>JAYRBT010000028.1:514685-560538 GCA_036023395.1 Myiotriccus ornatus | reverse complement strand
CCCGCCCCGCCCCGCCCGACGGCCCCGCACTGCCCGACGCGCCCGGCTCAGCCCCGGCCCGACGGAGTCGCGACCCCCCGACGGTCCGCGCCGCGCTGCCCGCCCCAGGCGACCTTGCGAAGCGGGACTCGGTCCCGGCCCCCCGTGGCTGCCCAGGCCCGCCTGGCCACGCCGGGCGACCGCCACAACGGCAGCGCGGAGCGGCGGGACGAGGCGGTGCCTGGGGCCGGGCCGGGGGTCGCCCGGGGCTCTGCAGGGAGAGATTCCGTTTGGGCTGAATTTGTGGAGCCCGGCGCGGCCGCCGAGCGCGTTTGCATCCGGTCCCTGACGGCCGAACGGGACTCAAGGCGTTAACAATTAAATAACGCTCAGTGCATTTACTTAGTTCCCTCTTATAAAGGGAAATGAAAACAGGGAATAGAATTTCCCTGTTAATAGAATGTAATGGCATTTGATCAGCACCTGGCAGGGCGAGCCCGGGATGCCGGAGCGGTGACAGGAAGGACTTGATTAGTTTTTAAACCTTAGGATTCAATTACGGCAACGCTCCGAATCGTTTCAGCGGCAGCGAGCGGGACCGACCTGCCGGGCGCTGCTCGGAGCCCGCCCGCGGCCGGTGGCACCTGCGGGCCGCGCTCCCCGCGGCAGAAGAGGGTCGGGGGTTCCTTTCCCTTGCGCCCCCCGCCGCCCCTGCCCCGCACGGGGCTCGGGGTCCGGCCCGGCGCCGCCCCCGACGGGGGCCCGGCGGCCGCAGCGAAACTACTGCGGGAGTTTCCCGGGGAGTGGCGGAGGCGCGTCCCTGCCCGCGGCCGTCGAGGAGCCTTCCCCGGCCCCCGGCATCGAAGGACACGAGCCCCGCCCCGCCCGGCGGTCATTAACACGGCTATTAAACGCCCAGCCCGCCGGGGGAACCACCCGCTGCCACCCTCGGCCCCGGACAGCCTAATCGGATTGTCCCCGCTCTGTGCGAGCGGAGCCGCCGCTCCCCGGAGCGGAGCTAATCCGATTGAGGCGATCCCGCAAGCTGGTGCGGGGCCGCACAGCCCTAACGGAGCGGCCGCGGGCGCCCGGCCCTCGGGGCCCCGCTCCGGACGGCCCGGCGGGACGGGAGGGAGGTGGCGGGAGGGGGCAGAGGGGAAAAGGAGCGGGGGAAAAGGTAAAAAAAAAAAAAAGAAAAAAAAAGAAAAAAAAAAGGCAATCCGTGGAGGCTAAATAAATAAAGAAAAAAATAAAGTGCCACCCAGTCCTGGATCAGGGCAGGCTTTGTTAGAGAAAATTGCAGCTCGATCTGCATAATGGGAGCTCGGGCTGCCCAAGGCGATCTTTTTATTGCGTGTGTGTCTGCTGTTATCAATTTTGTGAACGATTTCACAGGGAGCCTGGCAGACTTGAGCTGGAATAATATGCAAAGATGAGCTTTGAATAATGAATGATGTGCTTTTAAACCAATTCCAAAGTGTCTGTGATAGTACAATATGAAAAGGGGTGGTAAGTAATAGTATATTTAAAAGGCGCTAGTATGTTTTTATTACTATATTTAAAAAGATATCTATATTATTTTTGTGAAATGGATAATATATCACAGAGTCTTTGATAATCAGCTAAACAATACATTTTTCTTTGGGAAAACTCTCCTGGTTTTACACAGTTAAATATAGAGTATCAGCGTACAGCTCTGTAACGCTCAGCTACCTTATTAAATATTAACGCTATTTTAATATTAGCTTTTAAATTTAATATGTTGACGTTCTGCAGTTTTACTTTAATTATGTTTTATAATTAATAACCCCGGACGTATGGTATCTTTAAATGCAGCTCTCTCGCAGCCGTCTCGTCCCGTCTTCCTCGCCCCTCCGCGGGCTGGGGGCTTGCAGAGCCCCGCGCAGAGCCCCGCACGGCACCGTTTCCGACCCAAAATCCGCTTCCGCTTCCCCAAATGCCGCGGTCCCTGGCTCCTTGAGGGGTTCTGCTCCCTCCCTCCCGGCCCCCGCCCGGAGCCAGCGGATCTGCGGCCCCGACGGCGCGACCTGGGCCGGAGCCGGGTCCCCGCGTCCTCCCGGCACGGCGCGGTGCTGCGACCCCCAGCAGGGCCGGGGGCCGCGGGGTGACTGTGGTGTGGCGATGGGCGTGCTGGCCCAAAACTCGGCCACTCTGTGCCATCGGGGAGCCGGACCCAACCCAGGGCTGACCCCACCGGGCAGGGCGAGGCATCAGAAATCCCGGACAGGCACAGCTCCCCATCGCAGGGTGGAGCTGAGTGTAGGGAACCCCATACCCAGCTAGGCTCTGGCCAGGCCCCAGGCATGCGTAGCCTGGCATGGCACAGCATGGCACGGCATGGCATTGCCTTTGCCTGGAGTGGCAGGAATGGCACAGCACAGCATGGCCTTTGCACGGCAGTGCATGCCAGGAGAGGGGGCCGCCCTTGAGTGCCACCTGAGCACGGGCTGCAGGTGCCTCTGGCCCAGCACAGGGGGCCAGGCAGCTGCAGCACTCACAGGATGGGGGTGAGCCACGTAGGCAGGAGGAAGCTGGGAATGGAGGCTTCTGGGAATGTGTGGGAAGGCTGCTGTGGAGCGAGAGGGGGCATTGTCATTCCTTTAAAACTCTGCATATTGTACAAACGTTAACTGAGATGTGGTGCTGAGCCCGTGGTGCTGCAAGAGAGAAGCTCTGTGCAGCCCCACTGCCAGGCTGGGGCATGGCTCCTTTGTCCTGTCAGCGAGCATGGCTGAGTCACTGGGACTGACCGGGGCCAGAGAGCCCTGCTCCAGCCACCTGTGAAGGACATAGTTAAGCAGGGAAAGAAAACTAACTAGTGTTGTGTAAGAGGAGTGACCACCTCCCTGGCACCACTGGGCAGAAGAGTCTCCCATCCAGTTTGTCAGTGGGAGTCACAGGGGACAGAGATGCAGCATCTGTCTCACTTATCCCTGAAACCCAGAGTTTCTGCCAGGCCTGGCTGCCATGGAGGGGATGTGGAGGGGGATGTGCTGCAGCCTGCCACAGTCACCAGGTTTGGTTGTGGTGCACACACACACTCCTCAGCCTCAGGAATGTCTTTGGGCTCAAAACACGGAGGATGCTGTAGGGAGGGTGCCCCGCAGGACCATGTCCTCAAAGGACCCATATCCTTCCAGAATTCCTCAATGTGCCTGGCAGTGCCCAATGCCACTGTCTGGCTTTTAAAGTGCTTCCTGTAGGATGAGATAATAAAAACACGTGATGAACACTGCTAATCACGCTCTGTGCCCACCCACCAGGGCTGCTTGTGCACAGGCTGTGAGGCTCCGCCTGGCTCGAGAGGAGACACCACCGCAAAGCCTGGAGCCTGTCCAGTGCACACACTTTGAACAGCCCTACAGCCTGCAACCACTGTGTGTGTGATGCAGCTGTGGGGGTTAGAGGTGCAAGTTGGCACAGCTGAGTGGTCGTGGTGGTGCCCAGGCCGGTGATGCCCATTGGGCTCATCCTGGGAGAGTGGCAACATCAAATGAACCTGCTGTGGAAATACAGGCTCAGGGGCTTCAGTGAGCCCAGGTAGTGAAGAGGCTGGATCACATCTGAAGTTGCTGAGCAGATTCCACTGCTGCTGAACTGCTGCACTGGGGCTTTAGTCCAGCCGAGTCTGACTCCCAGTGCTCCATAGAGCTGTCCCAGTACATCCAGTTAGCTGCACTTCTGCATTTCCAGCTCCTCTTGCATTGTCCCTTCCTCAGCACTCCGACTGTGATGTCCTGGGCCACATACCCAGCACACTGTCCCCCATGTCCAAGGTCTAGAAGCTCCATTCCTGCAATGGCTCTTTCCATCTCAGCCTGGGACCAGCAGTGGTACCCAAGGCACTGCCTAACAGCTGGAAGGCAATTGCTTGGAGAAAGAGGGGTTTGACCAGCATCTAACCTACAGGTCAGGTGTTCAGAAGCATCTTCATGCTGCCTCACTATCTGTGACACTGCCTCCTCAAGGCCATGTCAACTCCCAGGTACCAAACTCCTCTGTTGCCCACAGACCCTCCCTTAATATGCAGGAATTCAG
The DNA here is from genome assembly GCA_036023395.1 of Myiotriccus ornatus. Lineage (NCBI taxonomy): Eukaryota > Metazoa > Chordata > Aves > Passeriformes > Tyrannidae > Myiotriccus > Myiotriccus ornatus. The sequence continues at coordinate 556,500 of JAYRBT010000028.1, read as the reverse complement.
GGCTGTGGGCTGGTCTGGCTCCCTGACGGTGCAGAAGGCACCAGCAGCTTTGGGAAGGTGCCACCCCACAAGGGCATCACTCATTGCTTTGGGTTTTGTTTTTATTTGCAGCGTGGCAGAGAACAGCAATATCTCACTGCACAAGAAAGCAGCAGCAGCAGACACTGTGATGTTCCTGCTGTAGCTTCTGTCTCTGGCAGAAGGTCTCAGGTTGGCTAAGGCTGGTCCTGTGCTCACAGCCCTTTCTGGATGGTTATTCCTGCATGACCCCAGCATGGTTTTGGGTGATTACATACAATTCACGTGGAAGTCAGCATGACAGAGGACACAAGTCGCTTTTCAGCCGTAGCCCTGGAAGCAGCACTGTTGTGGAGCTGGCAGGTGACGCTGGTGTTCAGGCTGGAGAGGGACATGGATACTCTGTGTCCTGGCATGGGAAGGGGAAGGAAGAGTGGGACATGCAGCGAGATGCTGCCTGAGCTCTGCCCATACCCAGCTGTGCCAGCCAGGGACACACAGTGACAAGGACTGAGGTGTGCACTGGAAGGGGATGCAGCCCTGACCATCATACCTTCTGCAGGGCTCTGTGAAACCCTGTTGGTCCTCCTCATCAGGCCTGAGCCCCCCTGGGTGGGGACCACTGTGGCCAACAGCCCCAGGACACAGCAGTGGCCTGGCTGCCCCTTCCCAGTGATGGAACTGGACTCGTGTGCCAGCCTGTCGAGCTGTCACAGGGCAGCACCGTGGGCAGGCACTCGGCTCCTGGTGCTCAGCAGAGCAGATCCACAGTTTTGTCAGCCCACAAGGGTTAAGTCAGCTGCTCTTTTTCGATGGGAAGAGCTCTGGTGCTGTGGAGCTAAAGGTCATTCCCCTCTGCCCCCTCCTTTGGGCTTGGAGGGCTGTGCCCCTCCTGCCTCCAGCTGGGGAGAGCCTCACCCCACACAGACAGAGGGCAGGGTGGGGTAGCAGAGCTCTGTCTTCAGCAGAACAAGGGACATTCCCTATACCCTGACCTGAAGGAGATCAGGACACCTGCTCCACGAGCTCAGGCTGACAGGCTGGATACATAGACACTGGTAAAACTCCCTGTCCTCCATGTCCCAGCAGGTGCAAGCAGTAAACCCCCACTCACAGAGCCAATGCTCATGGGGGCTGCAGTCTCTGACAGATGAATGTGCCTTAGTAGTTTCAGTTCCTGTTCCAAAGCTCATCTTTTTGGGGTAGGTAACTTTAACTGTTATATTAAAAAAGGCAAAATTTTATTTTAGTTCAGAATCCATGCCCCATTCCACAAATAGCTGAGGCTACATGGGATGGGGAGGGTACAAGGGAGGTGTTGGGGAAAGAGCCACCGCTGTAAGGGAAGGGACCACAGAGGATGATGGGCAGATGGGGCTCGATTTCTTTCTGCCACCTCTGATAAAATCAGGCTGTAGTGAAGCCGACAGGGAACATCCTGGTATCGTGGACAAGTCCTGAAAGATGCAGAGACATCTGGTCTCCCCGAGCAGCAGTGCCAGCCCCAGGTGAAGGAGAAGGCAGGGAGGTACAGCAGGTCGCGGGTACGCCCGGGGAAGCAGCCGGGATCTCAGCACCGCTTCCTTCCCTCTTTCATTCTTATTTTATATTCCAACACACAGCTGCTGCCAGGTTTTTCTACTAAATATGACTTTTGCTGGGCAAATTACATTAGGATGGATGCCACAGGTATCCATTAAGGTTTATTTATCATGATCCCATTTGTATCTCATGCTTATAAATAACTTATGCTATAGTTTTTGTTTGTAGAAACGTAACTTACATATTTTATTATGCTTTCTGTAAACCTCAAAAAGAATGTTGTCAAAGCAGCCTCTTAGCAGCAGTCTACACCCTGGTACATAAAATCTACACTAACATTATTTTTTAATACGGCGAGGAAGCGTGTTATCCCGCTGCAGTTTGAAAGGCTTGCTGTCATTGTAAACACACTGTGCAATAAAACATTAACAAGGCTAAGGAATTACTCTGTAAGGTGTGCATATTCTGGGGCTGAGTTCTTCAGAGCCTCCTTTTGCAAGCAGACCATGGCATTCAAAGAGTGCCTGGCCCGTGGGAAGCTCTGGGGTGGTTTGTTCTTGCTCACAGAGGGACAGACACTCACCTCAGCCTCAGCAGTTGGTGCTTTTCCCTCTGAGGATATAAAATGCACTTGGAGGAGAATCAGCCCTGTTTTACAGTCCCTAGCCATTTGCATTATCATGTTGGTTCCTTGCAAGGAAATTGCTTGGGCTCTGAGCAGCATCTCCCTTTGACATTTCCCATTCCATTGTTTCCAGCTTTTTTAAAGGAGAAAAAAAATCCAAAGCCCTTAAGGTAATTATGTTTTTTTAAAAAACGTGGAAGGCATTGCATGTGCTTTGTAAACACTGGGGGAAACCTGATGAGCCCTTTAAAAGTGCTGAGAGTAAACTCCTAACAAAGAGCCTGGAGCCATAAACCTCTCTATTTGCTGTGCTCTCCCTTTCCTAACCTAAAAGCAAGTGTATTTATACAACCAGTTACTCTAAATATGTTCCCACTGTCAGTTGTTAACCAAGGTGAAAACACTTTAAATATGCATCTCCAGTTTGCCCAGTTTAAATGCTGTCTGGGGCCTCACCTGTAAACAGGGAATGTGTCAGAAGGGATGTTTCAGAGACATGTCTGAGTGCTCCAGCGAGTCTGAAGCTGGGTATTAGAGAAAAGCCTGAAGCTTGGGCACGAGTTCTGGGGCACTGTCCTCTCCCTTTCCATATGCCAAGCTTCAGCTCTTGGCAAAGCAGCCAATTTACCCAGAAAAGGGCTGGTTTGGGAGCAAAGGCCGTGCTGTGTCACCGGGTGACAAACACAACGCAGTCACAGAACCCGCTGCCGTTCACCTGAGCCGTCAGTGCCAACGCAGGGAGCCTCGAGGCCACAGCAGGGCTTCTCCCTCAGAGCTGTCACAGGAGGCAGCACTGCCAGGGCCCCTCCCCAGGGCTGTGGCACATCAGTTCTGCAGCTTTTAAAGCCCAGCTGGGCAGCACAGATGCCTGTTTCCTTCCAGGACCAAAATGGAAAGTTACCTGGGCTAACCCACAGGTGTTTGAGGTGGTGACACATCACACGCCTTGGCACACATGGCATCAACACCCCAAACCTGCACCTCTCCAGTGACCTCCACTCATTACTTCTCAGGGGCTCAGCACCCCTGGAAATCAGATGCTTTGGCTGCACATGAAATACTTTCTTGAGCTGAGTTTAAATGTAAACAGCAAAGTGTTGAACAAAACGCCTTCCTTGCAGCTGTAGTTCCTAAAACTAAAATGTGTAGAAAAGTAACAGCTGCAAAGAAAAAAACTGGAAAAAAAACCTGTAAGAAATACACGTATGAACTTTTCCTCCCTGTTGGCCACAACTAATAATTCCCCTTATCTAAACAGTGCTGCAGTATCACTAAATTCACAAATATCAGCAAGCATGAAAAACATGCAAATTTTTTTTTTGCTTAGGTAAATAATGAGAAAACCCAACCCAATCCCAATCCAAGTTTGTAACTGCACATAATAGCTTTTCTATTTTCCAATAGTTGAAAACTAATTGACTTACTATTTAAGCATTTCTAATTTTTGTTACATCTTCCTTCAATTCATTTTGCATCTCCCCAGCTGGTACAGCCCCTCCTGCCATGGCAAGACACCCCACGCTCCCCACCACAGGTCTCTGTAACTATCTGCTTTCTTTTTTTTTGTAGTGATGGATAGACTTAATTCTTTTTAAAGTGTTTTAACAACTTTATTTTCTTCTGTGTTCCCTCCAGTTTCTAAAGATCTGGAAAATGTGTACCCGTGAAATTAAAACATCATCAGTACTTCACTGAGGCTTACTCCATCGACTCTTATTTTACTCTGTGTAACATTCTTAATTTTCTTGCTCATTTTTAGTCTTCTACCTTGTTGTCCACATTGTCATTAACCATCTGTGCTGAAAAGAAATATATAACATTTTGTAAAAAAATAGTAATTTTGTTTTTTCAAAAAGATGATATAAAGCTTATACTGGCTTTCATCTCATTTTCAAATAAATATGTCTTCAGGAGTGAGGTTGGAGGTTTTACCTGATGAGGTATTACTTACTGTTACATGCAGAACTGAGAATCATTAACTGATACAAGTTTAGAAAGAATGCATATTTATTTTGTTCTTTGGTTTAGTATTCTTTCTACACTGTTTCATAAAGATAAAATAACAGGATTATAAATTTCGATGAGAAAGGCTGAAAACATTCTTCAAACTAAGGCTGGTTTTTCATTGTTGTCACTATTATAAATCCTTTCATTTAGGCCAGAGATACAAAATGGCAGAAGGCATCTTAAAAAAAGTTTTCACAAGGGTCAAAAATCTCTCCAAGAGTATAACAGGTCCCAAAACTTTCAGAGTTGGTTTATTAGCCAGTGCTCTGTTTCCAAAGTCCTTGTCAGCTCATCATATCCAGACCCTGAGGAGCAGAGGTCCCTTCTCTGTTCAAAGCTTTGGCCATGACCGACATGTTCTGAGTGAACCTGGGAAAAAGAAACCCCGAACATTTGGTTAAAGGAGACCTGAGAGTCAGAGATGCACTGCAAGAACTGGTAAAAATAATAACTATATTGTATATTAAATTGAAAGAAAAGCAAGGAAGAATCATGAACAGAATCACCAGGTGTCCTCAGAAACCAGTTCTATAAAATAACAAGGAGAATACAAATATGGGCAGTGTTATAAACCCAGCCTATTGATTTGTGACACATTTTAGAAGCCAGATGGGAAGTGACTGCAACAAGAAACCTTCCCATCTCACATGACTTAGAACATGCCCTTCCTCCCCAGCCTCCAGCAAAGGGCTCTCTGGGACATGTCCAGATGGTCATCAAGGCCAGGTTCTCCCTAGCCAGACTCACCTTCTTCCCCCAGGAGGGGTGCCAGACTTCAGCCTGGCTTGGTGAAATGTGGTACCACCACTCATCTGGCACAGAACAAGCACACAATAATGCCCCACCACAGATTACAGGTGTAGTCTGTTCAGTGGCATCACACCTCAGGCTGAAGGACAACTCACACAGCCTGCACGGCAGCCCAAATAGGAACTGCTCCCTTGGTCTATTCCTCACCTGAAATGACCAGTTTAATTGCCATTTATCACATCTCATCTATGTGCTTGGTCTAGTGGAAGGTGTTCAAGGTGTTCCTGCCCATGGCAAGGGGGTTGGAATGAGGTGATCTTTAAAGTCCCTTCCAACCCAAACCATTCTGTGATTCTATTAAAAAAAAAACAACTAAACACCAAAACAATCCCAAGACCACACAAAAATGATTAGAAGTGCCAGACAAATCTGCACCCTGCACTTAGAGTTTTTCAAATGCTCTTTGTCCATTGCCTCTGTGCTCTTTGCTGGGATTGTGTCAGACTCTGCTGCCTCACAACAGCAAAGCTAATAAAGGCTCCCCAAGAATGGCTCCTGAGGGCTCCTTCCTGCACAGGACTGTGGGGGGACAGGTGCCTGCAAAACTGATGGGATCTCAGCAAAGGTCTCTTTGCAGGATCAGGGGCAATAATCCTGCCTGCCTCCACTGCGTGGGGATGTCTGGCAGCAGCGTGGTGAGCTGGGGCTGTCTGTGTGTGGAGGTACAGGATGCAATTACCAGTTTATTCTTTATTCTAGTCATAATTTTTTACATTTGTGTTTATTTCCTTACTAATGGAAATTGATTTCTGCTCAATTTTGAACAATTGCAGTTAAAAGGAGCCTCCTGTTCCGCAGAATAACTCTGAGAGGGGTTACAAACCCAGAGCTGAGACCAGAGGGCCATCGTGTCATCTTACTGCTCGTGGGGGCAGTGATGGCCCAGAGAGCTCCCCAGGTTACCCAGGTGGATGGGGCTGAGACAGACGAGCTACTCCTTCAGCCCAGTTATCCATCTGCCCCTCACACCCACCCCTCCCTGCCTGCACTTCCACAAAAGCTCTCAGGCACCTTCTGCCCCACTGCCTGTCCCAGCCCTCTCTGCAGGGCTCTCCGATTTAAATGCAGGGGTATTTGAGTCCAGCATTTGCCAAATCCAGTATTTTCTGGCAGCTGGAGCCATGGCAGCCTCTGTCTGTGTCCTGAGCAGGCTGAGACCAGGCAGCAGAGCTGATTCCCCACTCAGCTCCCCCCAGCCTTGGCTGGATCATCCATGATCCCTGTCCTGTGCTGCGGGTCTGCAGTGCTCAGAGCAAGGCAGCTCAGAGAAAACACACACCCAAGTATGGCCTGCTCTGAAAACAGTGTTATCTTAAGGACTTTGTAGAATCATGGAATTGGTATGGTTGGAAAAACCCTTTAAAATCACCAAATCCAATAAGGCAGCATCATATTCACCACTAAACCACGCCCTTAAGTGCCACAGCTACACAGCTTTTGAGCATTTCGGGGGATGGTGACTCCACCACTACCCTGGACTGCCTCTTCTAATGCTTGATAAGCCTTTCTGTGAAGAATTTTTTCCTAATATCCTAATGTTTGAATCTCCTTTGGTGCAACTTGAGGCCATGTCCTCAGACATGTCCCCAAACTCATCCTCTTCCTGCCTTCAATTAATGTAGATACTGAACTAAGAAACTACCAAGTTATAACAATGAATTTTATTAAGTCTTTAATAGTTTTTTTAAATTTAAATCCTGAGGGACCATTCAGTCAAATTAATCCCCTGGGCAGTTACAGCTCTCAGGTGAGACAATGCCACAGCTCACCACTGTCAGCTCATTTCTCCTTTGTTTTACCTGGTTTCTCCTCCTTCCCAGAGAACCTCTGCCTTTCCCCCAGGTCTTCTGCTGATCTGTAGTACAAGTTACACAAAGTCTGTCTGATTTATTAGTGCCATCAGTGTGATCTCTGTGCTTCTCTGAGTTTCCTTCCACATTCCCCCATCTCTGGTATCATCCACAGCCAGACCATAGGGAACTTACACCTTTAATACCAGAAAGAAATTATGGAGACCATAATTACTGCAAAACTATTTGAGATTAAAAAAATTCCAACATAATTTTCCCACTAACAAACAGAGAAGAAATCAGAGAAATAAAATCACTTAAATGGTTTTAGCCATCACTTCTCTCCAAGCCCATTTCCAGTTTGTTCCAAGCTTTCCAGGAAGTTCCAGTGTGGACTCAGATTGGGTCTCTATTCTCTCTCAAGGTCTGCTTTGGTTGAATAATGCACATGGAAGATAGAACACAGCTAGCTAGGACAAAAAAAGTGAGTGTGATCATGAAGTGCAAATAAACTTGCCATTTCTTTTGTGAAGGCTTCTATTCTGTTCTTCAAATGAGGGCAAGGTTAGCTGAATTTGTGATTTATGTTAAGAAAAAAGATAGTCCTTGCCTCATTTATCTACAATGTGTGAGTGGCCCCACTGGATCCCTTCTCATTCTGCCACTTCCCAAACAGTTGTTTTACCCCAACCCAGTAAGAAAAGGCTCTGTCAGAGCAATGGCAGCATTGGAGGCTGAAGCAAGGGTTTCATCTGCGGGGTTTCAGTGGGAAGAAGGAAGCTCTGAGGTTCACCTGCTGCAATGAGGCAGTTTGTTCCAAGAGCAGCAGCTGCAGCCTGGCAAAGCTTGACTTCGGGATTAAATTAGGAAATACATTTCTGACCGGGAAAACACATAATTATCAAATGATCAGGCTCTGTTAAGTTTGGGGATTAATTCTTTGGCAGGGTATTATCTTCTCTTTCAAAAGGAATTGCAGTCTAAGGTGACCTGGAATACTTCCCATGTCATCATTTTTTCCAGCTAAGGTTTCCATTTGTCTTTTATTTTTTTTCAGCTTACATATGCGTTATGAACTTACCTGTCTCTGTTCTTTACTGAAAGGTTTTGCTCAGCTCCTTCTATCCTTTCTATATTAATATTCCCATTATATTCTGGCAGACCTATGGACTACTTAAAGCAGAACTTTGTACTGCCTTAGAAGAACGTTGGTTTATCTTAGAAATATGGAACAGGAGGGGACCTCTAGTGCTCCACTACTCTGCTAGAACAGCCAAGCAAGTCATATAACCCTATTTAGTCTTTATTACATTGGCTGTGTCAGTCAGAGCCTGATGGCCTTGGGCGTAAGCACATCCCTGGGATAAGCACTTCCAATTATTCAGAGGAGAATGAACCACTCTGATGAACCTGTGCCCACATACCTGGCAAGGTTTCTGAGCAATCTGATATTGCAGGCTAGAGGAATATTGCCCGTATTCCACAAATTCCAGGTGTACAAAAACAGAACTTGTTAAAGGTAGGCTGAAAATCAGCTTTTAGTATGCAATATTTAGTATACTTTTGAAGCTAATGTAACTTGAAGGGTGTTGTACAGAGTGTTAGAAAGCACAGAAGTCTGGGATTTGTGTGCCAGATTTCTTTAAAAACCTTTAACAGGTGTAAACCTATTTAAACCTTAAAAAAATCTTGAAATAAACACACACCATTACTGTCAGAACTACAGCTCTTCTGTACACATGCAAAAATGTGGGACAATAAAAGAAAATGTAGTAAGACTGTAACACTAAGGATAAGCTGTGACGATTCTACAGGATTAGGGGAAGTGTTTGCTTTAATATCTCCTTGGCAAATTCCGTGCCCTCAGCACAGTTTGTCTCAAACCAGAAACACCCTGTCCTGTGTCACTGTGTTTGCTGCCAATGCAGCAGCACTGGAAGCAGAGGCAGGAGCTGATCACACAGCTGGGCCCTAAAGCACTTAGGAACCCAAAACTGAACACCCCCGGGAGCAGGTGCAAAGGACCCGTGCCCAGCACAGGAGCCTGTCTCACAGTGACAAATGCAAAGTTCAGGCTACCTGAGGCCACAACCCTGAGACCTTGTCCAGTGTCTGTTCCAGGAACTTCAGTCAACCCCACAATAGAAAGCATCAACAGCATCCTCAAGCAACAGCAAGGAATAACATCTCTGCCTACCATTCCTGGACACAGTATCCCATGGTATCTGGGTATCAACAGCATGGAGCCCCTTCTGAGCCCTGGGGTTTGGAATTATGGGACAGTTTGGGTTGGAAGGGACCTTTAAAAGTCTCTCTGTCCAACCCCCTGCAGTGAGCAGGGACATCTTCAACTAGATCAGGTTACTCAAAGCCTTGTCCAGCCTGACCCTGAATATTTCCACAGATGGAACATCTCTGGGCAACCTCTGTCAGTGTTTTACCTCAACGTAAAAAATGATTTCCTTATATAAAATCTCAATTGACCATCCTTCAGTTAAGAACCATTAAAGATTCTGAGGCCTCTCTGCAATCACAGAACCATTGACCATCTAATCCCAACCCCTGTGGGCTTGGGCAGGGACACCTTTCACTACACCAGGTTGCTCAAGGCCTTAAACAACACAGCCCTGCCCGTGCAGGCGAATGCCTGAGTGCTTTGGTTGAAGGACAACAGCAAGAGGGAGACAGTTAATGCATTATCAGGATACAGGTTTTCCTGCCAAACTCTTGTCCCAGCATGTAAATGAAATCTGCCGCTGCACTTCAGTAAGGAAACAACGCCAGGAGCCACGTGCAACCAGCCCAGTGATACTGAGCTGGTGCTGTCACAACACTCAGTGCTGTGTTAGGGTACAGTTCCCATTTTGGCCTCACTAACCCTGCTGGTGCAAGCAAGTATCAATGCCAGTTTCTCTGAGTCACTAATCAAACGTGATGCATTCCCTTTGAAATGAATTCTAGGCAAAGAAGATCTCATTAAAACAGAAGAAGAAGAGAACAAGCAGTAAAACATGGTAACTGTGTTCTTGCTATCTTGGGAACTGCAGAGAGAGAGAGCCTACCTGAAATGAAGGAACCCATTCCCAATAAATAAATCAGCACTGCACTGAAATGAGCCAAGTAAAGATGACTTTTACAACTATATGTAAGTACGTGTCCTACTTTTTCTGAACATCAAATAAATAACCTTGATGCAATAGGGGCAATACAAATATTGTAAATCCTATTTCTCGTTCTCCACCCTTCCAAAAGAAATGTAAGACTTGTTCGTAAGTAAAAGTGCTTGTACATATCCATGTCTGCTAAGCAAACCCCATAATCATTAGAACTAGTCTAATTTCAGTAAAAAGAGTATTCTGCCAGTCACAAATTTATTCCTTATGATTTACAGCTCTGTGGTTTTATCTTCAAGTGAAATATTTAATTTCTTCTTATACTGAAGTATCAAACCCACATAATTAATATGTAGTCAGGCTAATCCTTAAACGCTATAAATCAGAAGCATTATATAAACAAAAGTGTCGTCTTGAACAAGATTGGGAATGCACAAAACTACTTATTTCCCACTTTTATAATGATGCAGTGACTCAGAGCAGATAGAAAATGATTAGTTTTCCTTCCAAAGTAGGAAATATTGCTTCCATCTGTAAAGTATAATATTGTGATGTCATAAAGTTTTCCTAAACACTGAATTTGCCCTTATTCCCTCTCAATCATTTTAAAAGAACTGCTCTCTCTTATAGAGCTTGGATTTAAATCACAATAACACACCAAGAAGATGAATGACAGTGCTGTTGGATATGGCTAAAATTGGATCCTTCAGCACAGGTGAATGATGAGACAACGCTTCTCTTCTTGATATATTTTCTTCTTCTATTAGTTTCCTTCCATGGCTGGGATTTCAGTTTGAATTTTAATGTATGCGGTTGCTGCTAATCTTAGTGTCTGATTTTTTTCCAGCGCCCTCTTATTGTATAGACAATTCATTCTCCAAAGCAGTAATACACCGAGGCTTGTGACTGCCCAGGAGATAAAGCAATTCAGAATAAAGTTAGAGCCGGCTCTGCAGAAAGGCACAGACAACAGGTCAATATCTTCAGAAACAACAGCTTGCCACACGAAAAAGGCACACATTCAGATCAACACGCATGCATTTACCTCAGATGGCTTCCATTTCAGATGATGTCTCTATTAAGTCACCAGGGAAACACGATGGGTATATCCAAATTCATAGCTTCAGATTGTACTGAAAGGGCAAATTGCAGAGTATTTCCTGGTTTTCAGGATCTGCCACAGATGCACACAATCCAAATTGCAATCAATGCCACTACTTAAGCGCTTGTGCTCAGATAACACCCCCCAAAGCGAGTTGTTCCTCGGAAACCTTTCAGAGAAAGAAACTGGTTAACTATTTTTCTAGGAAGCAATTTTTCTGATGTGATTTTCACAGCATTCTTGTTTCATCTTTCTATCTAAAAGCCCGATGAGCTTTCATAACTTCTATGCCTGATTGATTCTGGAAACATGAAGACATAAAATTTATTAGAAAAAGGTTAATCATGTATTTGCATGATCCAAGCTTGGGTATAAAAACTGGGGTAAAAGTTTGAGAAGATTTTTCATCAAAATTAAGCCACTCAACCTGTGTGAACTAATCTGTAAGATACTTACACAGTGCATGAGATGAAACCTACTCTCCATATCTAATGTGAGCGTAATGGAGTGAGGTACCAGAGTAAGAGATGGGAGATTTGAAGGTCAACAGGCAGCTCTGTTTGATGTTTTAACTATCCTGGCACATGAAGAGTGAATCTGGTGGAATTTGTTAAACACTCACTTCCTCATTGAGAAGTATAAGTCCAAGCAGTGATCTTGGCACAGACCATTGGCAGTCTTCAAAAATGATGGTGTTCATTAGGATTGACATCATCTGAAAGAAAATTCATAGAGTTTACATGAGCATGGATGCTGTTTTTATACTGTGTGAGAAGGAAAAGTTCATGAAACCTTTCCTAACCCTGCTGGAATCACTGACATTTCCTATATGAACATGGTATCACAAAAGTCATTCTTCCAAACCAAAAATTCCCATAACCAAAACTACCAGGTGAAGAAAGTTAAAGAAAATTAATGCCAAAGATTGGCTCTAAAGAAAAAGTTGAAATAACCCCAAATATGAACTGAGATTTAGAGCAGTGTTAATTTAAGGTACAGGGTTTGGAGCTTACTACGGGGATTTTCCCTACTGTGACACTCTTTCCAGAGATCAATACACGTGTGACCACATCTGGACAAGTTTCAGAGGAATCCCAGGCTGCTCCTCAAGATTCTGGTTTTCCTGCAGTGTGTGACACAGCCAGGCACTGGAAGGGAGCACTCCCTCTTTCAACAAAGGCAATTGTGATTACAGCAAGAGGTCTATAAATCTGTACCATTTCCACCACAGTTACAAACCCAGCCTCCAAGGTTAGACATTTTACTTTACTTCTGTGACTTGCTTTACCGAGCTGTGCAGCAGGGATAAAGCCACTTCATCAGCTTTATAAAGCACTGAGATCTATCAGCTCACATAATTAGGTTCTGTTGGCACCCAAACAGAAGCTGCACAATTCACTCTGCTCGTTGGCTGGCACCCACCCAGAGCCCCATGGAGCACCCTACCTGTGAGCCCTCTTCTCGCCCTGCTGTACTTCTGTACCTCTGGTGTGGGTAGCTGGGAAAGATAAGGCTTATTTTAGGGACTGGCACAATTTTTGTACAAAGAAATTAAAAAATAACGATAGAATCCATTTAAGGATAAAATGCTTGAAGACATCCTTGAGACGTGTTAGTCTGGAACGCCAAAGGCCACAACATATACAAACGTAAAAACATTACTCAGAGATTAAACAGGGTGAAAATTTGTAAAATGTCACCAGTAAATAGTTTGACTCACGTTTATAAAATATCTACACCCTAAAACCAAACACAGAGGAAGTAGAAAATCATTAAATCCTTTTTTCTAGGCCAATGAGTAGCTACAAGCAGGGTCTCCAGAGAGCTGACACATTGCAAACTAGCCTGTAATAACTGACCAAGGCGAAGTCAAACAGCATGTTTCACTAAATGAAAAAGATGAATCCTAGCACTACAAATCACCTGGAACAGGGAGATCCAGAAATAATTTCAGCTTTCAGGTTAGGAACATATGGTCTGGCGTGGGAAAGGCCAATTCCTCACTTGACTTCACAGTAATGTATCAGGCAAACTGTTTTCCATTACTCATAGGACAAAACCAGTTCCATGCTGCTTTGGAACCAATGCAAACAATTCCAAACCTCTGCATGAACACTAATAGGGGCTTGTTTTCCAAACATGAAGAATAATTATGACTTCTTATAATTCTTTCCTCACTAGGTTTTCATCTCTGTAGTTTGTAACAGAGCCAGCTGTCAGGACAGAAACATTATTTTAAGTAATAAAACAAACTCACTCAAGCTGTGAATTTGTCTGAGCACCACACCTCACATGACCATATTTCTTAAAAAAGGTTGCAAAGCAAAGCTCAAAGTTGCAAAGAATCTTTGAGTTTGCAACTGCAAAACAAATACTTTAGTTTTTTGGCCTAAATATGGAAGATGACCAAAATTTCCAAAATTCCCCTGGAAAACACTTATTTGTCTCTCTGAGTAAGTAGTACTGACAGCACTGAAAGAAGCAAGGAATACAATGAAAGTTTTAATTCATAAAAACAAAGCCAATATCAAGCAACCTACATAACAATATAACTACTAATTGTGTGTTCTGATATTGGCCAACCAGGACAGGCAATGGTGAAACCCTCCCTCCCTCTCTGAGCTTTTTCTCTGACAAGATTCTACTGTCAAATGTTTTTAGTTCCACTTCTAACACCTAAGGACTAGTGAAAGAGAACCCGTTCAGAAATCTTTAGCCATATAGGGACCCCCACTGTGTTCAAGAGTTAGGGAGTACTCATCCCAGTCATGTGCATGATTGGTTTCTTCATGGGCCAACCCATTCCTTTCAGCTAACCTGGGGCTGAGTGCTTCCACACACACCTGCTGTGTGAAAGGGACTGTTGGGACCAGTGGTTCCTCTGCACAAGCGGGAGCAAGGCCAGACATCTGCCCATGAGCTCTGCAACAGCCAGTAAGGCCTGTTCTGAAGTTATGTTAGTTTATTACTTGCAGAGGTGGACAATTTGGAATCCTATCATGTTGTCTTTGCACGTGCCTCAGACATCCCACTTCTTGCAAAGATTAAAAGAGAAATAATCTGGGTGTACGGCCCAGCACTAAGAGGTGTGTGTGTGAAATCAGTGCAAACGTATCTGTCAGACCAAGGTCTCTGTGGAGGCTGTCAGGAGTGTATTACTGCATGGGCAGAGGACTATCAGCAATTACTGAGCCCAATTACAGGATGCAGGGCACAAAAGTCCATAACAACAGCCTTAAACTTCCTTTTTTTTTTGCTTTCCATGTTTCTCTCTCTCAGCGGTCACTGCTGCTTTGTTTTACTCCATAGCTCTGATTTCTAGTGCTACTTCTGCACGAGCCTCCAGCAAACTGTGCATTGCAAATCCTTCTTTGCTTTACAGTGCACCCCCCGAGAGACTGCACTGCAAAGCAGCCAAGGAGACCACCCTGTTGGAAAAGAGCTTCTGTCTGAGGGAGACAGGCTGCACCAGTTCATCCACTCACAGGGACAAGGCTCATCCTACCTTATATCAAAGCTTTGCCCCAGCAAACAAACCCAGTAACTGGATTACTGGTGGTGTACCAGACTTCAACTCCTCCTTGACCAGAGATACCAGGCTTTCATTCCACCTTATCTCACTGACACTCCCTGTCTCACCTCTCTACTATTTTCACATAATATAGAACACCCTCTTCCAAGTGGCGACCCCTGCAGTGTCCTCATTCAGACCTCATGTCATCCCTGATTTGGCTCCACTGGAATCAGAAGCTGCTGCTGGGGTTCAGGGGTACTTGCATGTATTTAGCCCATGTGAGTGGGAAAGCCGGGCTAAGACACTCCCTGCACGCTCCGGCTTTGCCACGAGTCATCTAACGGGCGATCACAAAGCAAGCCGGTGGCAAGACAAAGCATGGGGCACAGAAGCAGAATTGATGAAGCACATGGATTTTTTTCCTAGGTGGAAAACACCCTACTAGCAGAAACAGAAACGTTTTGCTTCAGGAGAATGAGGGACCCTGCCCAGAGCCGTGGTGCTGCGGCAGCTGGGACAGCTGCAGCTGACCCGGGTCCCGCCGCTGACTCAGGCACAAAACAAGGTCTCAAGGAGGGGAAAGAGACACTAAAAAGGAAGGGGGTGGGGAAACAGATAATCTATTTTATACTTAGTTCAAAACAGTGACCTTGCCTCTGTTCTCTTAAACACAGGGCATCACTTTGTCGCGGTCAATAATGTTCCTCCTGACATATTTGTTCTTCACAAAAGGAGCTATTGACAGAACTGGCAAGAATAAAGAACTGTTCTTCCAATAAATTAATTCCTCAGAGCTTCTACTCCTTCAGAGCCTTGGACAGAGGAGGAAAATGTTGGTCAAGATAACCTTCATTATGAAAACTTCTTCTCAATGAAGCTGGAAGAGAAACTACCCTTCCATTAAAAAGGTTGTTTTTGCTGTGCCGTGTTATTAATAGAATATTTGCATCACTGCAGGTACTGTAACTCACTTCTCTTTCCCATATGTTGGGATGAATCTTTTACTCTGCTGCAACTAATCAAATTTTAACATTTAGAACATTATATTAACTCCAGAGACAGTAGTATGTCTCCTTTTCAAAGGATTTAGAATGGTCAAGAACATGGACAGCTTTTAATCGAATATTCATCTGGTAATAACACTCATTGTTTCTATTCAGATTGGTAAAAAATTCAGACTTTTTCATTGTTTAGCATACAAAATTTGATAGGTTTTTATAGCTCCAGATTCAGACAGTCTGCTCTTAATTTAGGAGCTGTGATTATTAATTTAAATATCCTTTGGAATTCTTAGTTCTTTCATCATCAATTCTTCCTATATGAGTAAATGGATCATCATTTACTAATCACATGAGGAAGATTTAAATGCCTCAAGATTATTAAATACCTTAAATTTTAATCTGTTGTTTTAAAATATTTATTTTACTAGAAAGCCTGACTTTCACATCGATATTTTCCATGTTCAAAGCTAAAATTTCCTGATGAAATAAGAAAACTAAACCCTTTATTTTTCATGAAAGCCATGAAACCCGTTATTCCTGAACTAAAAATATTTAACTGTCAGAAAGAGCACATCAGTTAAGATTTTTATTATTAAAGAGTTTAAGAACCATGTGCCTTTCCCCCACATGATGAAATCCCATTAGCCCAAGAAAAAGTGTTATCAGGACAGCCAAAGTGTGGGAGGGTGGTGACACTGGAGCTCCCTTCCCTTCCCTCTTTCCTTTCATTTTCCTTTCTTTTCCTCTCTCAACTCCCTCCCATCCTGCTGCCAATTCCCATAACATGCACAGGAAGAAGGGCGGAGTTATGGAATGAGGGATGGATGGAGGGAGGGAGAGACAGAAGAGGCATCAGGCAGAAAACATGGGCAGCCCCTGAGCCCGGGCAACAGCACCCAGAGCCCTTCCCAAGAGCCTCCCACACTGCCCTCAGACCAAGCCTGCCTTCCACCCATATGCTTCAGATTCCTCCAGGTTCTGTTCATAGTATATAGCATTTCACCATATTTATACACACTTCCACTATATATATTTAAATAAACATCAGGAACTAAAATTTCATGGTTTAACAGTTGAAGCTAAATCCTGTAGCTCCATTTGCAACAGTTCACTGGCACTGGCCTTTTTGTTTGCTTTTATGAAAATTAAGGTATAAGTGGCTGAGAAAAACCCAACCCTGGTGTCAGGACAAGGCACCCGGGTGACACACCACACACCATGAACGAGCCTACACTTGCAGCTGATGGACTGAAATGTGATTTAAGTTTGTCTCTCGCAGTTACATGTTTTGTCCTGGTGGGAGAGTCCCATTCTCCCAGTGTTCAGAAGGGGTGGAAAAGGAACGGCTCTAGATGTGAGAAAGGAGCAGCTCCAGAGAACGTGAATCTCGGCATTTCCCTGCACTTGTCATTAGAACTGGCCAAAGGGCTGAGTGAGGGAATTCACTCGAAGCAGGTCCAAACCATGAGCCATTAAGTCAAAGTTGTCTGTCTCTGAAAGAGAAACATAATCACACCCTCAGGAGGACACGTTCAGGATGACAGTTTAGTGCCAGCGCCAGCCCTGCCTTGTGGCACCGTGGACCTCTCACAGCCCAGGAGTGCAAAGACGTCTTTCCAAAGCTAAGGCTTCCTTTCATCATTCCCTACCTTCAGGTAGCAGTGAATTGCCTTCCAAGATGTTGACAGGGTCACAAAGCAGTGTTTTGCTGTGCCAGGGAGTCCCCACAGCACCGCTGGACACGGGCGGCAGCTCCAGCCTCCACACGAGCTGTTCACAGCACAACTCTGCCCTGCCCTAGCAGGTATTCAAACAGTAATTGTAGCATCTTCCCCCTGAGAATCCATTCTAACATGACAGAACACGTTATTTTCAAATTACAGTTGCACCTGAACTTTTTACAGGGAGGACAATACTCAGGGCCAGTCTCACCTGTCAGAACTGGGTCCATCTCTGGTGAGGGACATCATGCTCCTGGGTGGGCTGGCACCCACGAGGGCTGGAGAAGCAATGCCAGCTGGCCACTGTAGACTTACCCATAGGAAAGCACCAAGTCTCATGGGATGGAGCAGTTTTGCCTAGTCTAAGGGCAGGCTACTTTAAATTCTGGAAGCACAACAGTTAACAGCAACATGGACAACGCCTGATGAATTAAATCCCTCCTGTTTCTGCAGGGAGGAGGGGATATGTTTCATTAATTATTACCTTCCAGAGTGTGTTGACTTGCTTCTGTCTGCACTGAATTTCATGTAAACCCTCTGTTGAATGTCACATACTCACATGCTGCCTTAAGTGTAAGATCTTGTATTTGGGTATCTGCTGTAGCTGACAGATGTTTACAAACTCATGTATCTGCACAGCTTCTTTCTGCCTATCCATCTGTGCTTCCTGATAGACAGCTAGTTATTCCACCTCAGGCTGGAATAATTTAAGATTGTGACATCAATCCTTAATCTGCATTTTTTAGCTGGTAGCAGGCAGAGATTTTCAGTTACAGCTACTACAGTGTCATTTTAAATTAACCTAAGCTGTTTATTTAAGATTCAGCCATTTGTAAACAAGTGGCTGTAACTATATGGTGTTACAGCTGCTTTTAAAGATGACAGAATTGTGATTAACTGGGACTTCTGGAATGCACAACCCACCATAACTCGTAACACTTCAGGATGGTTTGACGTATGGGAAGGCTGAGCTCTTTAAAAACCTTACCAAAAAATTAATACCCAGTCCCCTCTGGTTTTAGCAGCATATGAAGAATTGGATTGGTTCAGGGCTTTGTAAACACAGGCTCACCTCCCGAGATCCGTGAGCATTTTTCCCAGTCCCCTTTCTTGCACAGCCAGCACTCTTACCTGAGAGGTGACACAGGGTGAAGTTGGTGCTTACTATGAGTCACTCTACCCAAATGGCTACTTAGATGGAAGCAGCATTGGTTTCACCTACACCAACACCTTCCAGAAAGAGTCTATCTTCAGGAATGTAGATGGTCCCATGTCTAAATCTTTCAGGCTTCCTGTTAACTGACACCAGGACTTTTAGTGTGCACCTTCTTTAAATTCCTCAAACACAGTCCTTCACCTTTCTCCTCTCCAATTCCGCTGCCTTCCCTTGCACCAAGTGCTGGGGGTTGATGCACAAAAGCATCTGGGAATTTTCAGCATAGAAATTGGGATTTTTGGTTGCTGGATCATTAATCTTTTGAAATCTCTGTTATAAGAAGGCCTTCCAAAGTGCCAGTCAAGTGGCGAGAGAAGACAAGGTCAGAAAACGCCATGACTGGAAAAATAAAAGAATTTAGTCTAAACCCAGTGTAAGGCTATTCTCAAATTCAACAGAAATGTTCCAGAGATGTAAAAATCTGCACACAAAGGGAAAGGCTGAGCATGAGATCAGCCCTAAATCCTCCAGCCAAGGAACTTGGAGGTATCTCACGCTGCGCGTGCGCTTATCCCTGAATCTGGACACGCCTCAGGCTGACACCCAGTGATGTGGGCTCCATGGAACCCCTGGGAATAAACTCCACACATCTGTAAGCGGGGCTTAAGCTTGAGCTCACCTTCAGCCAGGCCCAGCCTAAGATCTCTCACATAACCCCCCGGCCCCGCAGCATCACCAGGAGGTTTGCAGAGCTCTGCTGGCACAGCCCTGGCGCGGCTGCCCCAGGGCAGCTGGGATTTGCAGGAGCCTGAGCGTGGGCTCAGACCGTGTGGACTCCTGCCAGCAGCAGAGCCAGAGGCTTCCCCCACACAGCAACAGTAACCAGTGGCACAGAGACAATTAGAGCCAGGGTGATTATTTCACCCGTATTTACCTTAGCTTAGTGCTGATATGGAGATGATCAGCAGGGACGGGACGCTCCCAGCTTTAAAACACCCCTTGAAGGAAATGGGAGTGTAAGAAACCCAGCAGCTTGGGTGTGACCACTGTGCAAGGATGGTCTGTGGGGCACAGTGACACACTCTGCTGGTGTACCAGAACACAACTTAAAAAGCCTAATCTGAGTATTAATTACCAATTGCCTAACAGATTGCAAGCCTCTTCTGTTTTCAAACTGTTCATAAATTGATTCTAATTTCTTCTGTGGAACAATTAAAAGTGGTTTTGTTATCCTGATGAACTGAACTGCAACCAAAGCTATTGCAAATAAACACAAAAGACAGATGATAAAGCTGGTAATAAGCATATTGCTCCTGTGTCCTGAGCAGCCACCAACACTTCTCAGTGAATATCATCTTTCACAACAACAACAAAGGGTAAGAGCACACGGCTATTTCATGGAGTCATCAAAACAAAATGCACTGAATATTATATTTCATACTAAATACATTACCCTGGCAGTTTGACACTCAACATTTCAATAGATATTGCATCTCTCTAACATTCTGCCTGAATTTCTGCAGATGGACTTTTAAGTATCAATGGAAGATTACTTTACTTGTCACGCTAAAAAGATTTTAAAGAATGGTTGCACACACTTCATTTTTAATTTTTCCTATTTCTTTTTTTTTTTTTTTAAAGGGAAACGGCTCATGAATTCAGAAACATGGTTCTACTGAAAGGTCAACCCCCTTGTTGTGTTGCAGCCCTTTGTGTGTGGTGCTCTTCCAACAGATCAAATCTCTCGTCTGATGTGCCCAGCAAAGCACTGGGAGCATTTGCTCATGTTAAACTAAGCCTACCCAAACTGTGCCAGGCCGAGCTGAGATAAAGTAACAGTGTTCCCCAATCTCACCAATCCATTGTGACACTGGGGATTTTTTATATGTATTTTATTTTATTTTAAAATTGTGCAGGTTTCTGGAGACGTACATGCAAATACACAAGAATCTCACTTTTCAGTAAAAAGCTCAAAACAAGTAAACACTAGAGGAAAAAACCCAACTGGGTGCCATGACTTCAGAAGACACCTTGAGCACACAGTATCTCTCAGGATCACAAACAAACAAAACTGACAGCAATTTATTAGCCTAATAAAAACATGGATTTTGACGTTCAATTCCAGAGTCCTGAAAATCAGACATCTGCCAAGATTAAGAGGGACACATATTTAGTGCATGCCAGTCTCTACAAAGTTTCGGGCAGAAACCAGATCCCTCACCTGCCAGTGCCTTTGCTCTGGATCACAGTGAGCCCTGATCATCCTGCTGGTCAGGGCTCAGCAGGAATCTCCTCCTCAAACATTGGATCCAACACTGGCACCACCTTGGCCACTGTGAGCTGCCCCAGCCACTGCTGTCAGATCCAACGGCAATTAAGCATCCTTGTAAGCTGCTGCTATTGTAGAATTTTAAATTTTATTTTATTTTTTTCCAAATGAGGGAAGGGGAGGGGGTTTCTTCACAGAGAGCAAGTTTCATCACTCACGTGGCAAATCTGCCAGTAGCAGATCATAGAATGGATTGTTACCTTTCCCTATCCATTTTGTAAAGATATTGCTTTCTTTCCAGACTGCAAGCATCACTTCTAACTGGATTTTGAATTATAATGTGAACTTTACAAAATTATTGGTGCTATTCATATCACTAGTTAGATTCTACGGAACAGTGATATTTTCTGCCCTTCCCCAAACCAGCACCTCTTGGTGTTTTATATAAAACAACCACAGCCAGCAGAAATCAAACATTTCTAAGTAAAGTATTACATTGCAGGGAGTAAACAAGGAATAAAACATTTTTATACTTCTCCCTAAACTTATTGGTTTTTTGAAAGTATTTATGCAGCACAAAGATACGTGTTTAGTGAGAAATATGGCCAGTTCCTCTTCTTTAATTGAAACATTTACGCTTTTTGTTCCCCTAGCAAAAAGCAATGAACAGTAATAATGCAAGATAAATATACAAGAAACTTATAGATATGATTGTAAAACAACATCATCCTAATGTTTCCACTTAATTACCCTGAAATGTATTCTATTTAATATTCATTACTCAAAAGCCAATTTAAAAGAGAATGAGGTGAAGGGACTTATTCAGAAAGACGGACTGTCATTCACTGCAATAGTTATCTAATATACAGAAGTTAATAAAGCAGATTAATCTACAAGTCCCTTTAAGCCATCACTGAGTTTAGAACAACTGCCTCTTTGACCCCTAACCCTCCCGCTGCGCACCAGTAGCAGGTGCCAGCTGCACTGAAATGACGGCTGAGGCATTTTAAGGCAAAGTCTTTTCTTACTTTGCTTCTGACCAGCAGCTGACCCTGTAGAAGCGATTGTTTCATGTGCTGGCCTAAAGGCTACATAAACCAGCAAGGGATAAACAAAAGCATACACACACCAGCTGCCTCGCCCGGGGCGCATCCAGCGCCGACACCTCGCGCAGGGCGCGCGGCCGAGCGCGGCCCCTTTTGTTTGCGCCGTGGGCTCCGCACAATCCCCGGCGCTGTGCGGAACTAAAACTTCTCTCCAGCCCCAAAACTGCCTGGGCGAACGGGAGCACAGCTTGGATGATTAAGAGGGGATTCCCAATTTGATTTAGCGCCATTATTAAGAGCGTGAAATCTTCAGATACATCACTAATGATGATGTATTTTAACATTAAAAGTCTTAAAATTAAATTACTCGATTCACATGATAACAAATCACAATGAGGCTTTAAACAAAGCAGAATTAGAAAAGACACTAAGCTCATTAATTTTTTTGATTTCTTAATTGACAGCACACGTAGTGATAACTATACATTTAGCAATATACTTGAGACTGAGGCTGCTGCCACCTTTATCCATGAACAGTAAGAAGCACATATAAAAGAGAAGTAACCATATTTTTCATTAAGATAATACAGCTTTGACATAGTTATTTTGCTGCTACAAATTATACAACCACAAAAACAATCAGAGTAATGATTAAATGCAGTTATGTACATGGGAGACTACTAGTGCAAATGTTAACATATTTAAATGGGTTCCCTTCATTAAAAAGATTATATATGATATTAAACCATCAATCAAATCGAAACACTAGAGTCTAAACGTATTGTCACTGGTTAAAATAAATGACTTTGAGACTGAATTTTGGCTCACTCAATATGGTGCCTTTTCTGTTGCTTAGCCACCCAAGTCTCTGCTGGCTTGGGCTACAGCTGGTATCTCTCCATCCCTTTCAATTAATAAAGAAAGTTATGGTAGTATTGCATAACATTTTTAAATTGGGCTAAGAGGCTGGAACAGATGTCCCAGGGAAAATCCCTCTCACTGCTGTATCAAACCTTTCAAGCCCTGAGCTGACACAAGCTGAGCACTCTCATCCTGATTCAGCTGAGCCTTTAAACACATTTGATTTTAAGCATAGGAACAATCACACCTGTGGGTTTGATCTGTTCTTAAAATGAAGCATGTGCTCACAGATATGAGTCAAGGTGCTTAGGTACTCAGTATCTTGCACAAGTACCCTCTGTCAGTGCAATTCAGATTTCTTTGTGATGTGCTTATATGCAAGTGCTGCTGCCTGGACCATGAAACACATTATAAACACAGCTCTGCTGCAGGTTTTTATTTCCATTACTGTGCATAACTCCACACTAGCTGTATATGGCACTGAGGTTTATCTCAAAACCAAAAAAATCACTTATTTTACTATGTAAAAGGGGGAAAATGAAAGGTGCAATTTATAATACTTTTTTATTACTAATGCCACTTGATTTTTCATTGCAACAGGCACCTTTACTTTCTGTTCTACACTTGCCAGGCAGTGCTGCTGTACTGCTTCACTTGATGCCTCCCATCACTGGGTGCAGTCCGTGGTCACCAGTGCTCTGCTCCACTGGGCAGCACGGCCAAGCTCCCCCCAGCGCTGTCACACCACACCCCCTCCTCTTACCCAGCACTTCCCACCCCATCCTGGCTCCCTTTTCCACCACTACCCATGCCCTCAACGTTCTTTGTTCACCCACACACCTTCTCACCTACCTACTGCAACGCTCCTTTCCCAGAGATCCCTCTCCAGCCCTTGTATTCCACCAGATTCTCCTACGGCACTGAATGCCGGCTCTTCCCACGTGCCTGCTGACAGTCCCCTCCTGCAGCTCTCCCCAACCACTGCCCCCTGAAATGCTGAACCCTTGAAGGGCTCTGCCCAGGCACAGGCTCATCCTACAGACAGACGGCCCCATAACACTGTCCCCTGCTGTGGTCCCACCCGGACATGGAGCAGACCTGCCAGCAGCTGGCTGGACCACGGGCCAGGAGGTGTGTGCAGATCGAATCCAAGCACTGCTGCTGTGTTCAAACTCACCAAAACCCCACCTCATTCTTGTCCACATATTCCTTCTGAAAATGATGCAGAGTAATCATGGGGCACTGGCCTCCCTCACTTGACCCCATACCTTAACCCCTGGCCAAGAAATGCCCAGGAAAGGAAGTGATCACTGGAATGCCACTGAAATCCCATTTCTATTCAACCAACCAACCATTTATCCCCTCCACAGCCAGCACAGAAGCATTTCAAAAATGGCTGTGCAAGCAAGAGTTCTTTACCTATCATGCCTAAACCTTAGAAACATTTGTTAGAACTACAGCTGAGAGATGCTACAAAACTGATTGATTTTTGGAAAGAACTAACAGGAATAGTACTTTACTATACCAAAATTGAGCTAACAGCCTAATGTGCACAGTTCCGCAAGATCAGCATTAACAGAAGATAAAGGCAGCATCTTAAGACCAAAAATTACAATTTCATTTATAAAGTGAAGCAGCAGATGCTTCACTTCTCAATCCCAGAATAACAGCAAAGCAGGAGCCTTTTAAATTTATTTATCAAAGTGCTTAGAAGAGAACATAAGAGAAATAGCTGAATATAATAAAGTTAATACTCTGTTCTACTCATATATGTCAAATTACTTCACCCGTTAATTCGGTGTAGCTGTAAGAGCCCCTCACAAAGTGGCTGCAGATGGAGCTCAGGCTGCGTTGCTCGCCCGGGGGTACGAGCTCAGGGCACAGCAAAACCCGGGCCAAAGCCAACAGCCACTGCTGAGCTTCAGAAGGATGCTCAAACTTGCTCCTGAACGCTAAGGAGCTGTTTCGCTTCCACGCTCTCTTCGCTTCTCTCTTCGTACGGTGACGGGGCAATGACACAGCTCTGCCGCTCGAGGCTCCGGCGGGGCTCGGACACGGACACCGCGCTGAGCGCTCCGACCGCTGCGGCGCGGGGCGGGAGCGGGGCGGGCTGATGGTGACGGTGATGATAGCGGTGATGATGATGATGATGATGATGCCGCCCTGCCGGACCCGCGGCGCGGTGACGCCGGGCAGGCTCGGGAGCAGCGGGACACCCGCACACGCGGCCGAGCCGGGCGGCGGCGGCGGCTCCCGCCGCGGGAGAGCCACGGGAGAGCTCCCTCCCCGTGGGAGAGCCACGCTTCCCGTGGCTGCCCCGGAGCCGCCCCTGCCCGGCCCCGCCGCTGTCCCCGCCGGGAGCTCCCCAGGCCCGGCCACCCCCGCAGGGTCCGGGGGGAGCACCCGCTGGGCAGGACCCGAGCGGGGACAGGTCACTATCCAGCTACTGCCGGAGCCCCCCCGGGAACCCGAGACCTGACCAGCAACTCTCTGCGGCAGCAGCGCAGGTACAGACCTCCAAACTGGAGCACACTTTGCCACCAGGGCCCAGTTTTTCATCGCCGTTAAGTGTCTGTGACCCAGTCCTTAACAGGGTTACGCATTACTGAGCCCAAACAGATGTCCTGAAAACTGAAACCGCTGGTTAGGAAGCAGCAATCTTGTTCATTAGCTTCCACGATAGTCAAATCATCTATAAACCCAGTGTTTAATGGCCAGCCGATGAATAATCAATGTCTCACTTTTCATCTGAGTGTGAAAGTGAGAATAATCTAATTCGCCGTCCCTCCGGTAGCGCGAGGCCCTGGGTTCCGTTTCTATTCAGGGCTGATTTATAACCCAGTGGAAACCTGATGTAAACATATGATCAATGAGTCCCATCATTGCTGATAATAACCCCCAACCGGCACACTCCCTCATCTCCAAAGCCATCCCTTTAGGCTATTAGTTTCGTCCAGCTAATCCTCTCCACTATTCCTGCCTGCTGCTTTTACCTTGGCCATCCGTTCAGTCCGGCAGACTCAGAAGTAATTTTATACGCAGTAGAGAGCGGGTGGAATTGATTTTTCGCTCAGTGCTCAGTTCCCATCTGAATAATTATCAATTTTACTGCCTCATAAAGGGAAGAGTCAAAATTTCAAATCAATTCAAAAGAGCTTCTGAGACTACAGAAACTGTGCATGAGAATAAAGGTCAAAGTTGTCAGTGACCTCGGGAGATGATGTCAGATATTAGTACCCTGAGTAGTTGACATCAAAGGCACTCAATATGATATGACTAGTGCTAATGCAAATCATATTTATGCTGACTGCTGGAGACCAGCCATTAATATTTAAAAGAGTATGTGAAAGCCTGCATTCAAAATAAATATAACGTATTCTGCAGAATTTGAAGTTAATAAAGACAGATCACCTCCTAGTCATACGCTGTAAAGTGAAAGATTACTGTGTATTAACAGACAAAGTATTACATCAGGATTGCCACAAATGGAGGGCAGCCCAGAGCCTGTGCCCTGCCCCTTCCCCTCAGTCACGGCACGTGGCACAGCACGGAGCAATCCGACAGACCCCAGCGCTCACTGCTGGCCATGTAGAACATAAGAACCTGTGATATGACACGGGAATCATCCTATTCTGATAACAACATCAGTAACAAACATCACTAACATTCTCACAATATAGTGCCAGGAATATATCAGCTTCCATTAGCTCCTCTTCACCTTCAATCAGAACAGGAGGCAAATGCCAGCAGTAACTGACTGTATGCCAGGCTTTTCCAAGTGACACCTACCTCTTAGGGAAGCACGAAGATGACCACACCAGTCATCTGCATTTTGTTAATAACTTCCGTTTCCATTAAAAGCCTCCTGGCCTGTGAAACACACCTCCTTAGAGAGCATCTCTGCAGCTGCATTAGGAATGCAGAGATTCTTGTAAATACATGTTTTCAAATAGTTTAATGAGATTTAAGGGCACAGAGCAAACGTGGGATCTGTAGCTATGAACATCCTGATCTCCCTCTAATGTACTAGGGCTGGAAAAACTGGGGGAGCTGGGAAGGGGCAATCTCTCCTAAACAGTACAGTGGCCACTTCCTTTTCAGATGCATGAGATTTAATTTCTATTGTATTTACCTGTAGTAGAAAAAAATCCCAGAGTCACCTACTGCAAAATAAAATATTGAAACTTGACAGTACACATTCAGTTTACATGTTTCATTACCAAAATGTGGTTCAATGCCAGAATTTGTTCTTCATCCTCCTAAAATACTTGTGCGACTTTCCTTCCCAATTGTCTATAGAAATGTATTGATGATCTCACACACGTCTTTTATGAGCCAAAATGAAACACCAGGTTGTAAGATACTGCACAGCCAAGTACTGATCCTACACTGTTCAGTACGATAAAGAACACCCCCAGTCCTTGGTTGTCATGAGAACATGGCTGAAGCTACTCAGGGTTGCATACCAGCACCGGGAGGTTTGTTCTGTCCTGAAATAGCCAATGCTACCTTGGCGTTCAGTACCACAGAAAAATCAGGAAAATTCAGAAATGTAATAATACATATGTATTATATGTAATATATAATACCTGTGTACATATGAGAGTCTTCTTGTCTTCTTTAGCAAGGTTCCTGAAGAGGTAGGTGACAATGTAGTCTAAACCAGCACAACAGCTGGAGGAGACAATCACATCTGTGCAAAAAATGAAAATGAAGTTTTGAAATTGTTTCTATAAAAGAATAACTAATAATGACATTTTAAAGTACTTGGAGAGCTCAGCATTTACTCTCTTTGGCTAACTGATAAATAGACAAGTCCAGTTTTGACACACAGGCTGACCAGCTTTGAAGACTGCTTTTACTAAGGAACAGTGGTATTAAACTTTGCTGTTGGGGGACTGGTAACTCCAGAAACTAAGGATTCTTTAACACCAGTGACTATCTTTTACAGATGTAAATACAGTGTATTTATATTTATACTCTGCGTACTGGGAAGTGCAGGATGAGGGCTAACATTTTATTAATATTCAGTTTCGCATTCAAAAGACTCCAGATCCCTGGAAACTAAAATTCTGGTTTGATCTGCCTACTGAGAAGGCAAGATTAAACCAAGTAGAGAGCTGCTGCCCAGGCTTTTCTCAAGTAGTGTGCCACTGTGCTTCTCTGCCCCAAGGAGCTTACAATCCATGCCAGGTGTCAAACACTGAACAAGGGCCATTAAGGGCAGTAAAAAGGTCATCACAAAACAGCCAGTTAGTAATTTTGCTTAACAACTGTAATTCAGATGGGTTAAAGTACATTAAATACGGTTTAAATACATTAAAAACAGTGTCCTGGCCCACGGTTCTCATGCAGGCTCCTCTTGAACTTCCTCTGGCAAACAGCAGGGCACCTTCCCCTGCTCAGGGGCTGTTTCCTCTGTCCTGGCACAAAGAGACTCCTTGGGAACCTGGACATGGACCTCTGTGCTGCCTCCCAGCTCCTGTTCTGTCATCCTGGCCAGGGCCACATGTTTGACTACTGTGGGCTCCATCCCAACACCAGCTGATGGAAGCTCCTCATGTGCGTGCAGCAGCTTAACTGCTGGGTGCAAGGTTTAGCCCTATCTGATATTGTCTGCAATTCCAAACATCAGATCCAAACGAGTGGAGCGTTGAGGACTCCATCCTGTTGCCACTGGCTTCAGCAAGAACTTGTCTAGCCTTTTATAGTTCACAGTATTTATTTTAGATGGGCCACTGGAGTAAGGGATGTGGGGGTTGCAAAAGGAATTAAACTGTTAAAATGCTCATTCTAAGGGAAAAGGGATTAGAAGGATCCAATTAAATGTACCTTGAATTCTTTAAACTGTGCTAATTTGGAGGCCTGCCAACCTTGCAGTGTTCATTTAAACACATCCCTCTAGACCCTGAAGTATTTTGATCTGTGTCTGTTTAACTCCTTCAGCTCTGTGCTGACACTATTAACCCTTCACCATTGAAATCCCAACTGCATCTTGCTAAGGGTGTTTTGGAGGAAACACTGAAGGGACATTTACAGGCAGAGAAGATGCAAGTCCTAAGGCTTGATCTTCCAAAGCAACCAGCTGATTCAGCAGCCAGAGCTGGGAGTGACCTAACAGCCCACAGAAATGAGCTGGAGCATCTCACCTCTGTCTCCACGGGACTGCTGAGCTTCCGAGGGCTGAACCCAACAGGGCAGGAGGGCAAGACATTGCTGGAGCAAAGCTGAGTTCAAAGCTGTCAGTCTCGCCAAAGCAAAGGCGGCACTACCATATTCTTAACCAAAATAGTCCCGCATATAAACTAGAAATGCAATTCATGGTGGAATTGAATCACCATCAATAACAACAAGAGAGAGATTTGAAAATACATATTTCATAGGAGGGCTCTGCTGTATTTCCTAACCAGTGCTTAACTCTATTTCTTTTTAAATTGAATAATACAAAGTAAATCACTATCATCAGTTTACAAAACAGCAGTAGTTCTAAACATGCTGATACTGTACAAGTAGGTATTTTACATTCGACAGTAAGTGATTTTAGCAGGACAGCAGACAGGTCCACACTATCATTTGCTCATGAGAATCTGATATGAGTGTTAAGAGCTACTTAAATTTGCCCATAACTATATATCAAATATGCTTCCCTATGCTCATTTTTCCTTTTGATTGCAGACAGGGAGTGTCAAGCAAACTCCCTTGAATGACTCTTCTGGGCATGTGGAACCCTGTGCTGGGCAGAATAGTGTTCTCACTAAATCTTAGTGAGACAAGCCAACTAAATAAATAGAACAAACAGGAGCAATGAGGAGCTACCAGTCCTAGGCTATGGACAGATAAATGGGTGAGAAGACAGAATAAAGATAGAATTATAAAAGAAACTGAGATAAAAGCTTGGGATAATCAGGAAAAATGCAGTCAAACCGTGTTTCTCCCTTCTGGTCGACTCAGCTCCATCACCTGTGAACTAATAATTTACAGAGACACCACAGCCAGCTCTGTGTGTGCCAGCATGGGCCCAGCAACAGTTCAGCAGCTTTGTCAAGCAAAACTGAGCTCTCTGGACCTCCCTGATGGCGAGGTGGGGGCTGGTGATGGGCAGAGGACATGGATGACAACTCTGGCACCCGTCACCAGCTCTTGGGGTTTCTCCTCTGCCAGTGTGCACTCATTTCATGCTTGGGGACTAACCCTACATGCCCTTCTTTGTTATCTGTGTGGTTTTGCCTGATGTACGCAATTCCAATCAGCCATTAGCTCAGGTAGCTGCAAGTTGAGCAGGTATGTTAGAGTGGGTCAGATTATTTTAGAAAAGCCAACAAAAGCCCCAGAAGACTGGAGGATGACTTTTGGTCTCAGCAATATGACAACAGCAAGCTGAAGGGGAATTGCTTTCCAACAGTTCAACAACATTGCCGAATCTGTGCAAATTAAAAGATTTTGTTTTGTTTTTCACATAAAGGCAAAGAGAGGGAGTTAAATGGTATTTTCCATGTCCACCAACTGCTTATAGTTCAATACTGGCATTCTTTGCCTTTGAGAGTAAACCTGGAAAGTAAATGGATTTAGCAATTTAACATCTAAATTAGGCAGCAAGACAGAAAAAATGTTTTACTTTTTCCTCAATGAATAGCATACTATCCTATTAATCATATGAGAATTAGAAAAGCTTTGCAGAGATTAGTGACAACACGCCAGGCAGACTGCCTTAAAAGGCTCTGATCCACTGAGTCAGCTGTGAAAAAGCCAGGTAAACACTTTAGAAGGGAACTATTGGAGTGTTTATCCTCCCAATAAAAGCTCGGATGAGGGCTTCCATTACAGCTGATTTACAGCAAGGTGCCTCAGAAGGAATACATATTCCTTCACAGTGCTTATAAAGTGGGGAATCAAGCAAGGTATTTACTCAGCAGCAGAATGAACACTCCTCAGAAAAAAGGATTTGGGGACTGTTTGTCCTACAGCTGACAACAATGAGAGTCTCAAAGGTTTCACGTACGTAAAGAGAATAGAGGAAAAAACGTCATATACTGTTTTCTGTGAAAGAGACGTGATCTCCTGGTATTTAATTTTTAAAATAAAAAGACAGCTATTTAATTTTTATAAACATTTCTGAAAATGACTTCTATGTTCTAATCAGTTTAAAACACAATTTCCCCTCAGATGGCTTATAGCCCTGAGCCCTACTATTCTGAGATGTTCTTGTGGCACTGATACAATTCAGTGAAAAAGGCAATGCTTGGATCTACTTACCCATTTTCCAAAGGCAGAAGGATGTATGTGATCAAATAACACACAGGAAATAAATTTATATTTCACTGTCTGACAATTGGTAATGTCAAAAATACCAACATCTTAAAAGGTATAAAAGGTAGGTAACTAATTCTTGAGATGATTAAAAACAAGTAAATTAACATTAAGAGCCAAAGAGTAATTCTTCTGGAGATGTCATTATAGGAGTATGGAAAATAAAATTTCTTTAATGTAAATGAGAAACTTAATGGCAGACTTGAATATCAATTCTTGATACATGCAGTATTAAGAAACATGATATAAAGGAAAAATAATCACTTTATCACTCCAAGATGGAAAGGGAAAAAAAAGAAGCATTTTTCAGCTGACTGATCATGGGAAGTTAAGTGGGTTCATAGAATGTTAAGGGCTGGAAGGAACCTTAAAGACCATCCAGTCCCAAACCCCCCTGCCATGGGCAGGGACACCTCTCACTTACCCAGGTTGCTCAAGGCCTTACCCAGCCTGGCCCTGAACACTGCCAGGGTTGGGGCATCCACAGCCTCCCCACCCTCACAGTAAATAATTTCTGCCTAATATCTGATCTAAATTCCCCCTCTCCCAGTTTGTACACATTTCCCCTTGTCCTTTCCCTGCAGTTCCTGACAAAGTGTCCCTCTCCTGCTTTCCTGTAGCCCCTTCAGACACTGGAAGGTGCTGTGAGGTCTCCACACAACCTTCTCCCCTCCAGGCTGAGCAGCCCCAACTTTGTCACCCTGTCTTTGCAGGGGAGGTGCTCCAGTCTCCTTATCAACCTTGTGGCCTCCCCTGGCCTTGCTCCAACAGTTCCATGGTCCTCTTGTGTTAGGAACACCAGAATTGTGCACAGCACTCCAGGTGAGGTCTCAGGAGAGCAGGATGGAGGGGCAGAATCCCCTCCTTCGACCTGCTGGCCACGCTCCTTTGGATGCAGCCCAGGATTCTGTTGGCTTTCTGGGCTACCAGTGCTCACTGCCAGCTCATGGTGAGCTTTTCTTCACCCACCAGGTACTACTCTGAATGTGTGAGAGACCTTCCCAAAGATTAGGGGCTGCATAGGCAGTTTGGACAGAAGCAAATACAAGTGAAAAAGACCCGTAGGATCCTAAAGATGGAGGCAGAAACCAAGTGGGACCATCCTCCATTCAACCTCCTGTCAAAACCAGGGTCAGCACCAGACAGGTTCCTCAGGACTTGTCCAGTATTTAGAAATATCTCCAAGGATGGCATTCCACCCTCTGTTTATTTGTATTTATTTTAGGTGCATTAAGGACATGGAGATGAACTGAAGAAGAGCATTGGCTAAACAAATCTATGGCTTATGAAATATGAAAAAAGTAAGATGTTAACATTTTTATTGATGCTTTTCTCAGCAGAATATTAGGAATTCTACAGAATACAAGTTATCTAAGACATTCCTAAAAAAATTAGTAATTCTCCATGTTTAAACTCCCAGATACCTAAACCACAAAAGTTTGAAGCTGAAGCTGGAAAGACATACTTTTCATACTCCTCCTACCTTTTTGAGAGGGGAGAATAAACAGAACACCTGAAAGCTAAAACTTATCTAGCTTTTACATTTTCTTCTCCCCCTTTATATTAGTTCAGTCTGAGTTTCAAAGAGATGGGTAAATTAAACTTGGTAGGCTAGTGAATTATAAAACTGAACATAACCAGTCTCTCAAATGGAAGAGATGTGAAGGATAACAGAGCTCAGGATCAGCTGAACTGGCAGCTGTTGGCCAAGCCAAGGTTCAGTGCAGTACATCCACCTGCAGCCCAGCAACAGGCAGATCCCAGCAGGACCAGCCCGCGGGCAGAACGGTGACAAAGCACCCCAAATACCTGGGACAGGATGGGTTTTGGTGTTACATAAGAGAATGACCTGAATACTTGTTCAGCACTGCTGCTCAGCTGTTCACTGCCCATCTCCTCTCAGAGGGCTCCCACAGACTGCTCAGTGTGTTGACACAGGAGTGCTCCGTGAGCCTCGGTGCCTTCCCGCGTTCCTGGGGGGCCTGACTGGCACTGGGCAGTGATGAGTAACACCAGCTATCACACAACAACATCTGCACACACTAACGTTCTACATTCCTGTTCTCCTCCCCCTAATAACGGCCTAATCAATAAATACGACTCAAAGTTCTGAACAGCTTCCCAGTTAAAAACTGTGCTTCCCAGTTAAAAACTATGCCAGGGTCACCAGAATGATTTATTTTTATTTCCCACAAATGCTGTTTCCTTCTCCATGTTCCAAATTACTTTAGACTATCACCTCCCTGCCCAACCCCAAATGTTTGGACAGCCATCTGGTTCAAAAGCATAAATTAAACAGTGCAAGTGAATTAAATGAACTGCAATCAGACCTGCTGTATTTGTATCGTACTCCAAGTATCCTTCCCTGGCTCTGATTCTCCTCTAAAGCGTATTCAGGAAGTACTGAGTAACAAGTTTCTTTTTTCCACAGGCAGATACCTTTACATTCCTCAAATCACATCACAGCTGTGCAGAACAAGTGTTATTTATACAACAGCCATGCCGATCAAATAAAAACAAAACCCCACAGATACTTGTACACACATTAATATTTTACTTCTGAATAACAAATGCATGCATTTTCAGTACAATTCTAGTGGAGGCACATTATTAATTTTAACAATTCAGGCTTGTAAGAGAAGAATATTTAAAAACACTACCTGTAAAAATCTACAGGTTTAAAACAGGTTTGGTTCCAGTAACCAAAACAGTCACATCCTTTAAATTTTCAAAAGCCAGCTTCTTCCACTGTTCCTTGATACTAATTTTTTAAAGATACAAATGAATGTGCTGTTTTGAAAATGTGAGATATCTAACTACATGAATTCTTCCTTTAGCCACGTCTAAGTAATTCTTACCTACTGCAGTGAGTCCTCCAGATATTGAGGTCAGAATAAGATGTGAGGTTCTAAACTGGTAATGAAACTCATATGACCTTGGGTCAGACACTCCAAAAGTGGGTAATAAGACTGGCTTAGTTTTCGATATTGCTGAAAAAAAGAGTACACATTCATAGAAAATTTAGCTATTACCACTGACTAATGTTAACAACATTAACAGATGACAGAAGAATGATCTTAGAGATTTTATGATATGATAAATTTAAAATTAGTCAATGAATCAGAATATTTATAGAGCTAAAATATTTTTCTGTCTTCAGCAGATTTCAACTTTTCAAATTTACCATTGGATGTAACTTGCTATTGGTTTAAAATACGCTCAGGATAGTCCAAAAATGCTACAGTGCTGCACCATTCAACATGCTGTCGGTCTGGGAGGAGCAGGATAACGTTCTGCCCAGGACTCCAGGCATATCCAACCTTCTGCAGGAAATCTCACTAAGATTTATCATGGATTTCCCCAAATTATCTCAGACATAGACTTTTTTTGCTGCTTCTGTGTAACAGCACAGGCAAAGACACCTCCTTGAATGCATCAGCACAATCCAACCAGTGTCTTCCTCTTAAGGACTCTGGTTTAGGGAATTAAGTGTTGGATAGCTGGGAATGTGCAATTAGGCCAATACACCAACTTTAATTCAGAGCAACTTTTCACTTCCACGGACTTTCTTTATGTGGCAAAAATAAATCTGGGTATTAATGATTTTTAACTTTCCCAGATTTGTGCCTTCCTGCAAGGCAGTGACAGCTCTGAACTAAAGTATCATGAAGAAAAAGGCCCAGTTCAAATTCAGGCTGATGATAATCAAGATCCGTTGTTTTCCCATGAAGAAGTGGGAATATGGTATACTTTAATTTTAAACTTTTCCATTTTATGGGAAATACAGAGTGACAATTTGCAGATTGAAACTAATTGCAGAGTAGCTGGATAAATGAGGATGCTTTACAGTGCATGCAGACAATGAAACGGGTTTGCAAGTATAGAAAATAAAATTGCATTTCTCTCTTTTACAAGCCTAGTGGGAGTTCTGGAAAAGCTCCCATTTCACAAGGCACTTCAGTCATACCTGCGTTTCAGATGTCACTATATAAATAAATTCAAGTAATTGAACTGAAAACTCTGTTCGAGCTGTTCTGGATCCCTCTGTCTCATTATACCAATACAAAGCCTGTGGTGGTGTTACTTCACGTTTCACATAAAGACTCCCAAGATGAGTAATTGCTTGCTAGTAGGTCACTGTGGGATACTGAAAGCAGCATTTTGACAAAGGCCTGAAGTACATTGTCAAAGTGGTTGTCCCCGTACAACTTGAAGATGCCGATGCTGACATAATTTCCACACAAGGCAGACTTCAGTGCAGAGTAACAGATGGAAATGCCCTTGAGTTTCAACGGATAAACCTGATCTTTTGACAAAGTCCCAAGAGAGAGGATCTGATTAGCTGTTTTCATAAAAAGAAAGAAAGAAAGAAACTTAAATAAGCAGCTGCAAACCTAAAATATTTTGATGGCACTATCTAAAATTATTTTTGTCTGTATTTTCATTACTATTTGGAAGAAAAATTGTTTCTGCATTTGATATAAAAGATCTGTTAAGTAAGCATGATTAGAGCTTAAAAGCCACTAAGCAATTAGTATGCAAAATTTAAAATACAAGCTCTGGAATTCCCATTATTGGTGTACAGCCAGACCATGACTGGGTCTATGAGCATGAATTCCTTAATCTGAGCAGAGTTCCAACACATGGTTTTATAGTTTCTCAAGCTGCAGCAAAGCCTGGTTTTGATCCATTACCATAATGCTCTCTTGGGATGCTTGCTGATGTAAACACACAATAAATATATTCCTCAGAAAACAAATACGTCCATTACAAAAGCCTCTATTTTACCAGTCACAGATGGGGACAACTTTTTAATTCAACTTCATGTTTATAATGTAAAAATAACAGCTACTGGTAAATATTTGTTGTTGCTGTGACTTGGGATCCACCGTGCAGCAGATCCCACTGCAACCCCCTGCACAAATCTCCACGTTCACAAGGTCTCATTACCAAGTTTCCTAAGTACCTTTGTAACAATTTAATGCTCATCTTCACAGCACCCCAGAGTGATTTTGTCTTCATGACAGTGTTTTTTCGAACCTGAAGCGAGCAAAGCGAGTGGCATGAGCACAGCAAAGCCGAAGCTCCTGTCCTGCCTCGAAGCAGCCTGACCAGGCTGACCCCACCTGATGCTGACCTTGACAGGCTTGGCCTGCACAGAACCCAAGTGCCAGGTCTTTGCTTTGTTACTGCTCATCATTCTTGGTAATTTTAACTAGTGGAAGATAACACTTTAAAAAAACCTTCCTATAAACAACCCCACAACAAACGAGACACTTGGCTTGTCTGCTCTCGGTGTGGAATCGCCTTGTCCTGGCTCTGATCTCAACTTGGATCAAGGAGAAGTGAGAAAAGTGGGCATTACCTGTTCACAGTCCAAATATTGCCAGCTGGGAAAGGGAGTTATGATGGTGCAGTTTTGATTTGAGGCAATTAAAAAAATGCCCTACAACCTTGCCTGAGATGACACAGATTAGTATCATTTAGTAAGTACTGAAGCCTAATACTAAACTGGGTCAGTCTCTACTCAGCTCTCCTTTCTACCCATGCAAATTTCCACATGCACATCATCCACCTTTTCTTTAATTCTATTGATTACCAGTAGTGATGAATTTACATCACATAATTCGAAAAACGAGGGGGAAAAAAATCTTGTTTCTAAACACCTAATGCATCAAAGTACCACCCACTTGGTGTCATTTGATGCAAGGATGGAAAGACATAGGTTACTGTTTAAAACATTGGTGTTTTTCACCACTTCTAACAAGTACAAGGCAATTTATCTATCAGGTTGTAAAGGAAAAGTAGGCTAACAAAAAAAGACTGGGAGTGTGATCAGGGATTGCATAGAGGAAGAAGCCAGAATGGTGAATTAGAATTGTGGAAGGGAAAAGAAAAGCAAATATTTAGCTAGGAAAGGTGGTCACTTAAAATCAAAATCAAGTCTTCTTAATAAAACAACAAAAAATTTATTAATGAGAATCTAGAGTTGTTTTGACATTTGTAAATGCTCATGTGAGCACCTCTCTTACCCAAATGCTGCATTCTCAAAGACAGTGTAACTGGGGAAGAGGTTCCAGCGACGGCTGCTGCACAGTAATTAGCTCCAAATGGTGTTAAATCTCTATTACACTAAACAGGACTGGTATCCAAAACCTCTTTTAAACATAAAACATAGCAGAAAAATAAGAAAGTCTTCTAGTGTACCTGGGTATTAATTTAATACTTTACATTACTGAGAAATTACACTTACAAAAACTTAAAGTCCATTTAGCTTTGTAGAGTGTACTATTTTAATATATCCTAGACAGATCATCTGAATTAGCATTAACCTTTTTGACAAGGTTAACCTGGTTACTGAGAAAAATCAGTGAAGTCCAAATTCTGTGAAAAACAATAAAATGAAATACAAAATTCTGTGTGTGAGATTAAGTGGGAAGGCACCCACAGTTTTTGGAAACCACTGTTGAATGGTACAATTTGCAGGGCACAAACAGGACAGAAAGGTAAGAGTGCTGTAAACTAACCTGAGCTGGTCTTCACTATTAAATTCACTGCTGCAAATCTCGACATCACTAACACAAACACATACCTGGCCTCAGAAATGAGCAAAGTTCTGGATCCAAGAGAGGAACAGCCTTGGGTTTGCAGCTGAGCTGTCCAAGCATGACATCCTACAGTCCCAGGTCATTCAAGGACTTGGTGGAATAAGCAACAATAGATGGCAAGAGCTTACTAGTGTGTCAAGAAGGCAATTACGTACTTAACATGGAAATTAACTGGAATTCAATGTGAAAAATGGATGATGAGAAAAGAAGCTGGAAAAAACCTGAAGAGTCCCTCAGCCTGGGAACATGAATTCTAGCAGGTATCCACTACTGCTCATCATTTTTATTACTTCACCAAAACCTCACCCAGTGATAAAAACCCACTGATGAGCACAAAGGACTGTCCCTCCTCAGTGAACCACTGAGCAGAATTTGGGTCTAGTGTGACATTAACAGCTGCTTTTTGCAAGTACACAAAATACACAGAGAACTGTTCTGTGTTCATGGACTCATTTTAAAAGGGCCTAAGAGTGGGAACTGCTGATTTCAGATGAGCAGCAGAGGTGAAAGACCAGGCGGTGCTGGGTCCCAGAGTGGTGCAGAGGGTGCAGTGCTCCAGCACAGCAGTGGTTTAGCATTAGTTATTGAAAAAAAATATGAGGTGCCATGCCTGACTAGATAAAAAAAGAATGATCTACTTGCAACATTTAGCAGGAGCTTCAGGGGAATATTTTTGCACACTATGGATACTACTGAACATAAACTAATTTACCGAGGTACTTGGAATCAGGTCAAGAACAACTCCTCAGCTAGAGAGGATATGCTTACATTTATAATCCCTGTAGTGGAAGACCAAAATACAATTTTATAAATTGTATCCTATTGTTAAAAGAAACAATTTAAAGAAATTAAATCAACATAAAAGCGACATTTGACATGTTGAATTTAACAATTGTGTTTGAAATTCAGAGCTCCTGTCAAAACAAAAACTCTATAGAGACTAATCAGTGAAATCCCAGTGTTTACTGAGTTAAAAATCGAATTAAAAGATCCAACTTGCACCAATTTCTTCTTACTGTGGGAGAAATTGCATCACACAGTCTTAAAATATACTGACTTTCAAAATTCTCGATAATTTCCTTTAATCCAATTTTTTGCCCTGCGTTAGACAGCAATGTCTCAAAAAATGTGTACTCTCAGCCTCAGAGGTGATACAAAATTCTGACAGGAATAAGAAAAGGATTTTTAAAGATCTTGCTGAAACTGCTGGAGAGGAAATAGAGCCTTGTATTTGGCTGCAAATTTTGATGAGTTAATTACTGAAAGACTCCTTAGTACAACCAAAGGAGCTGGAAAAAACAAGTGTGCAGAGGCAAGTACTGAGCCAGCCAACACCAGGCTGGGCTGCTCAGCCCGCAGAGAACGTCCCCAGGGCTCAGCACCCCAGGGCTCAGCACCCCAGGGCTCAGCACCCCAGGGCTCAGCACCCCAGGGCCCTCCCAGCTCCTTCTCTCACTCCCCCCCAGACACGGGAGCACGTCAGGACACACAGCTTTCCTTTCAGCTCTCCTCCTTAATTGCTTTTACAGGAGATGCTATAATACAAAATGATTTCCTTATGGCTGAGTTTCATTTCAGCAGGGCTTGTTCTAGACTCCAGACCAATAAGCACTCTGGATAATAATACAACTAAATCATATTTTAACATGTGTGAATTAGATGAAGATATAAAAAGACTTTGGTGAGATTAAACAAAGGTTGTGAAAATGTATCACGTTTATAGAGAAAAGTGTTTTTTGCCTTTTCCCCTTTCTATTTTTATTATTCACCACTGTCCATAAAGATGGTTGAACATACACCTTCTAGGCATTTGGAATGCTGGGCAGTGCAAAGGAGGGGCCAGACAAAACAGGAAAATGTGATTCATAAAGATGAGAGCTTCAAGAAATGATTTTTTTAAAGCTTCCACAACAACAAAATGCGCATAAAACCTCTCAAATCAGCCCAATGAGCCCACCCAAGGTAAATTTGTCAGAAGAAACTGATTCCAAAACATGAGTCTGTAATGAAGTGCAATATATTCTGGAACCACCGTCACAGGAGAGAGGAGGGCAGACCAACACAGCTGAGAGCACTGAGCACTCACTCCACTGCCAAGCTCAGCTGCTGCTGAGAAATACCTGTTAGAGAGCAAGAATCACTTTAACCAAAATTTTGAAGAAGACCCGTTATCTCATGAAGTTGGCACTGAATGGATTACCACACTAAGTTTTGAAATACATGTTCTGGAAGCAATTTAAAGCTCATTAGAAATAATTGTGTCTGGCTACTGGAAAATGTGGTAAAATTTAATCCACATCCAAATGCTACCTGGGCTGTGAGCACAGGAAATTGTTTTGTGCTACTGTGGCTAACCTCATCGCTGACCCTGAGCAGTAACTGCTACAGCAGCTGAAAGCTGAAGCAAAATTAAAAACTTACATCAAAGTATATCATGACAGAATGTAGATAAATAAAAACAGCATATTGAAAATATTATTTTTATGTCAGCCTCTTCTAATGAAAGGGAAGAGGTTTACTAACATGTAAAGAAACCGAAAAACAAAAATAGATGGTCCCAAGATGCATTGAAACATCATTCCTATACCACTGGGAGTTCAAAAACATATAGTAAGGAGACCTGTACATGCAGAATTAAAAGTGAAATATGTTGGGGATGAAGAATAGGGAACTACACTATTCCAAGTCCTTTCAATTCTCTCCTCTCAGATGTTTAATTTAGATCACTCTATCACTCCCTCAGACCGGCTCCAGCCGTAATGGACAAGACACAACAGCCCTTGCCAAGAAGCTGTGGAGCCCCAACAAGGATAATTGTCTGACTAAGTGCATCCTACGCCAGGCTTCCCATCTTTTGAACAGATAGCATTTGCAAAGGCATCTTAGAGCTGTCTGCAGCACTGTATCAGTGATAAATGAGCAGGAGAGGACACACCAGCACTTCCCCGATCGCACAGCAGAACTAAACACTCGCTGAAGTGCTCCTTTTCAAAGCTACAAAAAAATTCATCTTTCAAATTTTATTCCCTGACGATTGACAATTCTTAGCATATCTTAAAAATCAGCATTGTGGATTTTTTTTTTTCTGCTTTGCACTCAAATATATGGAACCCTTATATGCTAGTCTAGGGAGAAAGAGGCTATGCTCTAGTCTAGCATTAAAGATTTCAGCCTCCATACTCACAAGCTTTTCCCTACATTCCCACCCCCCAACACAGTTTTACCTTTTTCTTCTCCTTCTATTTTCAGCTCAAGAGCAGATCTTACAGCTCACAGAGAAAGGAAATGGAGGTACCACTCAGACACAAATAGACATCACAAACTTGGGCAAAACTGAAGATGGAAAGAAAGAGGCACACTAAATGACCAAATGTTTGTTTGAGTCATTTCCACAGTGATCTCCTGTACACAACAGCACAGGACCCACACAGAACAAAGCCATACATAAATTCTAGCTGATTTTTATCACCTGAAAAAGGCCATATGTGTGAAGTACCTGTGTGTTATCCAAAACTCCTTTGTTTGGTGTAGTCCAGATTTAGGAAGAACAAACGTGATGGTAGCAATCACCACTGTGCCCTGATGTGGGTGAGAAGAATCACCTGATGACACTAAATCCTTGTTTAAGTATTGACTGGACAGAGGCATTTCTGAGATCACGTTTTTATGTACCAGTAGGTTTACATAGCAAGAACACTCCCAGCTGACCTACGACTTAACCAGAAATTTTTGTGTTTTATTTGGTGCAAATGAAATCTCTGTAAATGCTTTTACATGCATTTTCTCTATATCATTACACATGAGAGAGGAGGAAAAATCCTGTTCTAAAACAAATTTAAATTTCACTTTCCAATGAAAGCACAATACAATTAAGCCATATTTTCATTTATTGATTTATGTTATGTTCTGCTCAAGAAAAAGGAACAGCCAGGCTAGGCTGTCTGTAGGAGAGGGACCAAGTCTTTCCCTACAGAGCCAGAGGCTGGAAACTCTCACTGTCAAGGGCACAGCAAGGAGGAGAGCTGGAAGCCTGATGTTCAGACAGGAGTTTGCCAAGAGGAGCAAACACAGCCAGGTCTCCAGGTGGTGGAAAGAACTTCTCAGGGATGACAGGAGCCTGGGCAGAATCTACAGCAACCCACTTGGTCAGTGGACTGAGACAGAGACTGAAAGGAAGGATCTTCCCACAAGGACAGTGTAATGAAAGAAAGAGATGTTGATTTCTATTTACCCCCCTCTGCCTCATGACATCACCTCGTGTTTCTCTCAGTTTAAAAAGGTAACTGTTGTCACACAGATTTCAGTCAAATCTATCCTGAGTTGAA
>JAYRBT010000028.1:488310-513832 GCA_036023395.1 Myiotriccus ornatus | reverse complement strand
GTACATGTGTGACACCCAGAAGTGTATAAGTAGGAGCACTGTTGTAATAAGGGGGGCTGGTATCCCTGGTCACCGTGTCGTCCACCCGCCCCGACCGGACGGCAATAGACAGTGTAATGAAAGAAAGAGATGTTGATTTCTATTTACCCCCATCTGCCTCATGCCATCACCTCGTGTTTCTCTCAGTTTAAAAAGGTAACTGTTGTCACACAGATTTCAGTCAAATCTATCCTGAGTTGAAGTGTCCCTTTGATCAGCTTGGAGGAGCTCATCATAAACTGCAGGCATATACAAGAGGTCTGTCTGACTTGGTAAGATAAACGGGCACATACTGTCTGTTGTCATCTCCTGACATTTGCTGCATCTTCTGTTCTCTCTTCTAATGCTCCAGTCATAAAATCATTCTGAGTGCGAGCATCTCAACTATTTTTGCAGTTTTAAGTAACTTGCAGGAATGGTACAGAAGGAAACTTGAAAACTGAGACCAAGGATTAGAAGGCATGTATGGATTAATTCTTTTATCTGAATCACACAATTTTTTAGAACTGGAAAATTCTGAGGCTGGAAAAATTGTTCAAGAACACAATTTTATGATCATCATTTGTTTTACTTGTTTGGTTTTCCTCAGATGTCTGCCGAGATCACACAGGCTTAAAAGACAAATATGCTTAAAAAAGGGCATAGAGTATAATGGATTACAGTTTTCATTAAAAGAACAACTATTAAAGATTTTTCAAGAAGGCACTTGAATATCAGGTGATAGCTGATTTTAAAGGTTTCTTCTGGAGCACATTAAGTACAGTTTTCGTCTTAAACCTGTGCTGAGTCACATCCTTCCACAGCAAAACAGTTATGAAATACATGGAATTAGAAGCACGAGAGAAAGCTCTTATGGAATGATGGAGCTGAAGGTGTCCCTGCTCACTGCAGGGGGGATGAACTGGTGACCTTCCAACCCAAGCCAGTCTACAGTTCTCTGGCCACTTCAGTCCTTTCCGTGGCACACATCTCTGGGGAGACACCACACATTCCTAAGGATCTTCCACATAACTTACCAAGGAGGGTGACAGGAGTTTGGACACGGCTCCCCCGGCTCCACAGCTCTGCTGCCTGGTTCTACTCTTAGATCTGCTCTGGGCTGAGGATCCCTTTTATGCTGCACAATTAAATCCCAGCACGAGCCAGAAAATGTTGTCTGGTCCTTTTGTGCAAGAGTTACCAACACTTTAGGGCTGAGAATTTAATGAACTTCACATACACACCAGAAAAGCTGCAACTGACAGCAGAATGGTTTTTTACAAAGGTTTTTTTGTTGTTTTTTTTTTTTCAGGCATGAATTAGAAATGAAGCAGGTTGAAACCAACTCATGTGGTTTACTCAGCAACGTTTAGAAACTTGATGCCAGCAACCGAGCTGAATGAATGCCCAATAATATAGTTACGTTTTTCCTAAGTGCAGAAAGGATGGCAAAAGCCGAACAAAATAAATTAAAATAAAAAATTAAAAAGGAAAATATGTCTGCAATGGGATCAGGTACCATAAGACAAGTAGGATTGAATCATCATCATGACTACATTTGATTTTTTTTTAATCATCTAACGATTTTATCTTTTCATAAATTTTCAAATCCTATTTTTATTTTGCTTATTGTTCTAACAAATTTACTTAAGAACATAGCTGAAAAAATGTGCTTTGCAAAAGAAAAGGAAAAATGATTTTGCAAGGACTGAGAGTTACCTGTAATTTTTTCTGTTACAAATAAATGCTTTATGCATTCCACAGGTACTGTTTCCACGCCTTACAGATCAAATGCAACATCACATTTGAAGTCTTTTATACAGATGTGTTTTTGTAACACACAATTTCCAGATGCAAAAAGCAACCTGAATGCAGTAAAAGTAAATCTGATGCACCAATTTCTTTCTTTAAAAGAAATAGGCCATTTATGGTTTTTCCTGTTTACATGAACTACAAATAACACTTCTCTACAAAAACCTGGCAATGTTCCTTTCAAAGTGTTTAGAACACACAGTTGTCAGCTACAAAGTTGGTTGTAGTGCATTATAAAGTGCTGGTGTCAGAGACCTGTTGCAGTTGCATTCATGAGTGGGAGTAGTAAAATGGAGCAGCTTATTATAAATACTTGTAACAGTGCTCCAGGGTAAGGCTGTTATGGCCCTATTATGTTTCGGAACTGCTGGAATAAAATTTGAATACATAAAATCAACCCACACCTATCAATCAGCAGCCTAGATCAAACACCTCATGAGTATTTGTATCTTCACTGAA
This sequence comes from Myiotriccus ornatus, assembly GCA_036023395.1. Taxonomy (NCBI): domain Eukaryota; kingdom Metazoa; phylum Chordata; class Aves; order Passeriformes; family Tyrannidae; genus Myiotriccus; species Myiotriccus ornatus. Next base: position 511,543 of record JAYRBT010000028.1, on the reverse strand, counting down.
ACACATTTGCAGCAGCCAGAAGACAGGCCTTGGAGTTAAAAAGGTGACACAGGCAACACTGGTACATGAATGAACCCTGAGGTGGGAGATGAGAGAGCTCCCAAGGCTCTGCACTCGCAAGGAATGGCACTGGCAGCGCATTGCAGACCTGCTGCGGATCCCACAGCTTCATCAGGGCTCAGCAGCTCACAGGATTTTACATCACAAGCCAGGCAGAGGAACCATTAATGAATACCTACCATCATTTTACTGGCTTCTCTGAAGGGCAGAATTCCGCTTGGAGATGATACGTCCAAACTTGAATGCTGCGATTTAAAAAAGAACAGCAAAAATATTCAGATGGTCATCAGAGCAGGAAACTGCTATGGATTCATTCCTAAAACAAAAGAAAAGCCCCAACATTTGCTGATTACAAAGTACAATTATTTGATAATTTGTTTTACCCATATCACAGGTACTACCAAAGCCAAATCTGGAAACACAAGAGAGTCCTGGCCAAAGCTCCTTTGCCTCATTAGGATCTGTTTTTATGATGTTTTTATGATAAGGAAGCCTAACTCCTAGTTCAGGACTAAAAGTGAACTTCCAATAAAAGTCTTAAGCTTCCAGGTAACTTCAGAGAAACACCTTGGACTGAAAAGGAAGGGAATCACCACTGAGTGATGTAAAGCAGAGCTGACAATGCCAAGGTCGTGGGATCCATCCCTGTATGGGTCATTCACTTAAGAGCTGGACTCGATCCTTGTGGGTCCCCTTCCAAGTCAGAATATTCTGTGATTCTGTGTCCCATCTAGTCTCATCTCCCTCTGATCAACTGTGCACTCTGGTGTCTCCCCTATCCCAGAGACCAGGGTGGATCTTTCTCTGCTGCAAGTCCCATTTTTTGGTGCCTGAATTGTTATTTGCAGAGTCCTTTGCTACAAACTCCAGAGAAAATCTGGGTGTTCATGAATGAACATCCCTACTATAAAATATTTGTGCATTCCATCCATACAAAATGATAATGACTGGCAGAGGCAGAAACCCCAAAGGAGCCCATCATCTCCCTGTCAGAGTGACATAATGCACAGTCTGACACTCTCAAACATATTTCAAGTGTGTCACAGTACACTGTGTAATGCACACCAACCTGCACAAGCTAATGCTGGTACACAGCTTGTGCAAACACCCAGCTGATGTCTGCTAAAGAGAACAAAGCAGAGCCTCTGAAGAGCAGTGGGCAGGAGAATACATGAACAGGAAAAGTGGCTTGAAGAGCTGTCTCTTGCCTAAGACTTACTGCACCAGTTCCTCCTGGATTTTGTTCACTGTTATTTGAATTCTATGTTTATGCTTTAACAACCTCCTCCCAGAAATTACCTGCAGCTCTATTAGATTGCACAAGCAAATAAAAACAGGTTAATCTTTTCCACTACTACTACCAGGATAAAATACAGAACTGGCCAACACAAAGCAAAGAGGAAGCCACAGCAGGGAAGTCAACACAAACCACACAGGGAATTCTACCCTGCAGCTTAGGCTGTCACTCAGGGACTGAGTGCACATCCTACACACTGGTGTTTGACTAGCAGCCAGGTCTGAACATTCAGGCATCCCGTGGTTTGATTAAATTCTTTTTTTTTTTTTCCCCAAATTTCAAGTATTTCAGCTTTTTTCCATGTGAGTTTGATTTACAAAGCAAAGCGAGAAACAAAACCTCCTTGCTGAAAATTCCAGTTGCTTTGGTCATGAAGATACACAGCACCGAGACTTTATCTATCAATTTTACATTTAAAAATCTGGTTTTCCTTTGGGCAGGATACCAAATATTTCCAACTGTAATGATTATTCCCCAATAAATTGATCTGTTACCCGTGGTAAACCAGGAATTTTTTTCTAACTAATGTAATGTTAAGTATTGAAATCACCTCCCAGAGTCATGCTGAGGCCTTCTTGGTGAGCCCACAGAGCAGAGTCAAGATGCAGGAGATGTTGATTATAAATACTGCTGTATTACATACTAGTCTTCCCTTTTTTGGCTGGAAGAGTCGACTTGCAAAAGGAATTGTGAAGGGAGTTGTGGTTTTACAGGCACACACGTGTGCTGCTTGGCTTAAGGAAGAAATTCTGCCTGCAGCACATCTTGATGGCACACATTTCCTGGTATTTAATTATGTAGTCAGTATTTATCCCTGGATAAAGCATACACTTCCACTGACATTAGATATAAAATCACAGCAGTCTCTCACATATTCCTGTAACTAACCCTAACCAGCTCATTTTGTACCATCTCCCACTTCGGGCCAACAACAAAAGGACACTGAAAACTGAGTCCTGTTTGTAAGTTTTGTTCTGAAGTCCAAGAGGAGCAGCCTTAAAGGCAAAGTCAGACATCATGAGGGTAAGCAAAACATAAGGATGGAACAGAAATCACATACCCTTGCAGTACTCATCACTGATCCAGTTTTCATGTGTTTCTTACCCGTTTTGCTTGAATTCTGCCATCAGCTTCCAGCCAGGGAAATTTCAGTGACACCTGATATATATTTGGTGCATTTGACTGTATAAGCTGTTCCCAGAGCATTCAAGAAGAGAATTTGGCCACACTGTACGGGGGAGACCAGGAAAGTTAGATTTCTGGGAACTTCTTCAGGAGTGTTGTTTGGTCATCAGCACACAGGGAATAGCTGTTCTTTCAAAACAGGATTTCAAAAAATGCACTACAGGAAAAATATTAATTAAGTGGACTCTACAATGTAATTTAAAAGTATTCTGAGTTACTGACAAGATCAAAACACTTCATGCATCAGTTTGATACAAAGCTGACCCCTAGTTATCCCAACATGCTGAAAAAGAGTTTATTTGGACAAGAATGCAGACTGGTAAATGGAAATTAGGCAGCAGAGCCTGACTGGCAAAGAATTAAACAGTTTTCTTATATGGAATCAAGAAATTTGCTATTTAAACATGATCTAAATAACCTAGTCAATGGTTTTGTTTAATAATAAACTTATTCTAAATTTTCAACTTTGTCTCTTGTATTGCTATTGCCCAGTCAGCCAATAAAGGCTGGTCAGTCCTGCTGCTGACTGCTTGAGGCTCTGCAGTGGGAACTGTACAGAGTGGAACAGGCTGACATGACTTTTAGGCCTTGCTTCTCGCTCCTTTATGGGGTTTTTACATTGCAAATCAAACAAACCGGAGTTAAACATACCCTGGAGAGTTGTCCACCAATGAACTGGGATTTAAATTCAAATCTCACTTGCCTGAAACACCCTCAAAGGGCACAGATGACCGGAAACTTCAACCTCTACAGTGGTTTGGCTCTTTCAAGCTTGCACCTAATCCTGAACAGCTAAAATGCATGACTTAAAAATTTCATTCTTCAAAACCAGAATAGTTTTGAAGAAGCCATCTTATTGCTGCCCATGGTTTTATTTTGTATGGAAATACAATCCGAATTTGGATAAATACGTAACACTGGTAGTTTGGTGAAAAGATTGTATTGCTTGTTCTAGTGATCCACACCTGGAGTAGCAGAGGATCAGCCAGCCCAATATCCAGGTCAACTGGAACTGTTAAATGACCACTAGATGACACCCCACTTTTCTCTGAACTCCATATCTGTGTGTCTGTACACACAGATATTTTCTGCAGGCAGTTTCGTGCACTCACCCACAGACATCAGGTGCTATTGAGCTGACTGCAACTCCGAGTAAACCTAATAATTTAATTCGTGCAACCCATTTTCTTATTGCAACCTTTTTCTTTTACAGACAACAGAAATCATTAAATACCAAGAATCAGCTGGGAGGAACACAGGAAAAGATTGCCTATGGGTTGCCATCTAACTGTAAGAAACACTAAATGAAAGGAACAAAAAGGTGGATATTACCCTGAACTCACAATTGAATCTCCATGGACACATGGACCTCAGACTGCAGGCTGGTATTAGTATGGGAAAACTAGATTAGACATTCAACATCTTATCCAGGCAGCCTGGAAGTAAATAGCAGAATAAAATATGTAAGGAAGATCACCACTGTCAGGGAAAAAGAGGCTTTGGCTCTAGACCAGCGGGTACTCAGCATTTTCCAGGCCACACCTGCTCGCTCAGGACCGACCTACAAACTCCAGAGCCCACATGTTCAAACACAAAAGGCAAATAAACTTTCCCAAGCTGTGGTACTGCAATCGTCATTGACAGCTTGACATATCAATATTTCAGGAAGAATAAATGACTTTCATATCCAGGGGTTTGGGTTTTTTGTTTTGTTTGTGTGATTTTTTTTTCCATCGTTCATTACCAGATACTTGGGGAAGATGCTACACTTAACACCTGAAGCTGCTTAAAATATTTGGAAATATTTTAATGAAGTCTTTTGAGAGATCACCTAATACAACTTTAAAACAAATTTTACTATTATTATAAATATTTTCTCTTCATCCCTTGCCAGAGGAAAACTATAAATCTTGTCTCAGCTGAATGAACACCATTTATCATATTCATTTTCTTGTCAATACAATTATGAAAAGCCTTTGGCCTTTTTCCAAGGAGCCTGATTTGCTGGAGAAACTCAATTAGTATAAGCAAGGCTGCTACAAACCAGCCCCACTTGGCAATGCAGCACAGCTCCAGCATACCTGACAACACACCTCCAAACCACGAGCCATAACTCAATCATAATGGTAAGATACAAGATACAACAGTGTCCCCCGTGCCTCCCCTCTCCCCACCCTGGACCAAAAAGACTTCAAAGAAATTATTTCTGCTCATTTTTGCCATCTACTGGACAAAGCTTAAATCCTAAGCACTGTGGTCAGGCGAGAGATTACCCAGTGTAATTTGTTTTGTTATGGACAGGCCTTAAACCCAAAATATTTCCTGCAATCACTTGAAAAGTTTATCAAGACATTCTTCTACCAGTGACTATTTCTGACAGTATTCAATACAGAATAAACGTCATCTTATGATATAGTAAAAGCTTAACCTTTTATCCCTTGCCTCTTTGTATTGTTTATTTATTTAACAAATATACCTAAAAGGATTTATTTTGGCTAATATTCTGTATTTGCCATTTTCAGTATTGAAATACTAGGGCCTCAAACACAACAGAACAAAATCTCTGTAAAACAGTTTTTCTTTGCTGTTAAAACCATTTTCTGATTATATATTTCAAACTACAAAAGAAATGTGTGATATTGAAACTTCATACGACAGAATTGGCACCTGACCCTCCCTTCCCCTCCCATTTACCTTTCTGTCTTTATCTACTGTAAATAAGGGTTGTGATAACAGCAGCTCATTCTGCTGTAATGCTTGGGATCAATACCTGGATGCAGCTGGACTCATCCAAATGAGGAGAATTCCACTGATCAGAAACATGCTTTACATCCTTTACAGCCAAAAGTGAGGAAGAAAAATATTTTGAACCTGTACCAAGGGAAAAGGAACTGAGAAGGTCTTTGAATTCCACACAAAGCTACATTTCTGTCTATTTTTATTGTGAATATATAATAATGAAATCTGAAAGTTGAAGGCTGGTTTTGTTTACTTGAAGTAAACTTAATTCATAAAGTCAAAGGAATAAATAAATTAAAAAGAAATCAGGAAAGGGTCCTGAGGTTTATATATCCTGGATCCTTCTCTAAAAAGCCACCCCCATGGATGCATCCATGTTTTTCAAATGGAGAGGGGGTGTCTCTGTTACTCCTCCCACAACTGGAGATCTGCAGTTCTGGCACAGGAAAACACTCACGCTGTACTAGGAAAAACAAAGTAAACCCAGTTTGAAATGGAAGCAGCACTGATCTGCTTTTATTAAGTTTTAGGGTAACACAAGCACTAACAGCACTAACAAAGTTAAATGCACCCAGTGGTGCCCACTAGAAAATGAGATGCTAATTCACAGCCTGGCTTCAGGACTTGGGTGGTTTGGTGGTGGTTGTTTTTTTTTTTTTTTTTTTTTCCCCTTTAGTCCTCTAAAGCTGAAAGTAAGGGATGTTTTCCACGGATTTTAGGAGAAATAAAGATTACACTGCTTTCTGTTTTGAACTTACTTTCTGCAAGCTGAGCCTGCACACAGACAGAGTCACTGCAGGCTTGTGAAGGTCTTTAATAGGGGTTTTCTGAGTGGTCATCAGGATCCTACTCCCCACCACCTGAGGATGGCATTCAGACCATCAGTTTTGTTGTACAGCCTTTCAGTCCTGAAAGGCTAATTTCCTAGTTGCAATTGAATTCCTCTTTCTTCACCAGGAAGATTATTAGTGAACAGTAGAGCTTCATAATTGACTTAAAATAAAAATATTTTTAAAGCTTGGTTTCTTGTAAAGTATGTAATCGTTGTTGAATGTTATTTTTTCTATCCATAAAACAAACACATAATTAATTTTCATAGTTTTGTGAGCTCTAAATTATAAACGAAACATTTTCACAGTGTGTATTTCAGCAGTTTATTACCAATATGACTGTGTGCCTGACAGAGAACTACAGCTACTGTATTTATAAAAATATAAAACATTTCCCTGTAGCGTTAAGAAAATACCCAGGAGTATTACTGTATGGTTTGGTCTTAAAAATGCATACAACACTGAAAGCAGACAGAGTTCATTATCATTACCTACTGAAGAAAACTACAACGTAAAGATTTTGATTTTGTTTTCAGACGTCCATGTTCTTCTGGATTAAGATGACTGCAAGTGTCGGGATATTAATAGAGCTGACATAAATAAAAAGTAACTGACTAAATTAAAGACATGATTCATACCAGAGAAAGAAATCTCCCCAGATAGCACTTGTATAGTATTTTTTTAAGCACTTCTGATGTTAACCCAAATGTAGGTACATTGTGTTTGGAATTAAAGACATGGCTTTTTTTTTTCTTTCTATGAAAACATTAGGGACTTATGAAGGAAAGAAACCTCCCTGGGTACGTTTGCTAGATTAGCAGCGTAACACGAGAGAGAAGTGACCTCTGCGCGGTCCTTCCCCGTTAACTGCACGGTGTCCATTGTGCTGTAATTCCAGCTGATTACACATTAGTTCATTTAGCTTTGTTTCCTCTTCCCCGCTGTGCCACACTATTAAACTAATGCGAGGGGCCTGGCATCGCTGCGTGCACAGAGCGGGTATTGTGCGGGCACAAAGGACACGGCCCGGGAGCGGCTCTTTGTGCGCAGCCCGCGCGGGTCCCGCAGCACCCGCTGCCCGTGGGGAAGGGACGCGCTAATTGATTTTCACGTTAGCACGGAGCAGATGGGGTAATAATCAGCCAATGATGACCGCACAGCTGATTTTGATTCATTAGTTTAAATGTCTCGCTCAAACCTCAATTTTTTTTAATTTTTTTATTTTTTTTTTAGGAAAAAACCCACAGAGATCCTCGGACAAATGATTTCCACAAGTTTTCCACTGGCAAAATGCTTGGGATGATTTGATATGCTCTCGTGATGAATAACGCACATTAAAACATAATATATGAATACTACTTATTAATGTTCAAAAGTGCTTCCGGTATTAATATATTTAAAGTAATAATAACAATAAAACGTTAATTTAAGCTTGTGATATTTTGAACGAGGTTTAAGACTAACTGATACTCATAACAAGCTACAATTAAGGCTGCACTGAGACTCTCATTGTACTGTTATTTTAACATATCTTTTGTTGTTCTGTTGGTTTTTTTTAAAGTAATTTTCCAAGTTAGGTTTCTTCAAAAAAAGACTTTTCTGTTTAGAAAAGACTATGCAAATCTGTCTATGTTAACATTAGTTAACAACATGAGATGCATCTTTTTCCCTTTTAATGACTAAAGTGTGGCTTCAGAGTCCTTCCAGCTCGAATAGAGACAACACTGTATGCACAGACAATTAGCCCCTACTTATGGGATGTTTTCAGGATAATTAATAGACATCAATAAGAAACACTAGTGAATGAAAAATATTTTAACAACATAAACAAACTTTTTAATTTACTCAGACATAAATATTCTTTTTGACAACTCAGTAGTTTTAATGAATTTCATCCATGTGTTGCAGGTGGGGTTTGTACTTCTTTTCTTTTCACTATAAAAGGACACTGTTCTGCAGTCTGGAAAAAAAATAATCATAGAAGCATGGCAAAAAAACCAGTAAGGAGTTCTCTCTTTAAACCCAGAGTTTTCAATAATCTACTACCATGTGGTGCTAACACTGTAATATTTATAGTGTTGAGAAATACAGAAGATAAGATTCACAGAAGATAAGATTCCAGCTGAATTGGGTGGCACACACATAGATTTATCCCAGGACAAACTGAGTTCTCTACCAAGCAGTAGTGAGATTGCTGTGAGTATTTTAATATTTGCATTTCCTTTCTGTTGTGGATTGAAATGGCCTGAACTTGCAAAGATGCTCAGAGGTCTCAACTCTCATTAACTTTAATGGGACTCTGAAATCACTAGAGAGGAAGTGTTCAATACTGAGAAGATGCAATATAAAATTGTAACTTTATACTCATCTGTACTTTCATACTTGGTGTGCTGCTTTGTCCACACAGAAAATAACTGTTTAGCAGACAAGGTGGCCAAAACATAAGGAATTAAAAGAACTCAGCAGCAACACTTTATCCCTCTCACTGATGGCAGAGATGCAGCAATAGATACAAGGCAGTGGAAATATCCCAGACTGATTTTGGTTCCTTTGCTCATTCCAGCCACCGAAGAGGAGATAAGCAAGGCTGGACAGAGGAAGTCTGGGGCTGGGAGAAGGGGAGCTACGGCCCCTGGCAAGACATGAAGTTGTCTTTGTTCGAGCACTTGGTCAGGGTGAAAGAGCTCCCCATCCTAGTGCGGCGTAGAATGTGGATTAGAAAAGGATAACCAGGCCAATCCATATTCCTCCAGCACACTTATTCTGTCTTTATAAAGAAAAAACTAGTTGTAAGAAAACACTCTTTTGCAAGTATGCTTAAGAAACAGCTTGGTTGTGAGACTTTAAAAACTATTAATAAAAGTAGATGTCCAACTTTCTTTCAACTATGACCCCAGATTTCTGGGAAGATACAAAAACACCAAGCAACTTCAGACACCATTGGACCTCAAACTCCAAAGAAAGGAGACCAGCTACTATATAAACTACATTTCTTGGTTTTCTACTGTTTAAATTGAGATACTGTTATTAAAAAGCCCATATCATTAACCACACTGTTCTTAATAAATGACCTCAATTTGCAAGGCACCATAATACTCTTGTCCTGTAAAACCCCAGCAAACCAGTGGTTTAGATGGGATCCATCAGATCCCAACTGTGTAACATAACACTGCCACAGTCGGTGCCAGACAAACAGCCTATTGAATAGCCTCTACAATCCTGAGGTAAGTCCTGATCCATTGAAGTCACTGGTAAAAATACCCTTAAAACTCTAATAGAAGCAAAAATCACCCTAGATTCCATGCTTGCTTAGGTCACAGTTAGCAAGAACCTTCCCCCTAAAACCCTAAGATGATCTGGTTTGAGCCCATTAAGAGTAATCAAATAGCACTTACGTGCATAAAATTTATTAATGACAAACAACATCATACACTTACACATCTACTTCTGGTGTGTCATCCTGTGGGATCTGGAGTGCCCTGCAAACTTACCAGCAAAGTGAAGAATACAAGAAGCTTCCCAGCTGCCCACCAGCCCTTCCCGAGGCAACGGGACAGGGAATGGCACCACCAGCAGAGCCAAATGAGTGAGATGAGGAGTGAAGAACAGTAAATACAAGAAAAACAGCACGAAGATCTTGTCAGGAGCATGGGGTTTGTACACTGCTTTTCTTGAAAATGACGGAATTTTGTTCAGATTTAATTTTCGAAATATCCTCCCCCCGCTGTCAGAGATAGGTTTCCTTGAGATTTAATTATAACACAGCCCTTTTAAAAACAAATTCAAGTATTTTGTTTCAAAGTTCCTGAAAACCATTTTTCAGTGGATTTTTTTTTCAAAGGAAAGGAGCTGAAGATTTAAATATCTACAGACAATTCCCTACGACTTGCCAACATGTGCCAAGTGTCTGACTAACACAATCTAAAACAGACGAGCTTCCTCACGCCCCCCACCCCCAAAATGGGGCTCGTAATGGAAAGTCTGACAGACCCTTAACCATAGTGGCACTACTGGGTGCAGCTATAATATTACCCTCATAATTCTACTATATAATAACAACAAAGGAAAAAAAAGGTGAAGGGTCATTGTGCTTTGTCTTTAGAATTAAGATGGCTGTCTTCATCCTTACAGCATACTCTTAATTCTGGAGACACATCTTAATAACCTCTAAATAGTTCCAACAAAAGAGCCGTGTCAGAGGAATGAGCAGGCCCCAAGGTGTTTCAACTGGAGTGTTTTCATCTGCCTTTATTGCTCTATCCCTCTCCAGAATTAAGGCAATAACCTGTGATAAATTATTCAGGAACTGCTACAGGGATCAAAGCAAAATCATTCTGTTAAAGTGCTGTTTGCAACATTTGGCACTTAGTGTGAAAACTTTTAATGTGTGCAAGCTGAAAATCAAGGATTTTAAATAATTTAACAGCATGGAGTTTCTACAAACCAGCTAAAGATAGCATGTTGTTATTTAACTGCTTTTTCTTCAGATCCCTTTTCCAGGCATTTCTAGCAAATCTGATGATGTCACAACTATAAACAAAGTACTACTGAGATTCCAGCTGCCCAGGCAATACATTACCTAACCACACTGTCAAGAGAAACCTGGATAGTCTTAGGAGAAAATTAGGCATTGTTTTAATACTGGAAATTCTTCCTATCAATACAAAAATGTGAAGAAGGAAGTAGCAAAAAAAAAAAAAAAAAAAGCAAGAAAAAGGAATAATAAAAAACGAAACCAAAACACATACGCACATAATTACTTCAGCCATCTTCAATTACGTTTGATCTCCCCGGAAAAGAAACCTAAACATATGCTTTGTATGCAGATGTAATGATTACAAATGTTTTTTAAAAAGAAAGAGTTCCCTTGTTACAGCTGGTTTTCAGTGGTGTATTTCAGAAATATTAAAAACCTGAAAAAACACCTAGCCAGTTAGAAAGTCCTAGTAAAACCCACAAATTAAATGAGTTTGGCAGTCCTGGACCATTTTCATAGTGATATTTTAACAGTGTCATCTCCCCATGGATTGTAATACTAAGCATTTTATTGAAGAACTGAACTGGTTTTGTTTTTCAGTACGTGCAAAATGAAGTACCTGAAAGCACTTTTGCATGTATTATTTATTCATTATGATAGAAAAATAGCTTTAACCTAATAAATTGTGTTTAAGGTAATTTAGAGCAAAAGTTTTGTTTATGACAAAGCAACAGATTTAGTTCTTTATCAGTAGCTTAAAGCACCAAGTTTTCTTTATACAAATTAGACAGATGGTGCTTACAGTAGAATTTACTAAAGGTCTGTCACAACAAATGCAGCCAAGCTGCATATTTAATCACTGCAGAACCTTGTCTACCTGCAGCTGCCAACTGCTAATCCAATTTCCCTGATAAATGTGGCAAGAGACACGATCAGCAATAAAGAGCATCTAACTCCATTTTCCTGCAGGGCGTCTTTTGATGAACATTTAGGACGGAAGCAGGAGTGCACTGTGTGGCCCTGGCTGGTGGCAGCTGCATGCATTTTGAAGACACAGTTCTCAGGTTACTCACTTAATTCTGCCACTATCATTATGTTGCTATTGATCTCAGTAGCTCTTGTCTACACAGCATTACTCTAGATGAAGCTGAATCAGGCAGTTATCATGCATCAAACTTGCTCAAAAGCCTGGAGATTTCCCCTTAATTACTTGTGATTTTATTTGCAAATACCGTTAAAGTGTAATCAAGCAGTCACTTTCCAGGGTCGTTAAGAACTTGCTAGTTTAGGAATATATCACTGGCACTCCATTAAAATTTCCCTACTAAGAAAGTTTCAAGCGATCCAGACAGGACAATGGCAAAATTATTTTAATAAACTGAATCCTCACACAGAAAGGAATCCAGTTTCATCCAAAAGGGCCAAATGACCTCTTTGTTCTAATTTTTAGGATTAATAACTTGAACACACGAGAGATGAATTGAAGACAGATGAACTGAGTCTATTTTATAAATGAAAAGTGATTACCATTAAACACATGAAGCAACAACAAAGAAGAAAACCAGAAATAAATAATTGTTGAAATAACCTCTGGCACTATTTAAAAAAGAACAAAAATTAGCTTAATTCAAGTGATGACTGTGAATTGTGCACCTTTGAGTAATGTCAGTGATGTATGGCAGCCAAATTATATACCAATATTTTGATCATATCTGTTTATTTTCTTGTGAAAAAAAAAAAAAAAGGATAAATATGATGATGCAGTATTTAAGTTGCCATTATATTTTAAACCAGCAAATTAAAAATTACTGTTAGGGCTTCCTCAAAACAACCCCGTGCAGCAGGAGTGAGCACTCCAGTGAGCAATGTTAACTCCTGATTCAGTGGTGGCAGAAGGGGATCTCAATAGTGCTCTAATACATTATCATTCTTGATGATGCAGCTTCTATCTAGCAAGTCTTTTTCTTCCCTAAAATATACTGTTGTTTTGACACAAACAGCTTGCTACACTTAAGGATTTTACTAATAAAACATAATGTTGTGTTAGATGTTATGACTGTTGCCACAGCTGAACTGCCTTGTCAAATCAATCCTAATATGGCTCCCACAGGCACATAAAAACCTTATTTAGCTATCAGTTATCCTAATCACTTTGTTCAGTTTAAGGGTGCCATACTTCAAGACCCGTTCCTATTTATACATATATGCCCAGCCATTTAATAAAGTCTTGATTTATATAATAAATCCTTGTTTGAAAAAAAAAAAAAAACCAACTTTAAAGCAGCAGTGTTTTATCAAGTGTGTTATGTGTCTCCTCATACCCCCCAATAAATATGTTAATATACACAAACGGGATACTTGCACGGCAAAGGGGAATATTACACATGGAACAGATAAGCTATCACTGAAGGAAAATTTGTCCCTTTGATTATAAATGAGTTTCAAATGGGGTCATCTGATCTGCAAAGCACTGGAAAATTTCAAGGCCTTTATAAAATCTTCGTACAAAGTTTATTTAGAATAGCATTCATAGCCTTTGTATCTCTCCTGTCCACATTCCTAATCAGATCCATGAACACAGGTATATACATGTCCATATATACAGGTATGTACAGTCAAGGGAGACTGACAGAAAAGGTGCCAGACTTGTTGCTGAATCCTTGCCCCACTATCAGTTTTTCCCATCAATAATTTCTTCCCTAAAAAAACCTACCTTTTACTTCTTGTTCAAAACTACTGTTGAGTATCTGAGTCACACTTTCAAATGAAGCAGTCGGGGATGAAATTCTCAAACTCATCCTCATCTTCACCTACAGGAAAGGCAACCAAAACAAACCAGCAAAAGCATCACACACATCATCTTTGCACTTGTTCAGAAGGGTCAGGCTCTGCAGCTTCCACAGAGAAATCTCACTGACATCACAGGAGCTTCATGGGACCTACAGGAACAAAAACCTGAGGTATGATGTATTTTTACTGAGCTATAAACAAAGAACAAATTGTTGATTCCAAACAAGTTGGGTCTGAGACTTGCTTGTCTCCACATTTCACACCTTTCTCCTTTCCACATTCCTCTTTCCTCTGTTAACCTGACACTTGTTCACCGCCCTACAAGAACATTCACGTAAGAAAGTCAAGACTCAACAGTCAGAGAATGGTAAATTTAAAACTACAGTAGTAAGTTAGACCCTTCCACGTGTGTAATTTGAGTATGAGATTTAAATCACCATCTTTTATGCTCATATGCTATTTTTCCTGCCTCCTACCTATCTGGTGTACACAATGAAGCTGCCCTGGAACGAATCCCGACTGTGCTGGGGTTATTCACAGGACACTTGCCTCATTTGTTTCAGAAGGTGTGAATTTAGGACAAAAGAAACAAGATGCTGTGAGTAGGGAAAAAGAGATGGTCTTTGTTAGACAGCTGAAAGATATCCTGGAAATCTGGATTGATTTTGCTTTGTCAGGAAACTGAACAAGTAACTGTGAACAACGACTGTTCAGAAATGGCAATTTGCATGAGGATCCGTCCTCACACTACTTATCTTTAGGCCCTAATGAGGGCAGCCTGCCTCTCACAGGCTGATTCCCCGTGAGACTAATTCAGAGTAGGAATTTAATTTATGTTCTTTAAAGAGCTATTTGCTATAGGGCTTCTTTCCTTCCCCTGTTCATCGGCAAAGTCTGGGAAACTAAGTTGCAAGTGAGGTTAGGAGGAGTCTTTTGTGTGTGTTAAACTGGCTGTGCAAAGTTGCTGTAAGCTTTACAGTTTGGTTTCCACACTTTGAACGGGCCTAATTCCAGCCCCTTATCTTTAGGGAGATTGCTCAGAGCAAACCAGTCCCCCAGTCACCAGTGCAAAGTAAGAATGACAGAAAAAGTCAAGAAGAAAAATTACCAAGAAGAACAAATAGTCATGACAGAAAGCAAAGAGGGTACTCACAAATCCAGGCAGTAACATAGAAAAAAAATAAAACCAAAACACTCAGTGGCTTTTCATGAAGCTAGAAGGACACATCTTCTGAACTGAAAGAGTCAAATATCCTCTGAGAGATATAACTGTGATCCTGCAATTAAAACTGCCTCGTAACAATGTCAGTATTTACCATGGAGAGGAAAGTTGCAGAGGCAATCCCAGCTCTGGCATTTCCTCAGTCCTTAATACCTGGCTTTGTGACCTGAACTGCTCCCCTCTAACACAGGGTTTTCCAGATTTTTTTTAAAAGCAGAGGAAATACATTGAGTAACTTATTGCTGCTGCACTGTCAGCTCAGCCATGGAGCCTTCAAAGTGCCATCTATGCCCAAGAGCTTTCTTCAACTAATGAAGGACCTGCCCAAATCTGGGACCTGCACCTGCACCTGCAGCAAACCCAAGAGGGTGAGGGGCTTTGTGCTGGATTTCAAAGCTACTGCTGGGCAGCAAAGGGTTGGGTGGACTTGGGGAAAATTCATTCCTCTCCATCTTTGCCTGTTTCCTCTGCGGTCCTCTCTGCTCCTTTCAACTGGAGTCAGTATTTTAATTTGGCATTCTGGATCCTTGTGTCTTCTTTCGATCCAGCTTTTTGTTTCATCACCTCCTTTTGCCAATCCAGCTCCTCAGGCAGTTCCAATATACCATCAGTTTCTGTGCTCCCCATCTCTGCTCAACCAGCATCAGCTTCCTCTTACACTCCTGTTTCTATGTGCAGGACCAGGGCTCAGCTGCCATTTACAGAGTTCTCAGGAGAAACCTGAACTATCCCAAGACAGGAGAAGTCACACTCCATCTGTTCTAGAGAGCTCCATACCTTTGGAAGAAGGTGCCCACATCCAAATTCAAGATGATCCCTTCCCAAGGCAGAATCTCAGCCATACTTCATCAAACAACTGAGAAAACCAAAGACCTACCAGAATGTCCAATGCTGATTGTGACCAACACTTTAATGCCAAACCAGCTAGTTTTGGGAATTGGGTAAGGGAAAGTTTAATGTGCTAAGTCTGTTTTAAATTTCAATGTAGGCAGGGAAGAAAGAATATACAATTAGGATCCTCTATAGTATTGCCCTATTAATAAAATAATGTGGAAGTTTTAGAAAAGCAACACAAATTACTGCCTATGCATTTCTTTTTCACTCCTGAACAAGCCACACCACATCACATCACCTGAATAGCACAGTGTTAGTAAGGAAAGGAAGAAACTGTCCGAAACAAAACTTCCAGGGTAAATTGTTGTAAGCTTGTAAGCTCCTGGAGGTATTTCCCACAGCTTACATCTACTTCTTTTGGTAGTGCAGAAAAAAAAAGTGACTAAAATTTATTAATTGTAGTAAAACCTTTTATTTAAACATAAATTTATCAATGCTGTTCTATTAGTTTTTGATTCTCCACACTTCACACAAAACATCTTGGACTAAGGATCTTGGACAAAATTATGCAATTCTAAATGCCACAACAATACTAAAAACACAACCTGGGACACACAAGGAATTCAAATTCTAATTATATTCATATGAAGTTTAAGTAACAACACAAATCAAAGTGCATTTTGAAGTAAATACCAATCATACGATCCCAACCAGACCAAGCCCCACCCAAACTGGCCATGGACACTTCCATGGATGTGTCATCCAGATATTACCATTCTTTCCTACTAAAATTAAATTTTGCCAGTCACACCGACATCACATAGTTTAAAATGAAAATATTCTCAATTTACTGTATTCAACTAATCTCCAAAAATGCTTCTGCTTAATTACGTAAAACAACCCCCATCAATAAAAATTAGTCTTAGTTTTGTTTCCATGTAAATTATTTATCATTCATATAAAAGGATTTTATATAAATCTCTTAATTTAATTTGAAAAAAAAAAAAAAAAAAAACCAAAAACAAACCAAAAACAAAAAACGACAAAGAAAGCCCAGAGAAGACAATTGGTCAAATGCTTTTTTGTTTGAAAATGCCAGTTTTCATGGTTTGAAGGTATCTTTTGATACTGCAATTTAATGCTTGCAGAAGCACATAGAAAGGACAATTTGTGTACATCTTACTTTTAAAATTTGGATTCTACAACACAACTTCTACCTGTTTGTAACTCTAGCTGTGCTTTGCTATCAGTTTAAACCCAAGCACATTTACTTCAGGAGGAACAGACTGGCTTACGACTGTCTTGACCATCAGCTTCTTTAGGACAGGATTTATCTGGGTGCTCATTTTGCCAAGCCCAGCCTTCTCTGTCTGGACAACAGAGCTCCAACCAGGCAGGCAAAGCTCTGGGGACCAAGGGCAGTGCCTGGAGTAAGTTCTTCATCACATCCAGCTACGAAAGCATGCACTGCTTTTACACTTGCTGACCTCTCTCATTCGCAAAGGACAACTCAAAAGACAAGTGCAAGTTTAAGTGCTGCTCCCCGTACTGCCAAACTCTGGTCAATGCTTCTTAAAACTCTGAAGATCTTTGTGTACTGGGAACTTGCACAAAGAAGTGAAATAAAAAAACCTTCTGGCAGAAGCTGGGAGGTTCTGGCCTGGTCAGTGTGTCACCTGGAAATGCAAAACACTGACTCAGGCACTCCATGTTGTAAAACTTTAGGACAATACAAAAAATCAACTCATGGTGCTTATTTCTTCAAACTAAAGGCACCAAATATAATGTTGCTGCTCAATGCCATAAATCTCAGGAGTCTGTAGGCAGTGATTTAAATACCAACTGTAACATATTTACTGTACAAATTACTTCTATAAATACACAGAAAGTTTTGGATAATAAACGGTGTTTGTTCCTCAGACAGATCCACGTCATCAGCACGTAAAAAAAGTTGGGTTTGCCGGTGCCTGCAATGGAGCCAACTGGTACTTGGCAATGGCACTGAGGTAACAGCCTCAAAGTCACACAGTTGATCTTCCAGACCCAAAAACCACAATTTGTTTCAGTTTCAACAGATAAAAATACATCTCACGCCTACTAAGCTATGCTCAACACTTAACCAAAGTTAAGATAGAGCAGTGGATGTTGTGTTCCTCAGCTCAGCAAGGCTTTTGACACTGCCCCCTGTAACATCTTCACAGGTAAGCCCAAGAAATGTGGGTTGGATGAGTGGACAGTGGGGTGGAGCAAGAACTGGCTGAATGGCAGAGCTCAGAGGCTTGGGATCGGAGGAGCAGAATGTGGTTGGAGGCCTGTAGTCAGTGGGGTTCCCCAGGGAGCAATACTGGGCTCAGCCTCATTCAATTTGTTTATCAGGGGCCTGGATGAAGGGATAGAATGGCCCCTCAGCAAGTCTGGTGATGATACAAAACCGGGGGAGTGGCTGATGCACCTGAAGGCTGTGCTGCCTTTCAGTGGGACCTTGACAGGCTGGAGAGCTGGGCAGAGAGAAACCTAATGAGGTTCTACAGGTGTAGCAGGGAGATTGCAGAATGGAAACCAGTACACCCTTGAGAGTTCAACAAAAGATGTAGCAGAGAAACCCAGAAACCCAGAGACAGGAAGGAGCAGAGAAACAAGCCCCCAAGACAACCCCGCCACTCAGGCGTTATTTGTGAGGCTGTCTTACCCACTCAGAATGCTTAGAATTCCCCATGGAGAAGCTGCATCCCCTGAGTGTCCTTGGGCTCACGTGGGAATGGGCGTCCCTGCCAAGGCAACGCTGTTCTCCATGTGCTGCTCGAGTCCCCTCCCAGCACCAGCTCTCTGCTTTTTATGGAATGAAGCTGTGACACCTCCCTGGGCAGGTGTGGCAGCCCCGCCCCACCACAGCCCCTCGGTCCCTCCCCCGGGATGTCAGTGGTGCCCCTTCTGCCTGGGCTGCACCTCAGGGGTCTTTCCTAAATGAGTCCGGGGTCTTCCTTCATCATCCTCCTCTTCACTTTCTCCTTCAAATGGCCTTGGAGGGCTGTCGGCCAATAGCCAGCCCCCAATTAATTTCAGTTTATACAAGATGTTGCCTTCAAGGACAAAGTTCTTGTTTCTCAGTGCTTGTTTTCACATAACTTGGCAGGAAAAGAACAGACTCTTGCAGGTGGCTGGGCCAAACACAGACCAAAAAGTAACAGAGTCTAATTAAGAATGAATAGACAAGGGCAAGTGCAGGTCCTGCAGCTGGGGAGGAACAACCCCACGTAGCAGTACAGGTTGGGGACTGACCTACTAGAGAGCAGCTCTGAGAAGAAAGACCTGGGGGTCTTGGTGGATGACAGGTTGATCATGAGCTCCTGCTCTCGTGGCCAGGAGGCCCAACGGGGTCCTGGGGGCATCAGGAAGAGCATTGGAGCAGGGCAGGGAGGGGATCCTGCCCCTCTGGCCAGCCCTGGGCAGGCACATCTGCAGGGCTGGCCCAGCTCTGGCTCCTCAGCACAGCAGGTACAGGGAGCTCCTAGAGAGGGTCCAGATGAGGCCACAAAGATAATGGAGGGATCTGGAGCATCTCTATGATGGGGAGAGACTGTGGGAGTTGGGCCTGTTTAGTGTGGAGAAGACAGAGGGGATCTCCTCCATGCATATAAATATCTCAAAGGTGGGTGTCAGGGGATGGTGCCAGACTCTTCAGTGGTGCCCAGAGACAGGATGAGTGGCTACAGCCATAAACTAAACCACAAGAAGTGTCATCTCAACATGAGGAAGAACTTATTTACACTGAGGGTGGCAGATGAGTATTTCCATGGAAACCCCAGTTTCTCCAACTCGATAAAACAGAAAGCAAATTAACTGACTCCTATGTGGGAACTGAAACACTGCACAGCTGGCTAACCAGTGCCAGCCCAGATAGCTGCAGCACCCCCTGGCCTCAGCCACCACAGTGCCACCCATGGGCCCTGGGGAAGGGCTGCTGGGGACTCTGGGCATTGACCAGCCGAGGTACCTGACCCCTGGCCAAAGCTCCTGGCCCTGGCTGAGCAGGATGAGCTCCAGTGTGGCAAGGACCCAGGAGCTGCACACTGATGCAGGAGCAGCAAATCTCCTGGACTGCAGTAATCCTGCAGATCACATCTTCTAGGTACTCACACATGACAAAATAATATTTTTCTTGAGGTTTCTTTTTAAAAGCGCAAGAAATCGTATTAAATAAAAAGTCGAGTTTGCAAGAACTCTGTTATACAAGCCCCTAAATCAGATGGTTCAGACCTGTTCCTACAATTCAAAACCTTTCCTTGCTCTGGCAATTAGGACACCTCTTAACAGCATGAGCACACACACACATTCCCTGTGTGAGGTGATTCAAGCATCTGGGGCTGGATAAAGGAGGTAATCCTGTGTCTTGCAAAAAGAGCCGTGCTGGCACCTTTGAGAGCTTCTGCACTGAGGCAGCGGCTGCTGCAGGCCACGTTTGCAAAACAGCAGCATGAGAGTGGCCAAGACAATGGCTGGGATTCTCTGACTCCTGCTTCTCCTTCTTTTGGCATGAAATCACTGTATGGTTTACAGAAACTCCACTTAATTCCAGTTAAATTCCACTGTCTCCGTTCTGCATCTCTAAAATGGGGATATAAAAAGTTTTGCAATATCCCGGTACACCAGTCCACTTTTTCAGGCATGCCATAGAAAAACCCAAACTTCAGAAACATTCCTAAGCATGGCAGGCACCACATGAAGGAATTTACTTATGGGCTTGTAAATTCTACGATGAAGGCTGCAAACACGGCACTCAGTAGCTCACTGAGCAGTGCTGCTGGCACCCAGGGTGATGTGTCACACAGAGACTCCACAAATACCCACAACACTTATTATTGTTAGGGGGGATTTTTTTCTGAGTGCTTGCATTGCTCTGCCATTCCTGCACATCACTGAGTGGAGTTAATAACTTTTACGGGAATAAACAATTTCCCTTTTCATTTTAAGCAGATTAAATTCTTTTTTAAAGAGGTAAAATTGTAAGAGCAGGTTTTATAGCTGCCTGCTATTGGAAAATCTCCTAATCAGGTTTTAGGAGTTGTTTCTCTTGTCAGTCTATAACATCTGACGTGGCATTACCTGGTTTTATATTGCAAAGCTACATAGTTGGCTCCCTGCCCTGTTCCAATAAGGCTAACAAAGACAAGGATTAAGAATGTTCGAGAGACTAAAAGTATTTTATCCCAAGTTACTGTACAAAAAAATAATGAAACTGTAGTTATTTTGCTACAGAAATATACAGAGGAAAAGTTAATTATTAGGAAGAACTAAACATGTATGAGGGAGCACTGTGGCTTCACAGACATAAAGGAATGACTAACATATTCCATTATGCAAATGAATTCAAAGATATTTCACAACTGATCAGCTAGGAGGGACATAATGATTTATAATTCAAATAACTGAGCTTTGAAATCAAATTGGACTAATACATTTCGA
The DNA here is from genome assembly GCA_036023395.1 of Myiotriccus ornatus. Classification (NCBI taxonomy): domain Eukaryota; kingdom Metazoa; phylum Chordata; class Aves; order Passeriformes; family Tyrannidae; genus Myiotriccus; species Myiotriccus ornatus. The sequence continues at coordinate 490,646 of JAYRBT010000028.1, read as the reverse complement.
AATATGCAAACCTGGAATAATTGTGAAAGTAATGTAAACCATGACACCAGCCCCAATCATTTGTTGCCTTTGTTGTTGATACCTTCTTATGGTTTTTCTTCTTTTTTTCCTATATATGCAGTTGCTGAAATTATGTTTTGCCTTTAATCTTTAGAAAAAGATGATTATACACATAAAAAAAGAAAAATACTGATTTCTAAGACTGTAAAAGCTAATTATGTACAGGAAAGTACTGAAATGAAATAAATTATTGTTGTAACCTTTCAGGCTAGCCACAATTTAATCTATTTCAAATACTGAAAATTGATCCACTGGATCTAGCATCTTAACAATACACTATTTCTTTCAAAGCAATATATACTTAATGCCTTTTAAAAAAACCCTAATATAATGTGAAAAGGCCAAAGTTTGCAATGCCAGGAAGTAGTTATAAACTACTTCATATGTTTGAAATAAAAAGTACTTCAGTATTATTATTAAAAAAAAACCCTATTGGTAGAGTTTTTAATAGGAAAAAAATACATATCTTTAAAAGCCAAAATGACCAGTGAAATTAGGTTGTACATCATTTTCTGGGAAAAAGGAAAAACAGCCTCGACAGGTGTAATTTATCATTTTTCTGATTTAATACCAAAGAAATATATTAAAATAATAAAAAGAATCCTGAAATCCTCAAAATTTGTAGTGATAAATAGCCCTCCCTGTCTTTATTGCATTATGCCTACTAACAGAAATATTGCATGGTGGATTTCGCCAGACAAGGACGATTATTTTCCAATAAAAAGTTGCATATTAAATTCCAGCACAAAAGTGGGTGTCTAATACTTTTGAAATCTTTTATGGTTTGCCAGGGAACACAATTTTAAACTTAACTAATACAAGATCACAGTGAAGTGAAGCAGCATTAAAGCTGCCTTGCTTGGCACAGCCCCACCCCTCTATGCAGCAAAGTCACCGTTCTCAGAGCTCCTGTCTGAATCACTCTCATTGAAAAGTAATTGAATACATTTGGGGTATTTATGTTTTTAGCTAATCTCTCTTTTTGCTAGTCTTTCAACACTTCAAATTGCTGTTAAAGATGTGCATTTATCAGGGCAGTGCTGCTTTACATCCTGACCATGCAGAAGGGTCTAAAACTACTCTGCCAATAGTCAGCCAGTTTCTGCAAAGAAAAACCCCACAATTTCACCACAATGCTACTCTTCAAGAGAACTCAGGTTATTAAATGTCTTCTTTTTCATCCTTTCTAGGCCTTGATATTATTACATCTATTTCATGAGCAGAAACTCATTTACTGTAAATATAATTTAAGTAATCTGAACACTGAAACTATCCAGACATTTCAGCCTTGGAAAGTATTATCTGCACCAGTAGTTTATCCTGATCCTACTTCTGGAGAGCTCCCACAGGAATACATGCCTTTGCAAGCCTCCAGAAGACAACATGAAATGCTGAATGCTTGCTGGCTTTAGGAGCAACACAAGGCTGATCCTGTCAGCAAACACACAGAAATAACCAAGCCCTCCCAGTTCAGGTGCACTGTGGTACAGCTCACGGTGATTCTGAAAGGGTTTTGAACCCCAGCAAAGCAGTAAGACTCTGGTAGAAAACAGGAGAGAGCTCATTAGTTCCTTCATAAATCTTGTTAATGAAATAAATGTCTCCCCTTCTGTTTTTGTCAAATTCCTTTGTAATGTTTCATTTCCATCTCCCTTCCAGTCTCATTTCTGTGATGCCATGAGAGTTTAAACACACGTATATCTAAAATATCAAGCGAGGTGCTTAATAGTATTTCAAGTAGACATTCACAAGTACACCTTGTACGGTTTTCATTAAATAAAATTCACTCGCGGAATGTGAAAACCCACACTCATCTTTCAACCCAAGGAAATATATTCTTCTTACATGATTAAAGTTCTGTGGATAAACAAAATGATACCACTTGTCATATTCCAGGTGTCTTCGCCTGTACTTGTGTAACAACCTCCTCTAGAAAATTACTGAAAAGTCAGTTTTATTTTGAAACAGCTAAGGATTTCAGTGTCGAATGCGTTCCTGCGCCCTGGTGGTTTATTATCTGTCATATATCTTCAAATATTGTGTCACATCAAACACCACCACTACATTGGGGTTTTTTCAATCTTCTTGCTTGACTGACTGAAAATTTGAAGAGCAAACATTCTTCTCCAACTCATGGTAAGTGAATATTAATTAGAATAAGACACAAAAGGTTTGCAATTAGATGGGATATTGGGGAAAAATTCTTCCCTGTGAGGGTGGGGAGGCCCTGGCACAGGCTGCCCAGAGAAGCTGTGGCTGCCCCATCCCTGCAAGTG
>JAYRBT010000028.1:422657-488210 GCA_036023395.1 Myiotriccus ornatus | reverse complement strand
GGTTGGCACTGAACAGGCTCCCCAGGGCAGTGGGCACAGCCCCAAGGCTGCCAGAGCTCCAGGAGGGTTTGAACAACACTCTCCATGTTTGGACATGGTGGGATTGTTGGGGTGTCCTGGGCAGGGCCAGGGGTTGGACTTTGATGATGCTGTGGGTCCTTTCAAGATGTTAAGTTGGGCAAGATTGTTTGCTAAGTTGATATGACTTGTTTCTCTTTCCAGTTCACCACATCTCTCTAAGGATGTCTTTCCAGATTTGCATCTGAAAGGGGCATTTTGAAGATAACACAAACAAAAGCAGAAAGAACATGGAAAACTGACATCCAGATTCGGGAGAAATTTTCAAACAGCTAACTGAGATAGAGAGCAGGACAAAGGATTGGGTCTGTTGTAAGAGAACATTAAGAAAAAGGTGGGACACACGAGGGAGGTGTGTGAGGAAGCAGGAAGGATTGGCTGCACTGGAGTGGGACTTGAAAGCAGCAGCAGAACGGGCTGGATCCTCAGCCTGTTTGCATTGGCACTGCTCCTCTGACTCCACAGAGCAGCACAATTTACACCAGCTGACGATCTGGCCTGATAGCTGGAGTTTGAGGATAGACCATATTCATCACAGGGCTGTAAACCTTCCCCACCCTAGGAAAACAAGAGGCGTAATCTGGTTCCTGAGCTTGCTGTGGCCAAGTGGAAAAGGTGCCAAACACCTGAATATCCCACATGTGAGGCTCGCTATTTGGGGGAGAAAAAAAGCCAGACAATAAAAACAATTTTACTGCCAAATAAGTGTCCCTGATGCTTTCCTACAGAGAAACAATGACATCCAGTGGTGAGTTCATTAATCACAGGGGCTTTGCATTAACCCGAGCTCGAGAAATCCCAGTTTATACCTGTCCTAGGGAGGGGATGAGCTGCTGTGTCCTGTACCCGTGTGCAGTGCTGTTCCAGTCCTTGGGGACTCTAAAGCTGTCCTCTCTCCTTTCTTTTCTGATAACCCAAATGCCTCAGTGCTTTTCTGTCAGCTGCAGCTCTGAACCCCTGCTCCAGGTCCTCAGCTCTCACAGGGGCTTGCTAGAGAAGCATCTGCAGGTGACAGCCAGGGATGGCTTCTCTGCTGGGTAGGCAGAAGGCAGCTGGCAGTGCCAGCAGGGCAGATGTCCTGGCATTGTCCTCCCTGTGCCAGTGGTGACAACCTGCACCCCTCCTCACCTGGGGCAACCACCTCCAGGCTGGAGATAAAGGTGATTAAGGGTACAGACTCTCATAAACCCCTTCTTACCCTTAGGATAATCTGATATCAGCACAAAATTCTTCCCCCCACCAGCCCCGCAGAGGCCAGTACAGATCTGGACCCTGGTTAATGGCCCCAGACTGTGAGCATCACACACTGCCTGTTGCTCTGCCTGCTTTTGCTCACCCCAGTGGAGACAGATGACCTTTGCTTTGTTGCTTTTGTCCCAGTTCAGCTCATCTGCCACTGCTGCTTCAGAGGCTTACACAGACTATTCCCTTTGACTTGTGTTTTCAGCAACTTTTTGGATCTGTACCAAATGCTGTCATCTATTTTCACATCTTCAGAAGGTTCATTTAGTTGAGCATCCCTTCCCTCCCTGTGCTTTAAGTGCATCCTGAGTTTTCTGAAGACAACAGAAGGGGGACTGAAACAAATTGACAGGTGATGCACTGAGGTAATTTATCCAGAAATGTTCTTGGAGTGAACTGTCACGTCAGCACTACACTAAAGGGCCTGGATGAAGAGACAAACTCCAGAACTGGGAGAATTTCTTTCCTAAATTTGTTGGGAATTTGAAGGGTTTTTTCTATTTAATTCCTTTTCTACTATCTAAGCATCTTAAAAATTAATGTACCTGCCACCACAAGATACCCTTAAGAGGAGGTGGTGCTGGTTTACCTGTTGTATTACCAGGAGGCACAGGTGGGATTTTTTGTGTATAAGTTCTTGGGATAATAACACCTACCTGGTAGACTTTTTAAAAGAAGCTGGATAGTAGGTTCCTAATTGGATTTTGTCATGTAGGTACTTTTAAAAATCTCATACCTACAGTCATTGTTAAATATCTGAATAGTCCCAACACTGCCCCAGCTGTTTCTGTCAAAGCTATACAAAAATCTGTGCTAGATCAGATCCTGAGGAAAAGCCTGAAGTGCACCATTAGAATTGAAGGCCTGTTGAGTGAACTGCTTTAAAAGCCCTCAGTTAGGACTGGTTTTCCACTCTAATTCACAGAATCACAGAGAGTATCAGGCTGGGAGGGCCCACAGTGGCTCACCTGGTGCCACCTCCCTGCTCCAGCAGGGCCAGCCCAGAGCACACGGCACGGGATTGTGTCCACCCAGCTCGGGAATATCTCCAGGGAGGAGACTCCACACCCTCTCTGCTCTCTGCTCAGGGCTGGGTCACTGCCCAGCCAAGAAGTTCTTCCTCCTGCCCAGCTGCAACTTGCTGGCCATCAGTTCCTGCCCGTGGCTCTTGTGCCATTGCTGGGCCCCCCTGAGCAGAGCCTGGGCCATCCTCTGCCCCCTCCCTTTGGACACTGGTCCATTCAAGCAGAAAGGCAGCAGGATTTCCTGGCTTGGAAGCCCTGAACCTAAACCTGACCACAGAATATACTGAGTTGGAAAGGACCCACAAGGATCACTGAAGTCCAACTCCTGGCCCTGCACAGAACACCCCAACACTCTCACCCTGTGCCTGAGAGTGTTGTCCAAACACTCCTGGAGCTCTGCCACGGTTGGTGCTGTGACCACTGCCCTGGGGAGTGAGGGTGTGCCCCAATCTGCCAGTAAAATAAGTCCCTTCAGCTTTGTATGTCTCCATTTCCGTGTCTGTAGAATATGAACAGTGATTCTTACTTTAATCTGTCAGATTCATTGAGGACAGACACTGATGTAAGAGGTGTTATCAGTACCAGCTATTTACACTGGGATGCAGTAGGATTTTGGTTTGGGGAATAGAGAAGCTGAAGCAAAGATGCCTTAAAATCAGCACTGATTATTGATTTTACATATTCATGGGCTAAGGAATGTACACAACACATAAACTAACTTTCTTTTTTCAGGAAGTTATAAACTCAAGAATGCAGTTTAAAGCATCTAACTGTTTAGTATTATTTACTTAGGAAAAGGCAAATGACAGTGCAATTACCAAAGCAATTCCTCAATTTAAATTTACAGACAAACATTGATTTACTTTATACAGTCTCTATGAATAGCTACAGAGGTTCAGATTGCCTTAAAGAAATAGCCCATTCTAACAAGTCTATAATTCACAGTTTATCCCTACTATGGGGAGTTCTGGAGATGTTTATAGTTGCACTAAATCCTTAACAAGTATATACCATACAAAGCAATAAAAAGGAGTTTGAACTACCCAGATTTGACATCAATATCAAAATAATAAAAAGGCTATTTGCAAAAGAGTAAAATCTTTGTCCTTCAGAAGCCAGTTACAAGACATTTAAAGAAAAACAAGAAGCCACAGTGACAGATTGAAGAGAAAATTAAAACTGTGTAAGGAACTCTCTTCATCCAGCATTCAGGGGACTTTTGTGTGCATCTGTTCTTTCAGTTCATGGTTGTATTTGGATGCTGAAAGATGGAGCAATAACATAAAAGCTAGAAAGTATTCGTGAGTGAACAGAGGCAATCACAGCAATTCCCATTTCTGTTTCTGCCTTGCTAATATCAGGCAAGATGAAAGACACATAAAACGAAGTATTTTAAGAAACATTCACGAAACTTTATAAGTATCTGAGAAAATTTCTAAAGATCTAGAGGGGAATCTCATAATACAAAAGGCAGTTTTTCAGTATGTAAGGAAGAGAAGCCAAGGAATGAAAGAGGAGAAAAATTTACAGCCTTTGGAGAAATCATGGCAAGACAGCACTGAAACACAAGTACCAGTGTCCCTGTCTCCTTCTCGCTCAAGTGGTTTAATGATTTAAAAGATGAACCAAATGAAACAGAGGAACCAACCATGAAGCTTCAGATGAGTCACAGAAAACAAGAGTTTCATCAATAGCTACGCCAATGCCAAATTCACCAAAACATCTATGGGAGATGAGCACTGAAGTACAAAAAAAGTGGGAATAAAAATGGCAGCATATTTCCAATTTTGGTAACAATAACAGTATCAAAACACCAAACTACTCACAAACATACAAACCCAAAAGAGCAACAGTAACTCTGCTCTGTGTTGAAAAGCTATGAGAAATTGAAAAATCTAAGTGGAACAGCATTAAGTATTCAAATATTTGCTTTTAGTTTGCCTTTAGTAAGAAGACAAGAATAAAACCCCAGCTTCTAAAAGCTGCACCAAAGCAGCTTCCCAGCTTACTCTGAGACTGTGTCACCATGACATGATCTCTTCAGCACACCAAACACCTCTGCTCTCAGTACAGGTACTTAAAAGTATTATTTTAAGAGGCTGTGTATTCTACCCTAAAATCTAGAAGGGGAAGACATAAAATGATTGCATAGTCCAATTATAATTCTCTGGGAAAAGGGCTGCCATATCATCCATAGAAGAATAAAAATTCTTTGCATGTTCCAAGTCATTAGTGTATTCAGCCAGGTAAAAAGTCAAGGTAAAGATATCCACTTCCAGCCTCCTATATCCATTTAACGACATTTTTGCCCCTCAAAACCCTTCTACTGTCCTTAATTTCCTGCCTAATCCCCAGTTAACAATTCAGAGACCAACCTCTTCAGACACAAGGACTGTGTGACACTGCTGTGACACAGTTTACAGCTCTGCTGGTGCCCAGCACAGGACAGTCCCCTGGCAGCAGTGGATGGGAACTGATGTGGGTGAAGCACAGCACTGAAATGCTCAGCCTGAAAGAAAGAGCTGAAAAACCGATGCAGTGCAACTTAAAAATGAAAGATTTCTAATCAGGGATGCAGGGGAGAAAAACAAAAGCAAAGCCCAGAGAGGGAGGATGCACTGCACTCCCTGCACGAGGCCAGGCTGCTGCACCTCCCATGCACAGATCTGGGACTGAGCCAAAGAAGCAGTTGCAAAAGGTAAGTTGCTACCAGCCAGAAAAGATGACAACTGCCATAAAGCACCATGCTTGGGTGAAGTGGTTGGTTTTGTTTTTTTGTGTGACGAAAGATGAAAAAAAAAAACAAACGCATTTTAAATAAAAAATTCCAAAGCTCCTTACGGTGTGTGCTATCCAATTCTCATTGGAAGAAAATTCCAGTTGCCAGTGCAACAAAAAATGGGCCCCCAAATCCCCTGAAAAGACTTCGAAAATCTCTTCCCTATGTGGTGCAAATAGATGAGCCTTGTTTTTCACAACACAGCTAAGAACATTTTAGATGACGTGCAGATTAGACAATTCAGCTTGAGGGTGGGTATTCTTTCAGTTGGCCTTTCCCCTCCCACCACATCTCCATAAGGTGGTGGCCAGAGCATGCAATCACTGCATGCTAAAAGAACCATCCTGTAAAATTTCTGGTAAGACTGTGATGGAAATACAGGCACTAATGTATATTCTGGCTACCTAAAACTATGTCCCCTCAAAAACAGGTTAACAGGAATTCAGCAAAAGGCATATTCATTAACTACCAGTGGAAAAGTATATAAATGGCCTAGGATCTGCTGTGACAGTAGTACTTGGAACTACAGTCTGAAGGTCTACAGTACACCTATTACCCTGACAAGTCTCAAAATATTCCTGAATGTTGAAAAATATCTATTTCATACAGCCTTTAATCCACTAGCTGAACAGTGGCTACTGCAGCTACTGGAAGCTATGACACAAGTATTTCAAATTGTTTTCTGTTAATGAAAGAATTCACTGAGTTTGACCAATAATTCTCCACTGCAAAACTGCCACCAATGAATTCCAAAGAACAGATTAAAACTACATGACAAAATGCCATTTATCCACCTAAACATTACTGAGCTTATATTGGACTTCAAGAAATTAGAAACTCCTTGGGTCAACCAGTAAGTAATCACAAGTGATGCCTTTGAAGTTTTAGCTTTTTGTAGATTTTAGAAGTAGCTGTGTAGTAAATGTAGATTTTTAGCAAAATCATATAGTCTCTCACACTTTAGAATAGTAGTTAAACACTCACTAAACCCTATTTCCCCATTTCATATCGAATTTTTCAAAATCCTTCAGAATTGTTCAGACCCCTTCCAAGGCAGGCCTCCATTCTGTTTTACAACATTTGCACCCCAGGCCTGAACACCAAGATACCAATTCTTAAGGCAACACAAGAAGAGGTTAAATCACTAGCAGCAGAACAAAAAATAATTAGTATGTCCTGGAAGACTCCACCTTGTTTCACTACCATGAATTCAATCGCTATGTTTACTCCTCACACCGGGTATGAAATGCTTCCTGCATTCATCCTGCATTGGATTCTTTAATGGCAAAGGGGAAGGAAATAACCTGACAATGTCTTTTGATCATCCCACAGTGCTAATGGCAGGCTACCAAAAGGTACTTTCTCCAGCACTTTGGGATTTGAAAGACTGGGTACCATTAGTCGGGCAGGAACACTCTGCCAGGTGTAACTCCTGTGTCTCACATGACCCTTGGCATTAACAAAGCAGGAACTGGATGGTCTCAAATGCTGTGAAGTTACTACATGGGAATAACACCACTCAACAAAGTGCACACTAAGAATTCCCGAGGGCTCCCTTTTAACCTGTTGTTAAGGAATAACATCTTGCAGATTTCACCTACTCAAAGAAAAGCTGGATCTGTAGGGTAAGACAGAGCAGTCACCCAGTGGCTTTCTCAGATCCCCAGGGTTACAGTGACCCCATGCACAGGAGAAGCAGGTGAATGGGCTCACAGTCAGGGATCCTGCCCGGTGCTGGTGCAAATGTGCTAAGAATGTTCTCAGAAACAAAGCACCAGGAATGCTGCCAGACTGGACTGCCCCATCAGACTGTCGGGTTTGGATTACACATCAATATGTTGTGATTTCACACCCAGACTTCCCACCTGGCATGCTACCGCTGGGAAGGAGCTCGTTATTCTAATTGATACAAACACGACTGTGTTTCTCCAGCAGATTCACAGCCACCTCTTTCAGCCACTGACTGAAGTGTCCACTTCAAGCTGTAACATCCATTCTGCCAAATAAATGATCTTCAATCTAGTCATGAACAAATCATGGTTTTTAGGAAAATACAGTAAGCCAGGAGGAAAGAGAAAATAAAACTACAGTGTGTAATCTAAAAAGCAGCACTGATTTTTGCTTTTTATGTACCTTGCTTTCTTTTAAAATCTTCCATGTAACACTCAAACCTATTAACACTAAAGTTTATAACACTAAAAAAATATTTTTTTTCATAACTTACAGTAGTTTGCAAACACAGCCTTCTCCAATCTAAACATGTATAGGACTGCTCACACAACTTGTTAGATGATATATTATTTCCTCAATTGGCAAACATAACAGAGATTTCCTCTCAATGGCAGCAGCAAGTAGAGAAGCAAACTGATGCATCTGCTATCCCTGATGCTTCTGTTATCCAAAGTACAGTCCTCTTCCTCCTTTTTCCTCAGTTGTTCAAGTTTCACTGCAGTTTGAAACAACAAAACAAAGCCTTGACCCCTCCCACCACAGCATGAGCTGCTTCCAGAAACCATCAATATTTTCCATGCATTGCCCTCCATTTACCTGTCTTCAAAGCATACTCCAGATAAATATCAAGGTTGTGTGGGTGCTCTTGTTATCCTCAGGCAAGATATAACCCTCAGCTTCTGGGTTTGAGGAAGCAAAGCTTTTATGCCTTGTTTTCCACAGAAAAGTTAAGTCATATTAGAAAATGACCTTGTTTTAATTACTACTATTTCTCAAGGCTGGCAGCCACAGCAGCAAAGACAAGTCATGTTCAATACCGTCCAAACAGGTCATGGCCAACCTGGTGACACCAGCAGAGAGCTTCCTCCAGTAAGGAAAATGTCTACTAAAGTATTTAAAGGTCCTGTAAGTCAGATTTAGAGCACATGAAAGAAATGATAGGATGCACTATCTTCCTCGCTGTAGAATGAACAGGTAAGATACTTGTTTCTCTTTCTCCAGGCACACACAGACCTCATTGTCTCCTGGGGACTCCCAGATTTTTTTAATGTGTATTCACAGTTTTTTGGAGGGATCATTTTGTTTTGCTTCAAGAGCAAAACTGAGTATAGATGAAACTCTTTTTGTGTCAGGAGAAAGTAGCAAATCTCGTGAAGGCCATTCATAATACAAGACAAATCCTGGTAATCCTGCTGGTAGCCAAGGAAAGCATCTGCAGCAGAGGCACAAGAAAAAGGTAGGTTTTCCAGTGTAATTTTCTAGGAATATTTATAAGAGAGAGTATTGCAACACTTATCTGCCACAACAACATACCATCTTATTCTGCCAAATGCCAGAGATGCAAAGGCAGATGATGCCAGTCCCTCTTGTCTCCCTCAGTATGAGGTCTTAGAACTCTCTGTTGTGAATCTGTATTTTTAAGACAGCAAATTTTGCCAGGTCTTGAATAAAAAACAACAAAAAAATCCAAAAGGGCCTCCCCAAAACAAAGGAAGATTAGTTTAACTTGGTCAGTTCACCACTTCTAATTGCCATGAAGCTTTACAGGCAATTCCATGGGCACCTGAGGGTGCAGGAATGGGAAGCAGGAGGTGTGGGGACTGCTGTCCTGGACAGGATGTCTGTGACATCTCAGCTCCACTGGCCCATATGCCATTTTGAGAAGGGACACAGGCACTGTGGGGGAAATACTGAGCTGCAACTGTTCATTTAGAGGCCTGCAGTACCTTCAGAAAATAAGATACAGGTCCTTCTGAAAATGGTTATCCATTACTTCAAATAGTTCAAATTCACAGAAAATACTTTTCTAGCAAAGAGCAAAACTTAACAACAAAATAAAATGTGGATTTTATGTAAAAGTTAAAGACAAAAGAAAATACAGAATAGAACCCAAGCACAAACTTGCATTTTTGTCATAAATGCTTCCATAAATGTTTGTCACCTATTATTCCCAAGGCTTCTGACATTTGGGCATAGACCTGGAAATAAATATTTCAGCAGTAACATATTATAGATATTTACTAGTATCAACATTTTTGGTTGTGGGAGAAAGGTACAGGCAGAAGTGCCTGTCCATCCAACCCAGCTGGAGCACTTGTAACAGAGGGCTTATCCACTCTCTGATGGTGTCCTGTGATTTGGGGACTGAGGCTTTTACTTGCCCTTGCATACATTTCTTCCCACAAGGGAGATGTGAATTTTCACATTAACTTCACGTTGTTGTTCACAGAACAACAGTCCCTATTCAAAAAAAGTGGTTTATGATAAAAAAATTGCAAAGGGATGGAGAACACATCCTTGTGTTGGCTCTGTACTCAGTGGGATGCGACTCAACGCTGTTCTTGAGCTTGCAAGTTCTTGCACTGCCTGTCGTAAAATCTGGTAAATTTGGTGCTATAAGTTTGAATAAAAACATTTCGCTGGGTTAAATCAGCTCCAGAAACAGAAAAGTGACGTGCAGAAAACTGCAGTGCCAACCCTGCCAGCCCAGCACGCCCCGTGCTCACACCCTGCCACGCGCTCAGGCTGAGCCGCCACTCGGGGCGTGTCATTTCAGCCGCTCTAACCTTTAGTGACACTAACCCCGACATTGCGGGCTACATGTAATCCTTTCTTATGATGTGATCGAGTCAAGGTCTTCAGCGAGAGCCCCCAGCACAGCTCGGCCGCAGCTCCCAGCGGTGAAAGCCTGGTGCCATCTACTGCCAGCTCCCGTCCCTGACATCCCACATCCCACCAGCTCCGCTTGACTCGGGACCTCTGCCACTGCACCTGGCCCTGCTCCTACCAGCCTCCTTCCTGGTAGTGCTGTAACCCTGTCACTTGGCTTAGAAACCAAACCACCAGCGTTCTACCCCTGAGGAAGTTAATAATAATAATAACAATAGTAACAACAAAACCAATTGTATTTTCATGTCCCAAAGACTTTAGTTTAAATTCCGGCATAATAAAGGCACAAGTAAACAAACTTGGAGCTCTAACCAGAAAGTGCACCAAGATCAGAGATAACTTAATTTGTAAGCTAATTTATCCTTTTATAATTGTATGAATGTAATTTATGGGGACAGAATCAGCAGTGAAAGGACAATCAAAATATAAAAGAAATAGCATATAATACAATCCTTTAAACGTTGCAAAATATTGCATTCAACCTATAAATATGAAGTTATTGTTTACAGTAATTAAACAAGGCAATAATATATTAGAATGCATTTAAAAAATCTTCCAACGTAAAAAAAAAATCCACTCCCTAAATAGTGCACTGCTGAAATGCTACACCAGCTGCAATTCTAGCAATGTTTAAGAACTTCTGTGTTCGATATAACGACAAGAGGAAAAGCGACAGCAAGGAATGCAAAGCCATCAGCAGCCACCCCTGTCTGTTCCAAGCCCCCTTTCCTGCCGGTGGGAGAAGGCAGTGGGAGCCAGCCCCTGTTTCCCAGCATTGTGCTCTGCTGTCAAACCAGGCTCTCCCCACATCAGAGTTTAACAAATAAAATACTAAAACAGCAGTCAGTGTTGACAAAGAGCAGTGCTTTAATCCACAATTATCCTTGTAACTCTTACTACTCCTTTTATCATCCATTAGCTTTGATTCCCATTATCCCATCAAGAACTGTGTCAACGCTTTTGTCCCTGGGGATTTCCCACACTACTAGGATCTGACAGCCGAGCCTGAGTGCTAAGCAGGATCATTACCTCTTAAATCCACTTATCTGATCCACTGAATAGTAAATTGAAAAGCTCATTAACAGCAACAATCTGATTTGTTTTCACGTGTGACAGGGTCATTTCAAGTCAGCATGAATACAGCGCTCGCAATAAAAACTACACCGTTCTGTAGTGTGACAAATTGTAAACTGAAATAAATGTGATCCTTTAAACACCTTCTTCAAAATCATTTTCAAAACGCACACACGCTCTTAGCATGTAAAAATAGAAAAGGAAACACCCCCCAACCACAACAATGAAATGCCCCTGGACTTTTAAGTGTTATGAAAAATTAATGCTAAAGCGTTTTAGATGTATAATAATAAAACACACTTCAACAACAAAGGCTGTGCTACATATTCAAAAGGCAGAGAAAAACCCTGATGAAAGGGGTCAGAAAAGGCTGTAGAATCACACGTGGAAGCGATCTCATCGTCATCTTATGTCCCACATGGAGCCACAGAGGCAAGGGCAGCAGAGGGACTCAGTCACACGTCACTGGGGCTCCACCCTTCACAATCCTTCCTTCTTCCAGCAAGGAGAAAGCCGAGGCTCTTACTGCCCTCCAGACACTTCCAGTAAGGAGCAGGGAATTAACTTCTAGTAGGAGACAATTGGCCCAAGACTTTTGGAAAACTGTGACACAATCAGTCCCGAATCCTTACAACTGCAAGTTTTACAACTTCCAAAAAACTTCCTTTGTCAATACAGTGCTATGTGACCAAGCCACAGGATGGCCAGAAATGTCAGCTAACAGTAGGATAGCCCACCATCCCCATCTCCTCCTCACTGTGAACGTCAGGGAAACATCCACAGAAGGGGCAACCTCAGGCTACGATGTTCCAGCAGCGTCACAGGCACAGCTACATTCTCGGGGTCCTTCAAGCAAGCTGGAGTTTGTCCCACCACTGCACTCCAGGTGGCACTGCTGTGTCCGGAGGTGACAGCGATGGTCACGGCAGTGAAGAGGAAGAACAGACCAGCAAAATAGCTTCAGTGATAATCAGTAACAATTTCAAGCATACTGAACCAAGTGTGAAAGCAAAGGATCCAGTGATCCTTCTTTTTTTCCCTTTGTACTGTTGTAACCACCTCCGTGGAATCAGGATGCTGAAGGAAGACAGCAGGTTCACAAGTTCTGGTGCCAGGGAATGTTTTTATGATCTAGCAAGTTACATAGAATCACAGAAAGGTTTGGTTTGGAAGGGAACTTAAAGCTCATCTCGTTCCACCCCCTGCCGTGGGCAGGGACACCTTCCACTAACCCAGGTTCCTCAAGCCCCGTCCAGCCTGGCCTTGGACACTTCCAGGGATGGGGCAGCCACAGCTTCTCTGGGCAACCACGTATTACTTGTTCAAATTACATAACCATATACTTCCCAGCTCCTCGAACTGTTCCTGCTGCGTTCCAAAAGGACAAGGAAATAAAATTGTAGAAGCAATGTGCTATTAAGCAAAGTACTTGCACATAAATATAGACCAAGAGAACAGAAATAATTCAGTAACCACACCAGAACTTTATTTCCCTGTCTTCCCTACTCTTTGGCCTTAGATATTCTTTGCTTTGCCTTTTGAGGTCTTCTCTTTTTGGCACTATCATTATAACTCTGAAGAAGCTAATTATGTCAATTCTTAAATGTGAAGCAGATTACAGAACTGGGAAGCTCAGAATATGAGTTCCTAAAGGTTGTATGGCTCTGTAATGACAGTCACAGAAATTCAATAACAACACTGTATGGAATGTACTCAAACGCACCCCATGAAACAAATTAAAACAGAGCAATGAATCTCTCATACTGTGCAAATAAGAAAACACAAGAAAATGTTGATTTCTGTATGCTTCATAAGGGCTATTATAATGAATAAAGATTTTGAATAATGAATCTTCAGAAAATTACTGTAAAGTTATTACCCGTAGGCACAGTGTAAATGCTAAAGTTATTATAACTTCCTTGAAGCTCTTCAGGCCTCACTGCAGAGAACCATCCCTGCAACATTAAAGTATTTTGTCATCAACATTGAGGGCAAAACCAGACCTTCACCACATTTAGCCCAGCCTGACGGAGCTGCAGCACATGTAGCACGTCCAGGTGAATGGTCTTTTTGGGAATCCAGGCAGTGCAGGGGCAACTGCCACAGGGCTCTGCCATCCCACCTCCCTGACCAACACCCCTGGGCAGCACCCACTGAACCTCCACGCTGATTATAAGTGATGTTTTCAGTGTCAAGTGCCACAACACATTTTGTAATTTCCCCTGCTTTTTAAATTACACCCAGGTATTTTGAATTTTCAGCACTGAAAAGCTCCATTACAACACACCTTCCACAGACAGCTTCAGAAAATGGGAACTGAATCCCCTAATTAGACCATCAAGGTGCCAGATCATTCACCTTCTGATCAAACTGAGGGCTTCAAAAGCCTTGGCTTTTCTCTCCTCTCCTCAGCAGAGGAAACCTTGGTCACTTCCACTCCCGAGCAGTTTCTTATGAAAAGGTGATATACCAAAATACCCTTAATTTGGAGCCTAAGCCAAGAGAATGAGCTGATGTGTTGTTTTAGAGTTAACTCCCTGAATGAAAAAAACTGTCCAGAACAGGCCATAAGGAAACATCTCAGTTCAGACAGGATCTCTGAGGATTAAGGTGGGCTTTGAGCTACTTTGTACGTAGGCCACTCTCCCATGCCCCCAGGTGTGTTTGTAAGCAACCAGAGGACCCACACCAATTACACAAATGATGTACCATTTATTGCCTTACCTATAAACCTAGCTTAAGTAAAATATTACATAAAGCCATCCTCAATTGAAAGAGACCTATTGTAAAATAACATTTTAAAATTATGATATTGTTATTACAACTAAGTGTTCTGTTGTAGGGGAAAGGCTAGATCTGCCGTGTGGCTCAGTCATTGTTATGGATGCTATTTCCCTCCTAGTCTATTGGAATACTCTGTCATCACAAGCTCAGACAGTAAGAGGCATTAACAGTTCCCACAAAGGCTGTTTTCCAGGCCCTCTTCCCCAGCCCTTCCCTGTTAGCTCAACTGAGCAAGAGAACTCAGAGGAGTCTGGGGTGCCCGAGTGATTAACTCCCTGCTTCCTGCTCTATACAATGCCCATGTGGTGCCAGCATTAAACCTCCTCTTACATGGAAATTGATCTCTATTTCAATGACTTTCTCTCAGCTTTTATTTACTTATTTATTTATTTCTTCCTTTCATAACCCCTGTTTTCCGGAAATCTTGAAAGAAAGATTTACAATTCTGCTAAACTTATACAGGAGTCTTACTATGAACTGTCTGCTCTTATTACTGATGCAGCATGGGAAGCATTCTCTGGGAAAAACAGAAAAGAAAAAAAAATAGAAATGGGTTTATCTGCTAGGTTTTCAGTTAGCTGTTGGTTAAAAGGGTGCTTAGCTTTAAAAGTCTTGTTTAGACTTTAATTTTTGTAAAGCACTCTTAGAAAGTTTTAATTCCACGGTCTGTTCTGTTTCCCTTCAGGGCTTAAAGAACAAATAGTACAGTGAAAACTGAGAAATACTATTAACAGCTGTTACTTTTTGACATCTTCCAGAAGATTTTTAGCTTTAGAAGCACAGTTCTGGGCTGCACTTTCCAGCAGAGCTGTACACTGCACTGCAGAAATTTGAGCCATGTATGCAGTCAAGTATTTGCTTAACAAGAAGCCAAAATGCTGCTTCAGAATCCTCTCATGATTGAAACGAAGCACTACTGTACACATTACAAGAGTAGAGTTGTGCCAGTCAGAACACTCCAAAAGATACAGTATCATAGGTACTTCAATAGCAGTAATCGACACTCTGACTTGCCCCTGTAACTATTACAAGTGTCCAGCTAAATTGTATTCAGATGCTTAATTGTATCGAAATGAGTGGCCCACTCAGCATACTGATGTGCAATAGATCTCATTGCTAAAACATCAACGTTAGTTTGGCACTTAAAAACAAGTAATAAAAATCAGGGCTGCTTTACACAGCTCTAAAATGTCTCTATCCAAAACTATTTCACTGTACTGACTGACAACATTGCAGGTGTTCCACATCTCCAGATCAAGCCTCAAGCACATGAAATTTAGCAGGATCACGTATTTTGAAGAGGTTTTGCACCAGGGTTGTACATGAGAGCGCTTTTGCACATTTATCCCAGGGCATAAGGAGAGGTGTTACAGCCACCACAGCTAATACCAGCAATTTGAACAACCCTCTTTGGCAAGCCAGAAATAAGATAATTGTTCAACATAGGCCGGCTCCTCTGAAATACTGGCAGCATTGCCTGTAATTATAGACATCTGTCATTGCTAGCCACTCAGTAGTAACCCTGACATCAATATACAACTATAACACCACACTGCCTGCAGGCACGGCAATGGGAGCCAGATACGAGAGGCGGGCAATCATCTGCCTCATCCGAACTATCCGTCAAGGGTTCCCAGCCACAAATAGCTCTTACGTTTTGTATCCTTAGGATAATATGTTGATTTATTTTAGATTCTCTAATATTTACAGTCTAGGCCATCTACTAAAATAAGGAAACAAACCTTATGGCTAATGGAGGCAGTTACCGTTCAAAATCATCACAGAAGGTCATAGCTCAGCGCCCCGGCACTAACACAACACTGCCTGGAACATTCACCTGTGTCCAAACTTTCCCTCCTCCAAAATCAGACATGCTCATCTCCAGCTGCAGGGCACAGGTATAGCTATGCTCTCACCAGCCCACAGACCAACCCCAGGAAATATTTGCAGTTTGAACCTGGAGAGCATCTGTGCCAAACCGAGCCCAGTAAGTTCCCTGTGTCAGTACAGAAAAGAGAGGCTCTGCAGAATTATCTTCAACATGCAGTTTTGGAAAAGAAATTGCATGAATGGTGTAAAGTATGGCTGCAGATTAAATACTTCACCACTGCCTAGAGGCAGGCTGACATATGCTGCTAACCAAGAAATACGGTTTCCTGAAATTTACAGATAAAAATGGATCCTTGCTTTTTAATTCCAAGGTGAAAATCATGGTGAAACCCTCAGTCTCTATTTGTTTGTCTTCATTTGAAAATCCATCTCAGAAAGGGGCAAAAAAAGATTGTCGGTTTAAACTAATTAGGAATTAACGTCCGTACAATTATCCTAAATTGCTATTAACAAAACCGAGATTTCTTAGTTTGATTCACAACAGCCTGTGCTGAAGAGAAACTATTAATTACTCGACAGACAGTTAGCTTTCAAGTGAACTGCATTTTAAAAACCTCCTTTAAAATACAATTGCTAAATGCCTTACAGTGCTGTAATGTGAGACAGGTTCAAATCTTATTACTTCACTGAAATTAAAACCTAAGTTTTAATACTGTTCAAGTCGAACAATGATTCCACACTTTATTGCTTTTGAAATCCCTTGATGATCATAGGAAAAAATGCCCTCGAGAAAAAGAGACTCTGTTTTCGATAAACAGAAAATACAGTTTGCACTCTTAGCCTCTTTGTCATCACAAAAAAGGATTTAATGCCAATTCTTTAAAAAAAGACTTTTTTCACAAAATGTGCACCTTGTGTGCCATTTGTAAAATCAGCTCACTTTCTTTTATTTATTACTGCAGCGCGGCAAGGCAATAAAGCAGCTACTGATAGCTAATAAATTACATGCCTTTTAAAACAATTCTCCAGCTACAAAAACTTGTAACTACAAAGGCTTACATTTACATGGTACATCGTGTGAAGTGTCTACATTTATGTTCTATTTAACCACGTAAATAAAATCTGACCCTTTATTAAACAACCGGGTATGAACCGGGGGCGACACGTGAGATTAAACCAAAGATAACTTTTTAAGGCGTTCCTACAGATTTACATAACTAAACATAAAATTTGCCTCAGCAGTTCAGGTGAAAAGTGTTTTCAAAATAAATGGCATTTTTAATTAATGCCCTTCAAGCTACCTTCAGGAAAAAAAAGTGAGCACCATTTTTCACTTATTGCGTGATAGCATTGATTTACACCTGAATCTAAAAATTAAATAAGGTTTTCAATAATAATTGCAACATATTACTGCAATATAAAACCATAATTCTCCAGCACATACCATGCAAACCACGATTTGTATTTTTAATTAAACTAAGCATCAGAGCTTTGGGAAAGCATTTTTTTGTTAAAACAGATTTAAAACAAAATCCCCTGCAGTCTTATGCATCTCTCCAAGAAGAGCCTTAAATTAGACGTATCTATTAAGCTCACTGAACTGCTCTTAAATATTTTTGCTCCATGGCCAGGCAGACCCTCACAGCTGATGGCTCAGAGCACTGTCTCTGCCTTTCCATCCACCTTATTTTCAGGCTGATGTGCTCAACTATTTTCATACATTTGTTCCTTACAATTTGATTGTCTCATAAATCATTAAACTAAGAATTAAATTCCTTTTAATTGTCTCTATACCATCATGGATCTAAATTTCAGACGTCTAGTTGTAATATTAGTTTCCTCCACTTGCAGTGATTTTTACAGCTTCTGCAGCTTTGCTTTGCTCACACAACTTTTCCTCTCTAGTTCCAAAATGGCAGCTCTTTAATTGAGCATGAAAACAAACTTTAAGTCCCTACTCATAAAAAGGTTTAAGATGCTGCTGTTCCCTCTGAGGATGACACCCCTGACATGTCAGGAGGACACGGCAGGACTGTGAACTCCTCCCCCAGCCCAGCACCCCCCACCATCCATCACTGGGAGCAGAGATGCTGTGGGGCACATCTCTCACTCTGACTGAGCACTGCTTGATGCAAAATGAGAGGAGAAATAATTTTTAGACCCTTCTCTGCTCCTTTACTCCTATAGCTACCTCTCCCTATGGTAGCCAAAGGTTTACTTTGATAATATGTGTTTTCCTGCATTTTGCATCAGTGGCTAAAATACCAAGACAAAGATACTCCTTATCTAAAGACAAAAAAGCAGACAAAAAAGAGGTTTAACAAATCAGGTGGCCAGGACAACCAAAAAAGCAGAGCCTGTGGTCTTCTAATTCAGGTTGGTCTGTCTACTTGTGGGGATGAAATACAGGTGCAATTTTAAGATGGTAGAGAAAGAAAGAGTGAATGAAGCCTGGTGTGTCTGTACCAGGAGGGCCCTTTGAGGAACAGGATGCATACAAAGTGCTGCAGAGTGGAGAGAGAATTTAACAGGACCCTTAGAAACAACAGTTTGGTTCAGGAGGAATTACAGACATTTTTAAATATAAAAACACATACTGATACTCAGACACTGAAAATTTGTCAACTCCTAATTTCACCCAAGAATTTAAGCTAAAACACAGGACACTGAAATCAAGCAAGAGCTTAGCAGAAAGGAACAACCTGGTCTATCCTATGAACACAAAAAAGTATTTGAGAGGTGTATTTTGCAGAGCCAGTTGTCAATATTAAACTTTTGCTGAAATTAGGCAACTAAAAATACAACCAAAATTTGACAGAGCATAAGTCAAGGAATTCCAAACACAAATATGCTGTACAGATAATACAGTAATAGATCCAACTCTGGACCACCAGTAGGGAGCAGAATTATAGTTACATAAGTATTTATCCAAAGGCTTATTAAAGAAAATGCATAAACTAGAATGGACTTGTGCTGTTAACAGCTCATTCAAGGATGGCCTATTCTATTAAAGTTACTTAAATCATCTGTTTCTCTGCATATTCTTACACAATCTAGAATACCAGGATTTTATATTGACTTACATACCAAAGTTTCTACATATCTTGTGATAAGCCACATCATCGTGTAGATGATATCTATACAAACCATTTAATACTTAAATTGATATAAAACCCTGCTTCAGAAATAAAACTTTTGTTCCCAGAAGACGTCTTTCTCAATAGAGCTACATGCCTCCAGAAACAACTCGTCAGCAGTGAGAATGCTCTGGAGAAATAATATGGAACCTTCCTCATGGCCTTCCTAACTGCAGTTCTTTTGATCCAAATTGATGCCAAACACCAGCTCTTCCAACAACGATGATACAGATGAAACCTGTGTGAAAGAGAACACTGAAATACTGGGGCTTTTTTGCCCCTCCTCACTTCAGAAGAAGGGCAAGTGGAAGAATACAGACAACTGTTTGCCTTCCTCTGATGTTAAACAAAAGCACATTTAAGTCTGAAAATGTACTTCAAAAATATATTAGTGTATGTGAAACAGATCCATTACTAACATTTTTTGATTACTCTATAAGCAAACAAAAGCAAATGTCAGAAAGATCTCTACACAGCCTGATAAAACTAATTCTGGGAGGATGCACGAATCTAATGAAATATGAAGCATCGGCTAAATGCTGTTTGTTCTGCAAATTTGATTTCAGGATATGGAAAATGGTTATAGACAAGATAACAGTCTCCACTGCCCCAGCCCGCGCACTGCCTGGGTGAGACCGCTTATCACTGCTCCTTCCTGCGCAGATGCACAGACATGCACTGCTCTTCTGCCTTCTACTAATCCAATTAGGTACGAAAATCACACCCTGGGACACCCCACACAAAGTGTAACACAAACTTGAACCAGATGCTCTGGATAAAATGTTTATTTGCATTTTTGTTGTAACCGAAATGCATATTTTTCATAAGTGAAAAAATCCCAGCCAAGGGTCAAGCACTCCGGAGGTGAACCCAAGTTATACTGCTTTAAATATTAAGGTTGTGACTCCACCAGTTCTGAAGACATTGCACACAAGCTAAGGAAGCCAAGTGGCTCCTGGAACATTTAACAATTAACAGTGAATTAGCTCTTGACTTTGTTGTGTGAAAGAAAAGGTGCTGTGACAGCTTTCGAACACCTGTCAATAAAAGCAACAGTTGGCTGCAAGGTGTTCCACTAAGTGATCATAAACTATCTCAGTAATACTCAGAGAATGTTTCTCCTTTTTCTCACCCAACTTCATATTCAGTGCTTTTGGCAAAGTATGTTCAAACAAGAAGAGTTTCCATACTATTATTTATTATCTATCTTCACTTATCTGTTATCAACTTGAAGACAGCTACAGATTTTTTCCAGGGTGAAAGTGCTGCTATGATGAGTTGTGTTCCTAAGGAGTGTTGAAAGAAATTTATGAAATGCCTTAATCTCTAAGCTATCTATAGATTACATTGAGAGTGGGATATTTGTATTTTTGGCCCCAAATAATCAAATACAGACTCTTCTCATCTCGCTCCCCAAATCTATTCCCAGAGCCACCACTATATTAAGAATGAGCCAAGACTCATGTGTGAGTAACATCACAGTAAAACAGGCATAACTGTAATGATCTCCAGGCTGATGATCTCCCACCCCAGCTTGCATTGCACTCTAAACCCCAGAGTAAGAAAAGATACCAAGCCCTGGCATATGAAGTGGTGGCAATGAACAAATCTCATGCCACACTCCACAGTTACAGCGTGTGTGACTTCAGCTAGGAGAGGACTATGCCTTTTAAGAACCATTTCTAAGCACTCCCTCCCTCCCTCCCTCCTCCTTCCATCGACATCACAATGTAATTTAAGATGGCTTTATAGGCATTTCTTACCTTAACATCTCAGTGGTTTTTAAATGAGGCAGCAGCACAGAGACAAGGAGCAGTGTGTGGGGCTGTTGGGACAGAGCATCCCCAGCAGGTCGAGGGAGCTGAGGAGACACAGCCTGGCTCAGTGAGACACTTAGTGCTTCTTAGAACTCCTAAGGTAGTTCTGTTTTAACTGTTAGAGGTTTTAAATTTAAATCACTAATATTAACTCAAATTTAATTCTAATTTAAGTTTTTGCTCTGAGAATTATTTTAATTGGTTAGTTTTACGATTTTTCTCCTTGCAAAATGCAACTCCATCAGTATTAAAGGGTTCACAGAAAGTACCTGGGTTGCCCCAAAGCCGCAGCAGCAGCCGGGTTCCTGCTCGGCAGAGGCTCCTCTGTCCTGGGCGATCCCAGCTATCCAAGGGCACGAGGCACATCCCTGCACCACTTCCAGTACGGAGAGTGCCACTAGAGGGCTCACATATTAGTATAAAATTCCACACCACTGCTAGTTTACAGAATCTGCAATATTCCAGTACTAAAAGTCTTCTGAACACAGAAAAAATTGTTGGCAAGTACATTATCGGGCCATGGTTTAACTGAAATACAGACTGAAAATGGTCAATAATCACTGGTGCAGCTGGAGTGCTAAACCAGCAGCAGGTATCTGTATTTTCCTTGAAAAATAAACAGCTGCTGCCCTTGCTTTCTGTGCAAATGGATTCACAATAAATGCAGGTCAGTCAGTGCCATGCTCTGCCATGTCATACTACAGCAGTGGTTTTTTAACTGCAGGTTTTATTGTGCTGATTGTATTCAGTAATTGCAAAAGAGAC
This sequence comes from Myiotriccus ornatus, assembly GCA_036023395.1. NCBI lineage: Eukaryota > Metazoa > Chordata > Aves > Passeriformes > Tyrannidae > Myiotriccus > Myiotriccus ornatus. The sequence goes on along the minus strand of JAYRBT010000028.1, from coordinate 467,059 downwards.
AAAGATGCTGTCTCTGAACTGCTTCAATAAGTGAGAAGCACAGAGAACTCCATCCTGCTCCGTGTCGTGCCAGGATGGCAGCAATTCCCATGGCAGATCAAGAACTGCCCAGCGTCACCAGCCTGCCACTAAAGAAACCAACACCCAGAACAACTGCAGCAGCAGAGTAACTGCTGGCACTAACATCAGCCTTCTCCCACAGACAGAACAAGAGAGGAGATCTGGCTAAACCAGAATCAACATCAGGGAAAAGAAATATATTATGTATGCACTAGATACGTACGGCACATTTTTATTCCTGTCCACGTTAGGCTGTGGCCCAAGACAGCAAACCCAATGGGAATGAAATACATCCATCAATTATTAAAGGAATTAAGTGGAGAATATTTTGATGCCAAGTGATAGACTCTAAACCTGTTTATTTTAGAGCTAAACACCAGTACTATAAATTTTAGACAAAAATATTAGTTGACAATGCATCCTGTTGGGCTCAAAAATCAACTAAATAAAAATTAACACAACAGCATGAGAACAAAATTAACAGTCTATGGCAGATGAATCCTCTATTGCACCTGTCCTCCACTGTGCAAGAGAACATCAGCCTGCCGCTGATTATTTCTTTTTGACATGATTTATCACCTACTATTCTTTAAACTTGATAAAGCAAATTAATCTTTGATTGCAGGAGCCACTGGAGGTTGTCATTAGTCATGTAGTTTGGTGAGGCTGCATGTGTTTCATTTACCAGTCACAAAGAAATGAAAGCCCAGCAGCCATCACTGCCTGCTTCAACTGCCTTCCTGACCCACCCAAGAGAAAAGATAACAGAATTCCAGACATGGGATATTAAGCAGCTATTCTAGAACTGACCCACATAAACAGAGCAGAGTATTTGCTTTTCCAGAAAGAAGGATGATGCCCTAAAATTGATGTTCACGGGAAGAAAATAGTTTCTACTGAGCAACACTTTGATCCCATTAACATATATTTCAAGCTACAAGTCTACCCAGTTGTGTCAAAGACATGATTTGATGTATTAAAAAATGAAAATTGAACCCATAAATAACTCTGTACTCATTTAGAAGACATACTGGAAAAATCTCAGCTAGTCTAATAAATGTGCACAAAAGTGGAAAAAACCCGTTAAATTTCTGGAGTAAGGCTGGACCACACACATCAGACCCCTGAGCTCTCCTGCTCAGCACCTTTCAGCTGTCTTTGCACACCAGGCTCAATCTCATCACAGCTTTCTGTGTCCAACTGCCCCTTGGCCCACTTCCCCTCCGTGGCTCAAACCCCCTCTCAGCTGGTGAGGGTGGCAGCACCCCAAAACAGCGACAAACGACAGCTCTCAATGATTTTATTGACCAGCCTTCACAGCGCTACAAAGAGTCTCTCTGGACAAAGCCCAGAGCAGATTGAGCTCCTCAGCAGCGAAAGCAGCTGGGCCTGGAAGGGGCTGGCCATGGGCAGTGCCTGGAGCCCACCAAGGAGACCCAGAAAGCCCAGGTGCCTTCTGGGGGGTGGTTCTGGAGCTCAAGTAACCCTGAACCCCTGCACAACACTATCCAGGGAGATATTCCCCCAGAGAGGGCCAGTAGCTATTTCAGTGATAAACATCAAGGAAGAAACAATTGTCCAAATCAGAGGAACTGTTCCAAATCAAACTGTAACTGTGTGTCTGGGAATCCCACTGTAAATCCAGCACTCCAGGAATGAATCCTGCAGCAAAGGGCTGCTGGCTGCACCTCCAAGGTATTCAGTGACACTCCTCACAACAGAACAGTGTTTCTGATGCCACGTGGGCACAGGCACAACAGAGACAACATTCCTGTGCTGGGCAGTAATGCAGTGTGGTAGGCTTATCTTAAAAATTTGTCCAGCTTATTTATTAAACAGAAGCCTCAAACTAGTCCAGGGTCTCTCCTTCAGCTGCTATTCCAACTGTCAGTGCTATATTTTAAAGCAGTTTGTTAACTGGAGACACACAAAAGTTGCTACTTTTGAAACCAGTCTGAATTTTGATGTATAAAACCCAAACAATCATGGGGCTATGCTGTCTGCCTTCCTCCAGTTACATGTTTAGAAAAAACAGTGTGATGTGCTAGGAAGTTCACAGACCCAGGAAAACAAAGGAATATCAGCAAACAACTCAGGATGCTCCTGAAATCTACTGTTGCCCTTATTATTTGTTTCAACATGAATTATTGCTACTTTATGTGTTGAAGAAAAAGTTAAAGCCATTTTTAAAATTTCTATTTGAAAATTAAATAAAGATGTACAAACTGTTAATTGTTGTGAGGTGCTTCATTTGATGCACTTGTGTAATTTTTTTCTTTTTAAACTAATTTGGTAGTGTTTATACAAAAATCATATTTTGCTGCTAGAAATGAGATTCGTATTCTAGAATTAATACTAACAAACACAAACAATAAATGCAGGGAAAAAAATCTTCAAAAATATAGCCATAGGATTCTCTGTAGATATTTGAGACATCAGAATAAAGAGAGTTGCTGAACTGTAAATTATGAATAGTAGCTTTCCATATACAAATGCACTTTAAAAAAGTGAAAATCTCTACAGTCAGTAGACTTTCTGGTTTTTTCCTTTGTTGCACAGTTAATTTTATGTTTATTTAACAGAAATACAAGTACAATAACTTGCTATTTGACATATAAATACACACTTACTCTTTGGCTCCATTGAGAAGCTATAAATTTCATCTATTGTACATTAGCTAAAAAAATTACATGTGTTCATCATCTGGATTATTCTCAGATTAATAGAGATAAATGACAAAACATAATCAGCACCAACTCTGCAACTTAATCATTGCATCTGAGCTATACGAAACACTTAATTACTCTCATTTACTAGGTGCAATCTAATGAGGAGACATTAGCCAAATGAAAAGAATGCAGTACAAACAAACAAAATAGTTATACCATCATTAAAAAGAAACTCTGACAGTGCAGGTGACAGCGTATGCAGGATAAATTACCATAATGTCCTAAATGCTGAGCTGTCAGCATGCTAATGCCGCGATCCGACACCCTGGGATTGTCGGCACTAGAGCTGTCAGAACCAGCCGTCATCAATCACCCCTGTCCTCTGCACGGCTCATTATCCCAGCTTTCCTAGGCAGGGTTCTCAGCACAGTGAGACAGGAAGGCAACCATCACCCTCGTCCAGCACTAACAGAGAGCTGTTTTCAGCCCTCGCTCCCGGCCCTGCCTGTGCCTGGGACTCGGCTCCACAGCAACACACTGCAGGAGCTCACGGCAGGTTCCTGCCTTTCGCTCAGAGCAAACCAAACCCAGCACACAGTCTCCTGCGCACACAGCCACCTACTGCTTTCACACTCAGATTATTTGCACGTATTTTTATCCTGGGGTCTTTAAAGGAACACAAAACTCAGAAGAGCCCTGCTAGAATTGCCAGCTGATCATGCAGGTGTGTCAGCTCTGCCCGTGTTCGGCCCTATATGTGTGCCAACTACCTGGTGAGGGCAAAAGCACGTTTGTTTGCTTAGAAAACACACTTTTCCTCCAGTACATCACTGGGAATATAATGCAAGGTTGAAATCAAGGAACAATAAGGTATGGGTGTATGTCTAATACTGGGTAATACATCCACTGAAGCCATCATCCAGGCCAGGGAACAGCTAAAGAACATTTTAAAGCAGACCCAAAATTCACTAGAAAAAAAAGTAGATAGACAGTGCCTTGCGCTATGTACACCTGAGTATATCTAGGTTAAAACACACTTCAGGACCTTCCTTTTTTTTATTTACTCAGAGAGATGGGCAGATGTAACGCAGTCCTAGCTGCAAGTGCAGATGAGGAGAGATGTCTTCCCTGGCTGGGAGGGCCCTGCTGGGCACAGTGCTGCAGTAGGACCTCAGACCCTGGCTATGGGGGATGCCAGCAGAAGGCAATAATAAGAGAACTTACGACTGCCTTGCACCTGGTATCCCTTAACTTCAAGAGGAGAATTAGATCAGTGAAAGAATTTTGCAGTATCCCTGAACAGCTTTGAAGATGCGCCTAAAACCCACCAGAAAGCAGAGCCTGTGCACAGAGGAATTTGCACTTTCAGACAGCATCTCAATAATGGGGTTTTCTGTGATCTCCAGAGCTGACTGAACCCTCCAACATGCCAAGATTATATCAGGTTCTATTTAGGTTACACTAAAGGGTGCTCTTTTCAATGCACAGTGTAGCCAGTGGCCCTACCAGACAGGGACAATTTACAAACACAGACCTCTCTTGTGTGATTTTTCCACCCCATCTTCTACAACAGAATACAAGTTTTTTAACCACACCAGTAAATATAGTTCAAGTGTCTCAAAAGCAATGACTGAGGATTGAAAAGTCCATTGTGAAGAAGCAAGTAAAGAGAACACACACAGACAAACATCCCCACTCAGTTTGTGCAGCAGGAACAGTTGGGTGGCAGCGACTGGTACAGCTCCCAGCACAGGAACACCCTCAGGAGCTGTGGATAGAGCCTCTTGGCCTCACAGAATTACAGGTGGAGGGTCAAATCTTTTTCAACTAGTTGCTTGAGAGTTCGAGGTTGGTTTTCTCCCCTTTACCTTCAATCAGATAATGCCACTTTTGATCAGCAGTTTGCTTCAGATTGTTTTGCACAGCACAAAACCACAGCATCAGTCACAAAGTTTTGGACTAAAGTGGCATAATGATGAAACTCAGTGGAATAATACCTTTGGTTTTCATTTGACCTTTCAGATTCACTCTGCTGAGCACAATAAACATTCATTAAACTTTGAGAACTGCAAAGTTTTAGATACCTGGGGGTGGGTCCAGTTGAGAGTTCTTCCATACACACACATTCATCTTCTCTTGCCTTTATTTTGAGAATCAAGGTCTTAAGTGATAGAAATGCTAGAAAAAATGCAGTAAGTTTGAAAGATGAAACTGCTTGATCTGTAACAGAGCAACCATAAATCACCCTCAGATTGAGGGAAGAAATGAACTCTAAGAGTGTGAAATGATAAAACTTAGAATTAAAGAAATTTTTAGGTTCCCAAATGCAACAGAAGAGATCCTATTATTAAGTAATTTGATTTTCAGGTTCTGCTGATTTCCACAGCATTAATAATGCTCTTTGTTTCCAAAGATTAGGCCAACGTGCTTTTCCATTCCATGTATCTTAAATATTCTTGCAGAAGCACGACCCAGAAAAATACTGTACAGATATGGAAGAATAGTTTGTATTTTAGACATTTATCCTTCTGCAGGAAACCCTTCCCCTTTTCTACTCGAGATGTGAGGGGGGGAAAAACCCAAACCCACAGTAAGGAATCCTGTTACCTAAAGTTCTGAGTTTGTGTCTTCACAAACTAAAAAAGAAACTGGAAGGTTTTTGTTTGTGTAATTCAGGTATCACCTATGTGCAAATGTGTTTGAGAGGGATAATTATTTTAACAGTGCACCTTATACTACTATTCAAGCAGCTCTTCAGAATATCTTTTAGCAAACATGTCATAAAGTCATTCCAAAGAAGGACAGAAGACAGAAAGGAATGACAGAGATAGAAATTCAACAGGTAATAAAATATTTTTGAATTGGTTTCAAAGATGCAGAATTGGAGTGCCATGGTAATTGGGGGTGGCAATCCTCTGTCACTGCTTGCACACACAGCCTTCGAGAATTCTTTCCAGACACACAAAATCTAAACTAACAAACACTGATTCCCCTCAGACTTCAACACAGCCCTTTGCTTGCTCACAATATCCTGGAGCACCTCATGCAAATTCTACTGCCCTTCTGAACAACACAGAAGCCAGAGCTGCTTCCAGAGCTGGGGAAATACCACCAGAGGGGGCAGGGAAGTGCCAAGATAGAGTATGAAAATATACATTAAATCCTGATTGAAAACAGAATTAAATCAAATCATTTGCTGAGGTTTTTAAAGGAAAAACTTGTGTTACTTGAGTTTCATAGTTCAGGTGTTTTTCGCATGTTCTACACAAGAATCAGTAATTTCTTTAAAGAGACTTAAATACATTTTTTTTCCCTAAATCTAACAAGTACTGATACAGAAAGAAATGTAATATTTTGAATTCATATACCATGGATGAACTACTCTTACACAGGGTGCACAGGTGGTTTTTTTTAAATAAGACTGTGTTTAAATTGTGGGCTGGTAAAAAAAAAACAACTAACTTTATCAGGCTCCTTCCTTGGGACGACAAATGGTCTCCTAAAGGCCCCTTCCTTGGTTGCTGATGGACAGAGTTAATTAAAAATATTACTGAAGTATCTCTAAACCAGTTAACAAACCATACTTTACAGAAAATGAAGTAAGGAAAAAGATTAGGGGAAATATAAGAAAAGATTGCTCTTGCATGGACTGTGGGTATTATTAGTAGGTAAAGAGAATAATATGTGAAGGATCAAAAGTATGTTACATGTCTTCTCAAGAAAATAACATTTATTGCCTTTCAAAGATGACATATTTTAGTAATTCTGTGTTTATTTGTTTAAGTGGGCTTTAAAATCAGATTTTCACTACTAACAAGAGAAAAGATCAAATAAGAATTATTGAAGCACATACTAAAAATCTTCTATATATTATGGACATGTAATAGGACTTTTTTCTTTATCATAAAATATTGCAGGGGTGGACAGATAAATTACTGTCTATATTCATAGAATAATAATGAAAAACTACCGTTAAAGGGAAATCCTTCCAGATTTGTAAAACACTGGTGACAGTAGCAATCAGCCTAAGAAAAAGCAGTCGGTCCTTGACTGATAACCTGGTTCATTTTTATGATGAATGAAGTATATTACAGGCAAAACAAGTGTAAAAAGTTTGTTTAAAAATACTCTTCATCTTTATGCAGTACTGTGTAACAATAAAAAAATTAAATCTAACAGGATTATCATTTACTTTGGATATAATACAGTAAGTAGCTATAAAACATTATCATTGATTAGTATTAGAAATAAATATGTAAATTCAGTTTACTCGAGGACAGTTAATAGACTCAACAGATAATAATCTCAAATATTGTTTTTATTCACGATTATGCTTAAAAGCTACTATACATATGTGGGCTCTAAAGTCCCTGAATTATGTAAAACTAGTTTGCCACAGACTGAAGTGTTAAGCATTTGCAATATGGATCAAAACATTTATATTAAAATCTCAAATAACTGATAAAATCCCCTCATTTTAAAGAATATTAATTTCTTTTTATAAAATGTTTGCTAATTCAGTATTATAACACAATCAGTTGTGAACCTTGCTAATGACAGACACAGTGCTGCTCATGACCTCCTGTGAGTAATGCACCAAAATAAGGTGATATTAAATCTATGGATTAGCTATTATTTTTTATTTCTGATTTAATGAATTGTAACCTCTTTTGCTACTTTCTGAGGAAATGAGCAAATCATAATGTCTTTTTCTTCCTAAGGAGCCCTCTTTGGGCAGCCATCAATGGAGTGTGACTGTAATTGATAACCTAAGCTGGTTTTACATTCTGTTACAAACCCGGGTTCACGAGGTTAATGATGGCCCGGCCGCAGCTCACCGGGAGCACGAGGCTGCTCGCTGCATGCCTGGCTGATGAAGATGTACAGCGTGATTGCAGCGGCTCCTGACACGGGAGCGGGACCTCCAGCACCCCACCACTGGCATTAACATCCACCCTGCCACTTTAACTGGCAGCCTCGGACCCACGGCCCTGTCCCTCCCTCATTCAGAAAACAGATTGCCCTGCGTGTCCTTTCCAGCCCCTTTTGCTTCACGTTCTTTATTCTGTTAAATCCAGGGGATCAATATTTGTGTGTCAATCCAAAACGAGTTACCGATTAATATCCAACAAAATTACCACTGAGGAGGGATCAACACTTTGTTATGTTTTCAGTCCCCCCCTCTGTGCCACTGAATTTGACTGTGCAGCAAAGGAGTCTCGGTGTCTTAACCACATGCAAGCACAACAGATATGAATCTTAAAGACATCTGCAAATTACCATAACAGACCACTCATAAGGCAAGGGCAGATAAAACAAGCATTACATCATAAATGAACTGTTCAGTGATTTCATCCAGAAGATCAGCAAAAGGAAGATCTTCTTACACACTCCATGCATAACATGCACTTGCAGTGCAAAAAAAAGAGCAGTTACAACTTAACAAAAATCTGAGATGATACAGCAGAAAAAACACAGGACCAAGCATCCCACTCAGCACTACAGCTACTGTACCAATGTCACACTTCCAGCCACACTCCCACTTTCATCACTCCAAGAAAGAGCAAGCAGAAATGTACTGCAGAGACACAGCGTGCTCCGTTCAGCCTGTGCCTCTGTGCAAACTGCAGCTGAGGAGCCACAGCAATCTCAGAGATCCTCAGCACCACACTCACCTGCTGGGGTGCACTGGAGAACAGCAATAGGATTTGCAAACCTAACCTCACTTACAGAGCACAGATGAATAAAATCCCCTTTTGCCTCCTGCACTGCACTCCCGCAAACAGCAATCACTGCCAGCTCAGGAGGCAAATCGGGCAGAGAGAAGACAAGGGCAGCAGCTGCATCTCCTCAGTGATGCTGCTCCATCGGCAGGAACACACTCCCTTCTGCACAGGTCCTACCTTCCTTTTCTCTCCAGCTGGAGAATATGTGATTCAGAGGTTATTTTCAGATAGAAAAAAGAGACAGAAATCTCATTGATTATACTCTATGTTCACAGATTCACGATAATTAACATAAGATTTTAAAAGGGAAATGTAAAATTAACTACTATATGATTCAAACATGTTAAAGAACAGTTAAAGTCCATAAAGAGACATCAAGTATCTAGAAGGGACATTGTGGATGCTGAATAGCAATGCAGGCAACCAAGTCTCTTAATCCTTTTATAAATCACTCAAATTTCATTTCAAAATCTGCTAATAATTGTCCCTCCATAATCCCCCCTCTGGGAGGCTCTTCTGGACGAGCAGAAACCATTTTTGAATTTCCAGCCAAAGGTTATTGATAGCCATATCCATTTGCTCCTGTGCCAGCAGCATCCTTAGTTTAAAAAGCTCTTTTACCTCCCCAGCATTTTTAGCCCTGTCCCTGCCCTCCCCCACACACACTTAGGGCGATCAATCCCAGCCCAGCCCTCATTTGCAGGGCTCACCCAAGACCCAGGCAAGGGCTCCATTTGATGCCAAAAGCATTACTGCACATTCCTTCTGCTTCGGAGGGACCTCTCTCAAGCAGCTGCAACCACAGGCAAAACAGAGTCGGTACTTCACATTTGCAACAGGGCAGGCCAGAGGAGGCGGCATTTTGGAAGGTAACAGAAGCTTCATAAATGGGTTTAAAAAGGGAAACAACAAATATATTGATAAAAATAAAGTTTGCAACTTCCTATTGGGTCATTCACTTGTTAATTAATCCACAGAAAGCTTATTCATCTTCAGCAAAGTTACCTGAAATCATCAAAAAAAGGCTAGTAAAGAAATCCATACTCAGCATTGATATGTTGCAAATATAAAAATCCTAAAATGTATAATGATGCTAAAGAGTGGAAAAACATGAAGAGAAGTGCTTGCTATCCAGGGAAAACCTCCAAAGGAGTCCAAACTTCTAGCCCTGAAAGAAATGTCTCTGGCCCAGCATCAAGTAACTATATATTTCCTCTTAAAATAATGAAAAAGAATTAAAGGCAAAACTTCAGCCTGCCATCACAGAGCAGTATTCCCTGAATGCATCAAAATTGACTACACAGTAGGCAAAATTATCTACTTAACAGTGGCAAATATAGGACCTGATCAGTCCAACTACTTAATGTGAGCTAAAGAGCGGGCATGTCATGTGTTTTCTGTGCTTCTTTGCTGTATATTATTACTTACTGAAGAGGAGTATTTGTACTTAAAGACATCAAAGTCATCCAAAAATAAGGCCCCACTCCTGAAATATCACAGTTATTTCTGCTAGTTTAGTTTTATGTTAAGTGAAAGCGAGACTACCTACTACCGTAAAAATCCACCCAGCGGATGAGATGCAGGAAAATGTCTACAGAGCTGACCTGTTTGGGAGATTTTCCTTATCTTCCATGCACTGCTCTCACAGCTGGGCACTCTGCAATGCGTTAGCTGGCTCAGGAGACAACATAACCCCTCACTGTGCACACACACGCTCTTCATGCAGATAAATAATGCCAGGGATTTCGGGAGGGCTTCAGCTCCAGCGCCGAGCTGCCCAGGGCCAGCCCCGTCCCTCTGCTCCAGCTCTATCCCAGCTCCACCACTGCAATCCCAGGGGAGCACAAAGCCACAGGCAGTGCAGGGCCTGGCTGCTGCACCAGGAACACGAGAAATGGCTCTGAATGTTTTTTGCCACTCTGTACTCAATACAGCTAATCAATTGAGACAAACTACAGAAAATATTCCATCAGCTGCTGTGTAATAACTCCAGTTTAATAATCATTGAACACACTTGTAGCCAAAGTGCTGCAGCCTTAAATCAAAGATCACTTCATATCAGGAGGTCTTAAGGGACAATTTTGTCTAAGAGTATATGTGGCATGCTTAGATATTAGCATAAAACTACAGTCACTACAGTTATTTTCAATACAAAAGGTTGTCTACAAATCAAAATTAAATCCCCTTCACTTTATTCAGAGTAAATGGCTGCATAAGGATGCAAACAAATTAACTGAAAGCTTGAAAGTCAAGTTCTCAATTACTATTTAACAGCAACTTTACTATATTTGAATATAATTTACTGCATACTTAGCTGTTCTAAAATGGAATCCAATACTGTATAATAAAACCCCAAATATCAGAACAAATGATTGATGATGATGCAAATGTACAAATACTTGGGTCTGAATAGTGCTGTTTCTGGATATATTGCTAACTACTGTACCAGCCTAACATCTAATAAATCATTCATGAAAAGCCAAAGTACACAATTTGCTGTGCAACTGCTCAAAACCTGCCTGTCTCTAAAGGCCTGCTGATGCAAAGACTTCAGAGGAGCTCTGACTCCCAGCTGTTAAAAGTTGAGAACTCTCACTTAAATGAAGGTATCTACTGACACAGGGAAAAGAGCTAAAACTTAAAAAGTTCTTTGCAGCAGCCATTACAATGACAGAATAAAGACAGGAGTTCATCAGTTTAAACATTATCAAATACACATATTTTGCTGACCATCCATTAATTAGCAATGTTATGAAGTAGCACCACACCTCTGCAGTCTCACAGAGAGACAGATCTATAACATCATCTGTGTAACAATGATGAAGTGCTCTATGCAGAGTGTTCTATTTGCAGTGGTGATTCATGGTGCTGGGCAAAAAAATGCTGACACTCAGAGAAGATATTTTCCCGTAAAAGGTTGAAGTCCTTAAGCAGCAAAAAACACCAACGTCCATCATCTTTAAACTCTATTGATTTCTGGTGAAGATTTAAAAGGCTGTTTACTTATTTCCCATCATTTCTGTCGGAGCTGTAACAATTCTCTTCCCACTGAATAAACCTCTCATGATCCTCTTGGTGATTAAGGTCAGACAAAATGTCAAACTCCTAATGCTAAGTGCTTTCACATTAAAAATTAATACCAAATCACCAAGTAAAATCCAAACAAGAAGTCAGACATGTAAACAGAACACAATAAGGGCAATACTGACCATTACAAAAAAGAGCTATAATGCATACATGAAAAAATGCTTGGCAACAGGTAAGAGCACATTCTTTCACTTCTGCATTTTTAACCCCCTTTCTTACCTTAGAGTTATTGTACTATGTTTGACACAATCCTTTTAAAAATCCTTTTTCCATTAAAGCTGGCAGTCATCTCCTCTATTTACCCCAAATGCCATTTACTATATGACTGAAGTATTACAAGGATTGTTTTTATTTCGTTCTGAACTTCACCCAGGAAGCAAGGATTATTTTTACAGCTGCTGCTGAATACAAAGGCAGTATACAGGTAACCAAAAGACATCCTAACAACCTCCTAAATCAAAGCCAAACTTATTGCTAATTATCTATTGCAGTATTTTAGAACATTGAATATATACATACATGAATAGAGGACTGCAGAACACAGCCCTGAAAGAGGCTTCCCATGGCCTTTTATCCAGACTGCTGCTACTTCAGGCAGCCAGACCATATTACTTCATTCATAAACTTATCGAGTTCAATCCTAAAACTAATTACTTTCTTCAACCTTTTAAAGAGTTACTCATATCCTGAGGAAAAGCATGAAACCATCAAGTACAGAGCCAAACTTGCAGGGTGATTGGAAGCCCACAAGTAACCATATAATAAAGTGTGAAGGTAAATCTTAAATAAGGTCCCAAGATGGCCAAGGGTAACCACTGGTTTGGTGTAGATAACAGAATTTATTTCAGCAGGTTAAACTTAAAGTTTTGGTCCAGCTTGCCAACTGACCTAGAAAAGATTGCTCTAGTTTAGAAAACATGAACAACATAAATGAGAGATTCCCAGATGTTAGGATGAGGGAAGGATCTCTTTATACTCCCAGGGTTCTAAATGACAAAACCGAAGCCATTTGTGCTTTTGTAATGTTTGCATGTAAGGGACTTTCAGCTTTATCACCTTAAGTGTGCTGGATTTGGCTGGGATAGATTTCATTTCCTTCACAGTAGCCAGTCAAAGCTATTGTGGATTTGTGCTGAAAGCAGTGCTGGTAACAAGAGAAGTTTGCCTTATCACTGAGCAGTGCTCACACACAGTCAGGGCCCTTTTGCTCCTCATCCCACCCCACCAGCGAGCTGGGAGGGGACTCAGCCAGGACAGCTGACCTCAGCTGACCAAAGGGATATTACAGACCACAGGATCTCATGCTCAGCAATAAACTGGGGAGAGGGGGATGTTGGCAGGAGGCAGCTGCTTGGGATCTGGCACACCCTATACCCATAGAGTGGCTGGGTCAAGCAGTTGTTTCCATTTGCATAAGTTTTCTTTCTTGGAAAATTTATTTCTCTGTGTTATTTTACTTTTCATTGCAAATAATAATAATAATTATTATTATTACTGTTTCTTATTTTATGTTGTTTCCATTATTAAATTATTCTTATCTCAACCCACACGTTTTCTCACTTTTACCCTCGCATTTCTCTCCCCAGTCCCACCAGGGGGGAGCGAGTGAGGGGTTGTTTGGGGCTGAGTTCTGGCTGGAGTCAAACCACAGCAGTGAGTGCTCTGCCAAGCACTTACAGAGTATTCCCAGTCTGTAGTGCAAACAGCTCCATTTATGCACACTTCTTACCTATGGAACTAGGCATGTTTTTTGTGCACCTGCCTAGAAGTCAATTAAGACAATAAGATGGATTTGCATAAGCAATATGGATTTGCTTAACTCTTAACCAAGCTGGCTCAGAACAACCAATTTAAGCCCAGCTTCTGTCAGAGCTGAGCTACCTGTGCAGACAGGTCAATGTTACTCCACTGAGAGACGCTTGGAGGTGTGGCAGGATGTCACAGTGGGGAAAAAGGATGATGATTCTGTGATAGGCTTTAAGATCAAGCTAGGATTATTAATAAATGCAATCAGTTCTCACCACAGATCATAAAAAAACCCACAAAGCGTAGTAAAAAAAAAATTGTTACTCTTCTAATTAATAACCAACTGGTTACTTTCAAATCAAAGTTATACACAGGGAATCAAGAGTTGTTACATGTCAACTTTTTTCTCTCTCTTTTTTTTCTCTCTTTTTTTTTTTTTGAGTTTACCTTGCTCCCACAAGACTCTGATGGGAGTCCTGAGAAGGGTCCAAGAAGGACCTCAGCTGTAAAACAGAGCATTGACATGAGTTGTTTGCTTCATAAGCTTTGTCCAGCAGACAGGAAATCCAGGACAAACTGTTAGCCATGGTTATGCTGTAACAGAGGGAACAGAGAATGCAGAGAACCATTAACTTCTGCACTGGTTCTGAGATATATTTAATGAGGAATTTAGTGTTCCCAGAAAATACTCCTTGAGAAGCACAATGGGCAACACAACTATGTGTGTGTTGAAACTCTGTAGCTGAAAATACCAGAATAAAAATATTAAACACCCTAAAAATATAATCATCATGACTTCTGCTGTACATTGGGGTTGTATATGAACTGCAACACCAACAGAACATGACATTTTATACATGCCTATCACACACAGTATAGTTGGACAACAATAGAGATTACAAATATTTCGCCTATGTCAGTCAGTGAAGTGAACCACGATAATTCATAATATGGTAACAAACAGCACACAGCCTGGGTTAAGCATGGCACACACATCTTTGCAGTATTACAACTGGAAAATGTGATCTGAAAATTGTGCTTACCCTTCCTTTAAGATTAAACATTATAGAAGTTTAATATAATTTTAACATAAATAATTTTAACACAAATATTTTTCATTTTTTAAGTGTTTTAGGTATTTCAAGATCACTTCCTATATTCATGTGTATACTGTTTAACTCAACACTTAAATCCAGATACCAACATATAAATGCTTCAGGAAAAACTTTGCATTTTCAATCTAACTAAAATTTTTCTGTGCCCTATACTTGTTTTCTTTATTATTAAAAATCACGAACTACCTTGAATCTTAAATGTTTTCAAAAACTTAAAGAATCTTTATTTCCTGCCTGTAAGGCACAAATTTGATTACAAGGGTTTTTTTGGGGGGGGTTATTTATTTCAGAATAAGTAAAATTTCCTAATGAAATAATGATTTGTGAAGAAAAATGTTACAGTTTACCGAACAAAGGAATTATTGCTAAGAATCTTTACAGTTACTCATCCACTCACTGGGGGAGTTTCAGCTGCTGTTCTGGACAAAAGGGCAGGTACAGAACACGCTGCGAGGCTGTGGAAGAGACTCCTATTCCAAGGATGTCAGTTCAAAAGTAGATCTACTAAGGATGGATCAAAGAGTCTAAACTTCAACCTTAATTTTTACACTACCTGCTCATTATGTAAACAAACTGTTGCCCTGGAAGAAACTCTAATTTCTTTGCTCTCCTGGCTCTCAGAGTCCTCAAAGTGTGCAGTCTCAGGCTGTGAAGACTCATTTTTGTGGAAAGACTCAAGCCCCTGGTTGAGGTCTCTAAGGAGGGATTTCACGGCACAGCAAGCCAGGTCAGCACAACGCAGTATATTCAGCAGGGTGATGTTCACATCTGACATCTGGATTTGATTTGGTGGCCACATGGCCTGTCTACTGCACTGCTGAGTCACAGCAGGAAGGACACCCACAATTACACAGCTTAATTAGCACATATTTAATGTTGGTATGATAAAGAAATCAAACCATACCAAGCTTAAAAAAAAAAAAAATGCAATGGTCATTTTTTTTCCAGAGGCAGAGAAAAAAATTCTGTCAATCTGAGCAGAAGAGCAAAGTTTAGTTCTGGACCTCCAGAATTAGCACAGAATTCCTGTAGTTCCTGGGGTGTGAGAAATTCTCGTGCCACCACAAACAAGGAGATGTGCCATATAACAGGAGCTCCCAAATCCTGAAGTGAAAATGCTGG
Organism: Myiotriccus ornatus; assembly: GCA_036023395.1. NCBI lineage: Eukaryota > Metazoa > Chordata > Aves > Passeriformes > Tyrannidae > Myiotriccus > Myiotriccus ornatus. The sequence continues at coordinate 451,534 of JAYRBT010000028.1, read as the reverse complement.
TTCAACATGAAGGTACTTGTGAGACTCTCACTGACTTCAGTGAGATTTAACTGATAACATTTGATATGTAAATAGTGTCCAGGACTTGCTAGACTTTACTGTTTATCTTCATCAACCTACAATACTCCAAAGACTACTATACATTCTCAGTATATTGCTTCCAAAATCCTCTTTGAGACTCACAATGAGTCATATCAGCGAGGAATATACATATATATATATATATATATATATACACACCTGCTACAGATCTACTCCTCTGACAGCCTGACCGTGAGGAGATAAGGAAAAGCAAAGTGCCCATATCTCAGAGAGAATTCCTGACAACACCTTAACTGAGAACACCAGAGGTTGTGTTTGATCCCGTTTCCGCTCCAAAGATATGCCCAAGGTGCCATTTTGCAGGGGGTTTCTGTCACTCACACAGATGTGCCAGGACACCTGGCGTCACAGCAGCAGTTTCTGCACATAAATCTGTTTCCCAAAGTTGGAGCACACACCGACATTCAGGGACTGCACACAGACAGAGCTGAAGGACGTTCCTCCTCTCCTGCCCTCAGCTCTCTGCAGTTTCCTACACAAAGGCAAACTGACATAAAGGACTGTCAGAACGAAAACTTCATGTGTGAGAAGGAACAGTAAACCAGATTAATTTCTGGGTTTATAAACCCAAAATTAATCACGAAGGAATATAATTAAGGACACCTAAATTACTCTTCACTAATGTCTTTCTTTCCACACTTTACTCAGCTTCAAACAACAGCCCTCTCATGTACGTTTTATATTAAAATCTTGTAAATCTTCTACAGATGTTTTGAATTCTTTTTTTTTTAAGAAAAAAGAAAATTATTTACATTAAGTGAACTGGAAGCCACTAAGACCAACTCTTCTTAGTTTGAACATGCATATTTTCACCTTCTAATGCAATTAAGCACTGAAAGCAGTGGAATGTGACTGTATTTGTGGTTTATATTATACATGGATAATCTAACGACCTGGAATCTCACAAAATTGTTACTTAATGATTTATGTTTAGTTTGATCCCATCTCTGAGAAAAATAAAGGGATTTTCCCTTCTCTTGACAACTATTGCAGAGTTTTGAATCATATCAACTTTTCTGAAATTGTATTTTTCAGAAAAAGTTATTCTTCCTCACATTTCAAAAATCTATGTTAAAAATTTCTTCATCATTTTAATATTTTTTTAAAACAGAAACGGGTTTTTGAGAGAAGAAAGCATTATGAGCATTACAAAACTGTTGAAACTGTTTAAGTTATATATTCTAATTAGTTTGGCAGAGCTAATACAAATTATGTTTACAGACTAACAATAATAAAATTGAAGTACTAGTTAAATATCTAAAATAATTAAAGGAATCATTTTTAGCCTGGCATAATTAGCTAATTCACTTTACAAGCATTTATTAAAATGAATTTACAAGTTATATTCCATAGGTAGTTACACAATAGTGTTTATACAGGAAAAATATAATGAACCAAACTCTTCATATCCAGCTCTCCACAATTAAAACGAAGACTCCCCAAGTAATATCAATCTAGGAGAGACTAATTAAGTTTGGTTTGATAACCATTCATTTCTTCTATTGCCTCTGAGCAAATTGTTTATTAGAGAAAGTTATTTTACACAAATCAAATCAAACTGGATAAACCATTATATTTGAGAGAAACCTTAGCCATCAGTCAATTAATCCATCATTTTCTCCAGACACTTTTGTTTAACGAGCAGATCATATTATCAACAATTTAGATATCCTATGATTCAATTATGACAGAAAATTTATTGACAGCTTCTCTAATACTTTTGTTATGAATAAATATTAAATGTTCTCCACTTTTGATGAGCAAACCAAATGCAATCATGTGTTAAATCTAATAGTCAAAACCTGAGTGATACTTCCAAATGAGGTGTTTTAAAAAATATCTTAAACCAGAATAATTTAAATTATTAAAAAAAACCAAACATACCTCACATTTCTGAGAAATGAACAAGTTGTTTGATTTCCACTAATTGAAAACACATATATATGAATATTATCAAATACGCATGAAGATATTTAACATATATAAAAATAAGTGGTTTCAACTAGCGTTCTAGAACACAAAAGGCATTATTATGTAAAAATGGCATTAAAACAGCATAAAGTTAGAGACCATTTCTGCAACTACATGAAAGAACTGCCTGAAAGTTAATAGAAATAGATTCTTCAAACCCAACAGATGAACATATTTGTTGTTAGGAATCATGCCTATTAAATACCCAGTTGGTGAGATGTTTATAATTACAGCTGTCTTAAACTCAAGAAAAGAGTATTGCCTAACAATGATTACTCCCAGAATATTCAGATCTCCAGACAAGACAGCCCTCTGTGAAGAAATAAGACAGTGGCTCATTTACCAAACTCTGATGAAAGGACCAGAGGGCAGTGGGAAAGCTCTACCAAAGCTAATGCCCATTACAGAGATAATGGAATTACACCAACTTCTATCAATATATTAGAACATCATTATTACTTCAAAGTCTTTTTCCTTGAGACAAGGACCCTGCTTTCCTAAGCAGGGGGACTGCAGTGAAAGCAGAGCACACAGTGTGTGTCAGGGCTCAGCAGGACACACCACTGCCCTGGGACCCCACCAGAGGTGTCACAGGAACCTCTGGCAAAAGCAATTCATGTTTCCCAGGTGTAACACATTCTACTCAGGAGAAGCAAGCATGGTTTCGTGTCCTGATGACATATCAGCAGTATGGTGTGACCACTGCTCAACCTGGAAAGCTCTTGCTGTATATAACCTTGTAAAAAATATATTAATACATGTTTATGGTCAAACATCTATGAAATACAACAAATTCATCATTTCCTTCCCTATCCTTAGCTCCTCCTTGAACTGGCGCATAATAATGCATTGTGGTTTACAGACATTGCCTCTACTTTAAGATCTGAAATGACATTGTAAATTCATGCCAAATGGAAGCAAAAGAAAGGTCAAATGTACTTTATTAAAAAGCATGTATTTCCAAAAACCCTGGCTAAAGGGACTACACATCAAATTGCTCAATACCTCTCGGTAACTGCATACTCTACCCTGATGGTTTCACTGGTTCCCATTAGGAACACCAGAAGCCTTCATGCAAAAATATGGAATATCACTGTTATTAAAACTGTAATTGTCAGGCATGTAGCACTACACTGACTTACAGCAGATATTTTTCTACAGAACTCAACAGAACTCTTCATGTACTTAAATGTTTTTACTGCCTTATAAATACGAAAGTCCTGATGCATCAGTGCTGCAGTGCACTTTTATAGAGCACGGGCATCCCAAGAATTTTTTTTGTGGCAACAGCTGCTCAGTTGTGATGCATCCAACAGGAAGAACTTCATAAGTACTTTCATTATAACTCCCAAATTCGTATCTGTTACTTAACTGGAAACCTGTAATTAAAATTACAAATGAAGTTCTGAAATGAGTAAATATATTTTAAATAATTTTATATTTTAAAAATTCCTTTCCGATGGCAGTACATGTGCCTGAGAATAGTAGTACAATAGAAATAACTAGTAGAGAAGAATGATTAATCCACGCGTTTTTTCACAAGAGAGCCACATCTTTTGTGGCTTTTTACTGGGTTTTTTTACTGGTAAGTAATTCTTCTTTTTTGAATAATAATTCAGATGGATATTCACAGAGTGAGAAAAACCAAGCAGTAACACACAGACTGATAGTTGTGTTACGGAAAGCTCCAGACAGCTGCTGATGAGAAGAATGACTGAACTTTTCTGTGTGGAAACACAGATTTATTTCTGGAAGAAGATCTTGGGATAAATGGACAAGGCTTTATTTTGATAGTCTGGGAGAAGTTTTAACACTGCCTGCTACCTTTTTCATCAGCCTCTGCCTGGAGATTAACAAACCCCAAGAAGTCTCTTCTCCCAGCACCTCAGCCCTTGCTCATGCAAAAATTCAGCAAATCACAAGTGGCAGAAACAACATGTTTCTTCCTTCCTAAAATGTGAAACAGTTACCACATTTTGCTGCAACATTCTAAAAAGTCTAATACAGAAGACTCAGATGTTGATGAAATGGCATAGCACAGATTTCAGAGGGTGTGGAGATTTGGATCCTTCTGAGATGAGTAAAAAGGATGAAGGATGTTGACACCTTGTCACTGTAACAGACCATTATGGCTTTTTCTCTTTCAGAACCCATCTTTAAAATCTCACAGGAACATGAAGAGAAGCTTCCCTCTCTGAATGTCTCATAGCCAGAAGCCCTAAGTATCAGTGACCAGTAAACACGGAGAACTCAAACCGCTTTTTGACCTTGTCAAGGGTCAAAACCCACGTGGCTTTGTCAGCACGTAGCTACCACCCACACCTGACAGGAGTTTTCAGAAAAAGCAGTGGAGTACTTCATACTTCAGATCTTAGATGGCAAAACCTTTCTGACTAAAGATGCAAGAGAGAACTTTTTTGGTGTAACCTGCCATCTGAGAGAGCAAGCAAAGGAATACAAGATAAGGACCCGGATGTCTGTGCTGAAATGTTATAAATGAGCACACACATGACTTCAAGAGTGGAGAGCCACATCCATGTTACAGTTTGGATAGTGCTGAATATGGTTCCTTCATTGTAGCAGTGATGGGGAAGGATTCTTCTAGAAAACAGCAAGATCTTCCTGGACAAGATCACAATCACTGGTGTGTAAGCAGAGGTGGAATTGAAAGAATACATAAAGAAAGACTTTGTTATAAAAAAAGAAGTTAAACAGAGCTAAGAGCATTTTGCCTTTTCACTCCTGCTCATGCAGTGGTGAAGGCAGATGACGCTCTCCCCGTGTGACTGTAGGAGCAGAGGTGCTGTCACAGACTGCTGGGGAAAACTTCCTTACAGGACAGCAACACATGAAATGCCAGAAGCTCAAAGGCTATTTATATATTCCTTCTTCAACAACAAATATTCATAAGTTAAATGTTGTAACACCTATGAGGTCACTTACACATAAATACATTTACAAGAACTACACAAGAACTTCCCACTACTGGGGAAAGAAAAAAACCAAAACAAATCCCAAACTAAAGAAAATATTTACCTCTGTAGAAGACTTGCTTATACACTCAAAGCCTTATTCACACTTGCTAAATCAACACACCTACTGCTACTTGAGAATAAAAACAGGAGTTGGGAGCACACAACTGAGTCCCTGAGATCACAGACAAGCCATAGGAGGGTAAACTAGATTTGTCATCACTCAGCAGCCAATCATTCAAGTTTTTTAATAAAATAATGCTCCCAGAGATTGAATCCCACTCCCAGACTGTACAGGGGGATACAGTCACAGTCTTATTTTCTTTTCTGTTTGTCTTTTGCTGTGTACTCATCTACAAGCTCTAAGAAACAGTCCTTATGTCCTCACTGTGGCTGATGACATCCCATGGTAAAGCCACAAGTGTTACTGCAGATGTCCCAGATACAAACGCTAATAGTTTGGTACCTGAACACAATCAAGGCTTGTAGGTCCTTCTGAAACACAAGTCACTGATCATGGTAATAATCTGGAACCCCTTCAGAAACCTGGAATGTTTCCATTACTCCTCAGCCAAACACTGACTCCCCAACATAGTCAGAATAAATCCAGATCTTAAATTCTGCTCATAGAAACCCCACCAAACCAAACTAAGCAAAAAAAAACCCCTCAAGGTTTCACTGAAGACAGGTATCACAGGAATTTATTGTGAAAGGAGCAGGAGAACATCAGTAAGAACAAGTGGGGAGAGAAAGGTGTGAGCAAGGACGTGGGGATGGAGGTGGGATATAGGAAGTAGGTGAGTGGGCTTCAAGTACTTCCAAAGGATGATAGAAAATTGCTTTTGTTCTCTCTTCATTGAGTCTTTGGGACTAACACTGAGTGACCTAAACTCACTCCAAAGTTTAGAAAATTGAAGCAATTTAATCTTCTAAAATACGGCTTTTTTTTGTTTTGTTTTGTTTTTGTGGCTGGAGAAAGTAACACCTTGAATATATCCTGCAAATCCTGATGTTGTACAGTAAAGCCCCCAGTGCTGTCACAAGAAATTGTTAAATTCCCAAGGTCCAAATTCTGTGTGTCTTCTCAATTTCAAAACTGAAGATATCATGAATCCTTTCCCTATAGCACCCGAATTTCCTAATCTGCCTCTATCCGTTTGGAGAACTTAATCACATTTAACAGCTGCTGTCTGCTGATGCAGGTTTTCCTCTCTGTCTCTTTCCAGAACAATACCGTGTCTGTGCAGAGCTATGGTCACATCCTCTCACCCACCCCACCACCTCCACAACCACCCCACCACTTCCAAAGCTGTCAATCCGCCCCTGGAGCTGAAAATCGCAGTGCAGTTCCTGCCTCTTAAATATAAAATGAGGCCTATGTGAAACACAAAAAAATGTATGATTCATGAAACAAGGAAACAGTAACTCGATCATAACAAATATATTTGACCTTTAAAGCAGTAACAACAAACATTAAAAACACTCAAGCTTTCCTTTGCTGCCAAGTTTATTTTCCTCATAAGTTGTGCCCCATTACGCTACAATAATCCTTCATTACTCCAGTACAATAATGCACAGTCTATTGGCTACCTATAGTTGTCTGGTGTCTATTTAGTTTTATAGCAAGCAAGCAATTTGAGAATATGGTAATAAAGCCTCAATCACAGTAATGATGTATGATGGGCTGTAATTTCTGTGTGCTAATGGTTTACAAACAGTATCCCAATGATGACGGGAATCTCATTGATTCATTATATGAGTGCAATAATACCAAAATAACTTAATATAGATCACTGTTTACTCATGCACATACTGATAACAACCTCTATATATTTCTATATACAGATATATAGAAATAAAATTAGTATTAGTCTTTCCACATAAAAGTTCACACGGCACAAAACATTTTGTGTTGAGTTTCCTAAATCAATGTTTAAAGTTGAAATTACTGCATTGAACGGGTTCTTTGAAAAGCAACCCATTGATTTTAATCTGCTTGAAGCAATCAATTACTCCCTGTCCTCTTTATTCCAAACTGTAATGAAAACTAAACTGCGTTGTCTTGAAAACTAAATGTGAAGATGATCATAAACAGAATTTAAACTCCATGGATTATTCATATCTACCCATTTAGATTTGCCATTTCCATTATGAGTACATTTGCCATGAGCATTTAATGGACATCTAAAAGGGAATTCATTAAAGCAGGAGCTGTTGGCAGCACTTATGGGCTTCAGACTGCTTTATGTTTGCCTTTAATAGCTCACTATTATAAAAGTGATATATTGTGTTCATCCCATTAGTAGTTTGCAGAAAGGTCTGTAAGATAACAAATCCTTTTGAGTATTGTCAGAATCAAAACTAAATCACAGGGTATTCTTTTTCAAGTGGCATATTATGACCCCAACAATGCACCATTTTAGGTCATCTAAACTTTGATGATCTTAGGCAAGTAAGAATTTAATGACCCTACAGACAGTTTGTTCTTTTTCTTAATGAAACACACATGAATTATTAATGCCGTCTCAAATGCACAGATTTTTAAAAATCTGTCATAACTATTAAGGTTAAGCACGCTTAAAAATGAAACATATGTTTCTCTGAAATGTTTTCTCCCTTGCTTTGGGCCAAAGTAGTGCCAAGGCAAGAAGGAGTTTAATGGCCCCAACCTGTGGGTGGAAACACTACAGAGCAAGCAGCCTCCACCTACCTGCTTCCCCTCCCCCTGGCCCTCCAGGGGTGAACAGCAGGGATGTATTTGCACAAGGACTTGTTTATTGGCACAAGAAGAGAGCAAAAGGCAAACTAGAACAAGGTTGAACTGCTAAGAGTAATCCAAGGTTGGCAATGGAAACACCCCATCATGTCACAGCTCAGTCTGACCTGACAGTTTTATGGATCTCTAGAAATAACTTTGTATTATTTACCATCTAAGTATTCACACTTGCAGTATGAAAAGCGTTAGTGTGATTAAATCTTTATAAATACAAAACAAACACGAATTTGATTATTCACCAGAATGATTCCTACCTCCAGTACATCACAAGGAGCACAGTCCCATTTGTTTTGTTGTGCTCCCTCTGCTGACCTTCTGCCTGTCACACACCCCATACTTTCCCAATAGGTGCAATTTATTCATTTATTCATTTATAAAGAAAATGGTGGCTTTTGTAACATCTACAGTTAAAACTGTTTTTAAAAGGATTACCACAAGTACTAACAAATACAAATCTCTAGATTTACTTTGCCAAGTATGAACTTCCTTGAAATCCCAGTAGTTCAGGAGAACACCTTTCCTCCTTTGCTTCCAAGGGAACCAGCAGCTTTACAAAGCAGTCCTGGTGCTACACTAAATTTAGCCACAGTTCCATGACACTCAGAAATCACCTATGCAGAGGGCTGTGTAAACTTAAGGCAGCTGCAAAGCCTGTGCAGTTAGAACAACTTCTCTAAAAGATGACGATGCTCAGGGAAAAAAGCAGCATTTCAAAGTGATTGACACAGACCAAAGGACTTCACCATGTTCAGAAACTCCTGATCAGTATGAGAAGAAGGAAATCACTACCATTAGGAGAGAATCCATAGAAGCAACTGGCCACTCTCACTTCACTGCATTAGAATTTCCAGCAATCATAATTTACAAGGATTTGAAGCACAGTAAGTAAATAAACTGGTTCAAAAAGCTGCATACAGTAATACACTAATGTACTACCATAGGCATCTGCAAGGGAAGAGAGGAGATATGTCTATCTATAAGAAAGTAGAAGGAATCACATGTGCTAGTGAATTCCTCTGTGACTGTTTCTAGTAAAAACTCTAAAACCCCTTCTCTGATCTAGGAACAACTAATTCTTCAGTAAGCTGGTATGTGATTATTTTAATCAAATGTTCATGAAATCAGTATTCTCTTATAACACACAGGATGTGTGTTAAATTATGTTTGTTTAAACATAATTACTTTGAAATTTTTTATACCAGCTTTCAAGAAAACATGAAAGTCTAACATGATGGGGGAGATCTATACACAAGCTCCTCTCCTCTGTATGAGACCATCAGAAAACCCACATCTGGGATTTATGTCTCTCTAAAAGAAGATGGCATTTTCACATCGGCAATAGGAACAGAACATCTGATTCTCATGCAAAAGAACAGCAGATTTGGGATGACTCTCAAGAAGTCTTTCTGTGGCTGAACATCAGCAACAGTGAGTGTGAAGGAGAATGATGCGTGTGCTGCAACTACTGCAAGAGCAGCAATTTCCAGTTCATGGAAACCTACTGGGGAGCTTGCTTTCTGCTAGAAAATGACAAATTGACATAGTTTCCACTTTGGAAAATTCTCCAGTGCCCTGTAGAGCCAAGATCATGCCCAGCCAGGAAGATATCTCACTCCTGATGGCAGCTGAAATCACTGATTTCATAGCGTGCTATGGACACTTTCATGAGTCTCCTCAGTCAAAGTTACAGAATCCAATATTCTCTTTGAATAAAGAGCAGAAGACTGTGTATTTAAGGAAGACTATGGGAATTCTCAACCTTTAACATGTTCATACTGTAAAAGTATTCAAAATGTTTGACAAGAGATGAGGAAAGGTTTCTAGCTTAAGCAGTTTGGCCTTCTGAAGAACCAGGCTTCTTCAAAACATCTATTCCAACACGACTGCAGATTCCTAAATGGCAGCTGCTCCTCTCTCATGGTTTACACTTGCAGGCACTGACCTGTCACCTGGACCTTTGTGAGTGGTCCTGAAACTGCAGGTGACAAGACAAATCTTCCCTAAGGAAGAGGATGACCCAGTGTAGGTTGGTTTGTACAGGATCTTCCAGAAGGATGCCAACTTCCTGTGCAAGATGAAAAAGGAAACAATACAGAGGAAATGGGTTCATTTTCCTTTTCTTGGAGAGAAAAAAACATATCTGGGTGCCCTCTAACACCATGCCTTGTATGGTCTTTAGATTTTCACCACCAAAGCCAATCAAATAAATGAAAATAGCATCTGTATCTATTATTGTTCAAGTATTTTCCCAGTTAAACTTGGAATTTCTTCAACTTTAAGACAACAAAAGGATCTGATCTATCTGAGAAAACTTTACTGCTTTTCTTAATGGCACAGTAAAATGAGATGAAAAGTGCAAATGATTCAAATATTTAGCAGAAAGGGAAAAAAAAAAGATCAGAGTGCAGGCCTATCAAAGTGTTTGGATGAGCTGAAACAAGTAGGAACCACAGTGCTTGCTGAAGCTCTTTCCTTGACTGAGCAAAATGCAGTTTCTGCAGAGATTTCTGTGAACTTTTCTTGATAGAGCTGCTGTCATGCAGGTGCAGAAGGAAGGACACAGGTACAACATCTCATCTGGCTCAGAGGAGTCTTTTCCCTTAATTCATCATGAAGCATTTTACAGTGATGTGGATGTTTCCTTTACATGACACACTCAGACAGTGTTCTAGCCCATCCACATAAGTCACTGAAGCCAAGGGCAGTCCATAAATTAAAAAATTAAAAAAAAAAAATTGATTCAGAAGTCTAATGACTTCATCCACCTGGAAAGTTTCCAGATCAAAGGAACTCCAAAACAGAGCAAGTAGCTGAAGCCTCCTTTGTATCTCAAATCCCAAAAGGTTTCTCATCTAAATCCTATTTAGTTAAAGAAGTAGTAATAGGTAAAAGGAGAAACACATTTTCTTTGCAATTCTGGATTATCCCAGAACTTATGTCTATAACAAAATAAGCAGAAAATACTCCAAGTGATGGACAGGTCCCTTGCAATGTTTAACACAGGGCAGAAATTTCACTTTTTCGTAAGGTCAGAACCAACTGACCCTGAGGTCACAAAGGGTGGAACTCTGTACTTTGTCTACTTAATCATCACATGTATTTCACGTGTAAGAATAGAAACAGTCAGTGCATAAAGCCACCTGGAAAGATCATTATTTGAATTAAATATTTTCTCAGAAAAAAAAATAATTCCAAAGAACCGATATTAGTGCTCTGGAACAATTCCTACTTAAGAACTGCCATTCAAATACATATTCCCTTTATAAATTTAAGATAACAACAACTATTCTAAAGGAAACTCTAGAAGATCATCTAGAAGGGTGTTTTAATAATACAAAAGTTGCTGGTAACTAAGTTCAATTCCTCAGTAATTTGCAGGAGAGACGAACCAGCTGATCAGCTGCAATCACACAAAGCCCTTTCGGCAGTGACCTGACACAGGACCTGAACTGAATGGTGGGTAACTCATCCAGAATCAACACGAATTGTTTAACCTCCCAGGATTCTACTGGTTTGTTCTTTTCTGACAGATGTACTTCCTATGTGTTATTTTGCATGTTTTTTCTCCTTGAGTTACACAAATATGCAATAAGCGATTTCATAATTAAGTTTAACTTGAGTCATAAAAATTGCCGTGGTCTAACATTAAAGAATTATTCACTCTGCTCTGAACTCTGATGGTTAATTTACTTACTGCAAGGTCTGGGAAATTAATTCGTTAAGCTATTTAAATAATGAGGATATGAGGCCAACATACAGCAACAAACCCAATATATTTCAGATGACTGAGTCACAAGTTAGCCTTTTTTTTCCTTTTCTTTTTTTTAATCTCGAGGTGCCCTATTCACTACCCTAACCCTTCTTGCTAAGTTGATTTGGGATATGCAGAAGAGTGGAAAGGTCCAGCAGTTAGAGGTTATTCAGAGAGGAGAATCTGCTTGAGGTGAAATGATAAGTGAATTTTTAAACCAAGAGCATTATCAACGTAATAAATACAAACAATATAATAAATACGAAGTAGTATTTACTGATGTGGACAGCAAACATAAGAAGTGTCATTACAACTAAATCCAGTCATCAAAGACAGAACAGAGGCAGGGAAGCCACAAAGCCACATGAAAGCTAAATTCAAAACTACTTTTGTAAAGCAGAAAAAGGAACTGTATTAGGCTGTGCCAGACAAAAATCACCAAGCAATGTAAAAGTTCCTCTCTCCTAGAAAAATTTTAAGCACATTCAAAATAAGGTGAAAGATGCTGAAAGACTGATTTTCTTAACATTTATCCCCAAACAGCATTCCCTAAATAATCATTTCTGAGAGAGGTAACCAAGTTAACCAAAGCAGTGGCTATCACTCACATACCAAGGAAATACGACAGAACATTAATTTACACAAACACTTCAAACTCCTACTACACAGGAGTTTTGTTTTGTTATTTTGCATATAAAATAAAATGTGGGAAAACGGCACCTCATTACAGATCCAAACATCTCCACATGTGTGGAATTACACAGGTGACTTTAGTTTTGCAAATTTATTCACCTAATTTCACAGGCAATTTCATGTTCTTCTATCAGCAGAAATACTAGAATTTTTCAGAAGGCAAATCAGTGAACAGACTCAATCTCATTCCTCTTTACAAAATACTTGTAACATTATTAGGAAAGTCTTTTCCATATTCTTTTCTGAGCATGCAACAGGCTTTTCTGTAGTTAAATTGCTGTGCTAAATTGTCTGAAATGTAAGTGAGAAAAATTAATCCTGTTAGCAGCATTTTGAGACACACTGTACCACTGTTTTATCAGATTTTCTGTCACCAGAGCTTCTCTCTCCTCCTGCCACCAGCTCAGTTTGTTCTGGGCATTTGCTGTCAAAAAAACAGTAGTATCTCTCATATCTCAAATTATACTCACATCCAATAACTCAATAATACATTAGCCAAACACTCAAATTATCAATAATCTGGAGTGGAAGTGGGATTAGTTTTTAAGTCCGCAAGTGATGGTATCAATTCTGAAACATTTAAATATTAGTTTACAAATATTGCTTATAGCTTAATAGCATCACAGACGTAACTTCACACAGATATTGGCTCTAGACAGTAATTATATCCTCAGCCTAATGTTGCAGTTAATGGACATACTCATTTCAATGATAATTGCAATCCCTGAACATGATAATGTGCCTTTATTAGCAGCTACAAAATAAAGCTCAGCTACAGCCAAGTGAAGAACTGAACTATGCTAATTATTTATTTTTTTAGGATTGCCTGATTTGTGTTATAAAATTCTAAAATAAAATAGCGTGGCACTTAAGCCTGTGCTTTAACTGCAAACGTGATTAAAGAGTATGTCTATAAGGATTCATGCAGGGTTTACTTGTCAAGAGCAAGGGGTCAAAAGGTGACAAGTTAGTGAGACAAAGGTGTAGGAAACAGAACGGCAAAAGCACTAGACTTAAGAAGGAAAGAAAACCCAAGATAATGAGATTTTAAGGATTTAAATATTTTAAACAGTGTTCTGAGAAAATGAGGAAGACAGGAGTATATCTTGTAAAACCCGGGAAAAGAAAAAGCACAACGAAAATTCCCCAAGCAAATACAGAAGGGAACATGCTGTATAACCCAAGATGAAAAGCATCGATTCACACACAAAACTACCACACAAAAAATGACAGAACTGGGGACATGTAAAATGAAAAATACTTTACCACTCAACCTGATAAAGAAACCAATGTTTATGACTGCCCTAAGTTCTTAGTGTTTGACTTTATGTCCTGTTAGTTTTTTGGTTGTACAGAATTTCCACGTAATGGAGAAATTCAACACAGAAATTTCCGAAAGCAGACATGGTGTATTGTGATTTACAGTTTGCCAAAACTCTGTAAGTGTTGCTGTCTAGTCCCATGAATTAGAATGTCACAGATTCTAGCTCACTTTGTTTGTTGTTGTCATTCTTTAAATTTAAAAACAGAAGACCAAAAAATTCTCCATGAAGCACTTAGAGAATCCTCCAAAGTATTAGATTTCTTCAAAGGAAATCCAATTATTTTTCACATGAAGTAAGATGGTTGTCAGTGCAAGCCACAATCCAGAATTAAAAATAACGATATGATTTTATAAGCATTGGCACAATTAGCTTAGCTTGTCCAATCTTTAGGCAACTAAATAAGTTCAAGTATTAGTTCAGGAATATTTGTTGAAAGTCTTTCTGCTCATGGCAGGATAGGAACTGTGATAAAAACATGAAAGGGGATCTGCCTGAGTAACATTTACTTGAGTAAATCTTCTGTAGCTCCTAAACTTGCTAGAAATCAGTGAGTCAGTCAAGAAGTCAGAGCCTCAAAGAGGAAGGAACCAAAGAACTCACACACACACACAAAACAACATTTTTCCTGTGGACCAGAATAAAGAAAAACTCATTTCCAATTCTTATGTCCAAAACAACCTGATCATTCTCAACACTGGCTCCTGCTTGCCAAACTGACATCTCCAATCCCATAAAAAGATCCTACACTTACAAGTTTGAGCTACAGATTTGACTAGTTTTGTGGCTGTCCCCATGCTGGAAACAGATATCTCATTCAAGAAACATTAAATTTCTTATCTCATTTTTGGACTTTAAAGTTTTGGAAACAAGACTTCTTTTTTTTCTATAAAGGTATGACTAAAACCACCTGGACATTACCAAATAATAAACCTGTATTTGTCCATTTCATTTTGCATACTGAATTTTGACCATACTGAATGTAGGGTGTATGTAAAATGTTTGAAATCTCTTTGAAATGCAAGCTGGTATCCTGTAACATCTAAATTTGTGTAGGTAAGCATAACACCTGCTCTGTTTTAAGGCTAAAAATACTTAGAAGGAAAAGTTCACAAGAAATCTCTAATAAGATTTCTAAACATGTTTGTAATCTCGACATATTTAGAAAAAACCTGCCATCTTTGGTCAATAATGTTTACTTATTTTGACTTCTGTACTAGCAATTACTTTCTGTTTAATTCAGCATGGACTGTTGAAGGAACCTGGATTTTTTATGAGCAGTGCTTCCCTCCCTTCACTGAGCTGGAGAAGCACGTACCTGTTGTGATGGGCAAACCAAATAAAGGCAGCTGTGCTTGGGCCATTCCTTCCCCTCACAGGCACCACAGAGGGAAGGCTGCCCTGCCTCAGAAGGAAAGGAATTGTGCAGCAGCTGCTGAAGCTTTCCATCAGTACCAGATGGATCCCATTCCACTGAAGTCAATCCTTCCTTTCTTTTCCTATATAAACTGCAAGGGGATGGGATGAGAACAGCACGGAGCTGTGAAACAAAGGAAAAGTAAGATATGGCCCCATGAAGGGAAAAAGACCAGTGACAGTATTTTTCTTCTGAAACAACCATTCTTTATTCTTCCTAGATTATGCCCCAGAAAAAAGTTGTACCCAATTCTCACTGTGGTGTTTTCTTAACAAACTCTAAATGTTCAACTTAAATGAGAGGCATTTCAAGCAATCTGAAAAATATTCAGTTCAATTAAAAATAATTGATGCATGGTGAAATAATTCTTCCCAAAGCTGCCGTAAGATCTTCAAAAAATAAAGCTACTTAATAATTTTCATCTCCTACAGGCTACAGAGAAGCATTATTGCATATTAAAAATTGGAGTGTGGTTTTCCCAGAGGTAAAAGAAAGTTATTAAAACAACCTATTTATTGTTGATATAACTATCCATTTGTGCTACACAAAAAGTAACAATTTCAGTACATTAAAAGAAAAGCTAATTAAGGCATAATTAGTATTTTCTATGTTTTGATAATTAAGGGTTAGTTGGCTATTTCTTTTCAAATTTCTTTTTGAAGTAACCCCAACCATGTCTTTAATGAGCAGCTAACACTATTGAATCCCTGATGGCTGAGGAGTTTAGTGACCACTACTACATTACTTTCATTTATCACTGCCTCTTTACGTATAAATTAAAGTGGCCCTGTAGCTATGTTGATCTACTTTATATCAATTTCTTCATCCATATCAGCTGAATATGTATGGCATTAACCTCATTTACTAGTTTGGAAAAGCTGAATTAAAATGAGATCTAATTTCTAGTGCACAGAACAATTTCAAAACTGCCTGCTAATTCCCAGCACCTGTCAGTGCTGGGATCTTCACCTCACGGTAATGAAATAAAACAATGTATGTATTTTACAGCTCAGGAAAGGATAATCATTCATAAGTGTTAAGGTATCATTAATCATGAAGGTGCCTGGACCCAGAATCTTTGATGAGACGCTCACAGATCAGCCCCCTCACTGCAAGGATCCACACTGAAGCCAGCGGGACTGCTGCAGACCTCTGGTCCCACACTGCACAGAAAAGTTGTCACATGCTGCACAACTAAGGATATTTTTCTTTTTTTTGCTAGATCATGCTTCTGTGTCTGCAGGCAATGCAGTCAAAGAAATATACTGAAAAAACATCAGAATAAGAAACATAAGAGAACACCCACTGCAGGTGAGCAGACCGGCCTGTGCTCAGTGGTTAGGTGATACCTGGTTACACACACTTTTTGCTTTCAGCTACTGCAAACACCATCCAGCAAGGAAACTGTATTTTTTAACTCCGCCCTAGACACACTGTAGTATAAATTCGAAACCCTCCAGCGACTTTTTTATGATAATGCCCATCAACCTCATAAGTCAAATCTAATAGACTGTAAAACAAACACCACCCTTGCACATGCAACTATTCCGGTTAAGATTATGGGTGGCATTTCTTTCAAATTATTTTGGTATAAAAGCTGAGCACGGAACCGCAGCCTTAACCCGCGCTCAGGCTGTGCTGGAAGCGGCGCTCGGTCCCCGACACTGCTGCGCTCACCGTCAGATCCCCGGTGGGAGCTCCACGCGCGGAGCTGGCGACGCAGGGACAACTCCTGTCCAACAGCTCCACACGCTGGAGACGGGAAACATGGCACAGCTCCGCTAAAACCCTGCGTCTCGGCCAAACCCCTCAAAAAAAGGAGTGTAAACAAGTGACATGACTCTTACCCTAATCCCTAGTTCACACTCATTAATTACACTGATAGTTCTAATATAACTTATTTCTCACCGAACTGTCCTCTAAATAATTCTATTTTCAGTCACAAAATATTTAACAACTAAAAGCATTCCCCAAAAAAACTAAAGATGCAAAGGAACTATGTATGCATACCTTTTTCAAGAGCACACTTTTAGAATAACTCTTAATGAGACCTCAAGAGAAAAGTCTGCAACCAAAGCAATCTTTTCTGTACAATCACTGCAACTGCACAGATATGGAAGTACCTGTGGCAAGTGTCTGGACTCCAGGCTATGAAGATACTTTAGTGTAAACTTGTTTCAAGTTAACGATTCTAAGTGAACTTTTAGTCATTAACATCGCTCTATTGAGTGCCTGGGACACATTAATCGGCAAGACTTACCTGACAAATACCAGTTTTACTGACCCCTGGCAATCTCTCAGGGCCAAACAGGGACAGGTCTGATGTATTTGGAAGCAGGAAAAGGTCCCAGAAAACAAGCCTTGCAAGGTAAGAACTTGCATGGAACTCGGTGAAGAACCTGCTAGCTCAGTGACAACTCTGCCCTGCCCCACAACAAACAAGATTCTCACCTTTTCAGCACCTCCAACTCCTTTTTGTTCTGCCCTGGGAAGTTATACAACTTGGCAGAGATGTCACCAGGCTGTGTCTCTATACTGCAGGCTATCTAGTGAAAATCCCACACGTGGCTGGATAACTAGAAAGAAATCTTCCGTAGCATAGATAGGAGGTGTGAACTTATGTTTTGAGCGGGAAAAGGAGTCAAAATTCCTCTGCCAACTCCGCCTTTCCAAAGACACTCTAATTCTTATTAATTCTTCTAATTCTTCACTCTTGGTACTCATATTATTTTTCCTTTTAAAATGCATGTAGCGAGTTACTGGAAACATGCCAGGCTAAAATAAAATCCCAAAATAACAGAAAAATTTAGTGCTTTTCACTGGCTAAGCCAAAGCAAACAGCCATGACCAATTATAACAGTCTGATTATGGAGCAGGAGATCAGGGCAGCAGGATTCCTGTGTTATCCTGTACATTATGGATGCATGGATGCAGTCTACCTGGACATCAATCTAAAGCCCCACCACGACTTGGGCAACACACACAGATACCCCCTTACTGGCATGGTTGAAAACCACTCCCTAAGTCCTCCTTGCTACAGATGAAGCCATTTTCATCCCATCTTTCCCTTGAAAGGCACTGAAAACATCTGATCACCAGCTTTTCTAACACAACTCTTGGCATCCTTGCTTCTTGTCCCTTTTCAGTACTCTATTTCCTAAGCTACTCTAAAGCAATGTCTTCTGCACCTCAGTTGTGCTCCCCTACTCTCCCATTTGTCTACTAGAGTTTTCTCAAAGTGTGGTGCCCAAAACTGGACACATTTTTCCAGATGAACCCCAATCAGAGCCAAATATTCAGAATGGAATAAAAAATTCTGGCACCTGACACGATATTCCTGCTACTTCAGCCACAGAGATGATGTATTTTTGCTGTGTCCTAAACCAACCCATACTACTGAGTTACCCCTGCCCACGCTCCACAGCACTTTCTGAAGTAACACTGCCTGGCCAGAGATGTCCCAGTGGCAGTTCTAAGAGGGAATTTTCATTCCTAAGCGTGATGTTTCACCAGTATTTTAAACTTTCAGGTTATTTCTCCAGCTTGTGAAGATCTTTCTGAATTCAAATCCTGTCCTTCATAGTCATTTTCTCCAGTGTCACTTGGAAATAAATACTCTTATAGTTGTTGATATGTTAAGAATATTGCAAAGGAAAAGTCTCACTCAAACCAGCAATGTTTTGTCTAATAAATAATGTGTTTGATGATTTCAGAGCACTTTTACACTACTCACAGCAGTGGCACTACAGTAATGCCACAAACAGCAGCTGAGACTACAACTTCAGGAAAGCCACTCCAGTGCTTTCCCAGACAACTTATTCCTACAAACCTGCCAGCATCCAAACCAGCAATATGCCACAAAACAGTGACACGATGAAAGCTAAGTCATATCAGCATTAAAACAAAAGATGTACCAATAGTCAATTAACAGACAAATAATAGTGCTGAGAATACAGTCTAGTATTCAACAGAAACGTAATGTATATATATATTCATTCAAAGGTCTGTCTGTTGCAAAAGACAGTATCTTCTTGCATTATTTTTGTACTGGAAATGTTATGGCACTAAAAGTGTATTAGAGCATCATGGAAGAAATCTCCAAGGTTTTGCTATCTTTCTTCAGACAGCAAGCCCCTGCGGGGTGGTTAATAAGGATGCTTTCATTTACCTAGCCAATTCTCTTTTTCTGTAATCAGTTTGCTTTTATTACATGCACACACTTAAGAATATGAGTTAATCAATGAAAAATTTTTATATTTATATAGACTTGTTCTACATTTTCATTGAACTGTTCACCCTTCTCTAACCATTGTCTGTATGCAAGCACATGAGCAGAGAAATCCTCTCAACATGGCTGAAGTATGCAGAATTTCCATTATCCATTCTGTAAATAAAACAATTCAAGCAATCCTGAATATTTATACAAATGTGTATTAACTTAGTCATCTGATTTATGTCTGATGTTTCTGCTTCCAAGTGTGAGCCTTTTTATTGCATATTTGTAGATAGCTGCCAGCCAGCCCCTGTATGGGAGGATTTACAACCGTGGGGGCAGCATGCCATCTGCTGCTACGAGAGCTGCTACAGCAGGAGAGGCACAGCAACCAGACCAGTGCTGCTTCTGCCTTTCTCTTCTCTGCAGAATGTACACTAACAGCTCAGTTTACTAAAAATGTTTCAAAAACCCACCAAAACTGGGAGCTCGAACGCCTTTACACACAGCTTTTGTTAGGAGAGCTGGTAAAATACTGAGCTCTGGATCCTATTCATGCAAATGAGGGGCTGCTGTGTCAGGCCTATTAGACCAAAACAAAAAAAAAAAAGTGTAATCTGACTGCAAACTAAATGATACTGGTAGATAATGTAATCAAAACATTAAAAATCCCAACAAAACAACACTTCAAAAATGCATTTGCAATGAACTCTGGAGTTTGACACTCAGTTATGCACCACGAGAGCCTTGCAAAACTCCCACTGTCCCAGTCTGGTTCCATATGAGCACATGCCACAAGCAAAGGCAATATATGAAATATGATATACGACCAGTTTGATTCATGTCCACGGACTGGGGGGGGATAAAACAAAACAATAAACCGACACAAAACCATTTCCTTAAATTCATCCTGCAGGTTTTCCCCACGTCCTTTCAGCACCAGTCCATTCTTTCTGCTCAAAGTGCTCTTCAGTGAACCAAATGGAAACATCAGCCACCATTTTCCTCAATAATTAACCATTTAACCCTCCCCACAAGGTAAATTGGCAGAGCCAGGCTTATGGTCATTGCAGCACATTGCTCAGCTGGCAGAGGCTCAACTTGGACAGTTTTTGTTACCGATGACGGATCTCCGGGTGATTTAAGTATAAATAATGCACTTCAGGTCTCTCCCTGCTGATTCATCCACACACAAATGCTTCTTCTGGCTTCTCTAAGGGTGAACATAAAAAGCTGGGGATACCATCTCCTATACCAGTCCCTCTTAGCATGCTGGGGTTTCTCCATGCAGTTACAACTCCATCAGTCAGAATATAAGGTGAAATAGAAACACTCAAAATTGGATAAAGGAGAACGAATAATAAGAGTATAATTATATAATAAAAATAACATCATATAAAAAGGAATAAAAGAATAAACATAATAATATAAGAATAAAAAGAAATTACAGATCACAATGACAACTACTGTAGAGCCACACTGGCCTTGAGTTGCCATCAGTAAGAATTTTGCTCATGAAAATACCTGGAGCATGAGTACATTTTTAATGTGTACCTCCTGTTCCTTAACATTAGAGCAGTCCACCTTATTTAAAAATAACAAATCAGTTTTGACAATTGAACATATTACTTTAATGACAAAGTAATTCAGTACAGTGTAAAACTTTATTTTTAATATTAAGTGAGAAAGCATTTAATAAAGCTGAAGTACAGTTCAAACCTGAAGGGGTAGGAGAATTCTGGAGACTGGGATCGTCCACCAGAAAGCAAGGAAGGAGTGCTACACAACTAAAAGCAAACTCCAGTCACTGTCAAAATTCTTGCTAAAGATTTGCTTGAGGCTCCAACAGAATTCTTTCTCAAGATCAATTGATCTCATCTTACTGACATTCTCTTTATAACATCTGTATTATGACTGTCCCCTACAGTTAAGGTGAATTAACTGCTGCTTCTTCAAAAATGCATCTTCCTTTTCCCTCTTCCCTATTTAAAATGCAGAAAAGCCAAGTAATGTGAGAAATACAGTGGAAACCACATAAATGAATAACTGTCAAAAGAACAGAACTATTAAAAGAATAAATCTTGTGTACCCAGCTGTGAAATATAACACAATATAGCAGAAACCAGCTGAATGTTTGAAATAAAAAACTGAAATGCAAAGTAACCTAAAATTGTTTAATGAACATAGCTGTTAAAATATTAACTCCTTGCACGCCAAAACTCCACAGCAGACATGGAAGGAGGCCTGATCAGATGAACAACACATTAAGTAGTTCTCTCTCTCCCTCCAGTCAGTCTGCCCCAAGCTGAGCTCAAGAGCTCTTATGTGTAAGATATACATGCAGGTCTATTCCTGCACAGGACTTTTTTAGTTCAAATGTTGTGGCTCATAGCCAGCACTGACCTCTGAGGTGTGCTGAAGGTGGTCTCCCTCATCTGTTTTACAGAACTGATCCAAGAACCACAGAATTGCCGGTTCTGCTTTCCCATTACTAGACTGGGGTAACTGGGCATCCACCAAAGAGATCAGCTGGAAAACTCTTAATGACAGAAACAAATATCTTCAGGAAGAATTCTCAGACAAAATTGTGTTGTCACAGCCAATTCCTTTAGGAACCCATCAGCTATTTTTTGTTTGCCCTAGTTTAAGTTTCTTCTAAGTTTTTGTTTTGTTTAGGTGCTAATTATGCTAATTCACCAGTATTGAACACAAACATCAACATAATGCTTTTCTAATTACTTTGGCACTTGACATTTTCTCAGATGTGTGTGTTACACTGTGGTGAATTTGCTGAAGTGTTTTTTTTTTCTTAAACCATCCATTCCATGATGAAAGAAACAGAAATTTGAGAAGCAAGGGGCCTAAACTGCAAGTGCAGGATAAGAGCTGTTTGGGTGCCCTGAAAACTGAATCTAATGTACTTAGAAACAATTTACATATGCACTATATAATGGTTGCACTGTCAGCCCACTTCTGCCTCTCCTAAAACATCCTTACTTGGTACATATCTCCATATTATCAGGACTGATTTCAAAGAATCAATTTCAGTCTATGCCAGCTAAGAAAATTTAATTAATTTTTTAAAGGAATACTCCTTTATTTAATTTTCAGTGTTCTTCCACTATTTATTCCTTGAAATTCCAATTCCCTAGCAATTCAAAAAATTAATTCCCACCTTTTGTCAATTCTGAAATATACAGTCACTGGATTAGAAGTCAGTAGCTACTTCATCTGTAAGTCTGGATATTAAAACCTTTCACTTTTAATAAAAACACAGTGGAAGACTGCTAACACCACAGAGCCCCAGGGTAGATTAGGAAGGCAAGAAACACAAGAGAAAATGTACAGCTTTTTCTCCAATTCTGAGTTGCGTGTCCTTTTTCATGCATTAGGTAGTGGGTGTAAAGAACAGGATCAAACATGCATGAGGATTAAGAGAGTGCTTGCCACAAGAAATTGGTCATTCACAATATCCAACTCACTGCAGAAAGATGACTTTGATATGCACATTTCTAAATCTAGAGCCTTCTTTTCTATTCCAAGCTCTAGTCTAGAAATCAGTCCAAATTTTCAACCTGCACTTCAAGGTCCCCTGCACTTCTTCACACACAACAATTAATGCAAAAGAAGTT
Source organism: Myiotriccus ornatus (assembly GCA_036023395.1). Taxonomy (NCBI): domain Eukaryota; kingdom Metazoa; phylum Chordata; class Aves; order Passeriformes; family Tyrannidae; genus Myiotriccus; species Myiotriccus ornatus. The sequence goes on along the minus strand of JAYRBT010000028.1, from coordinate 428,685 downwards.
CTGCAGAAACTCAGAACTTCAAAACTTACACTTGTGTAACACACAAATGAAAACAGGCAGCTACATGAGCATAGCTAAACACTGCTTATAGTAAGAGACACCTCTGCCTTTAGTCCCCTTCCCTTCCTCTAAAACAGTTTTGAAATGACAGTCTTGGTGACTCCACTGCTCAGGATGATGAATCAAGAAAGACCAAAGCCAGTGGAATGGTCCCAATCCACAGAGTCAGTACAGCCCTTGAGCACCCACCATCCAAGAACTGGACAAAACCTGAGACATTTAAATTCCAAATATCTGCTGACACCACACATCGTTAAAAAAAGAAATAAATCACAAATTCAACCAAGCCCTACTTACCAACATCGTGCCCGTCAGTACCAGTGTGTGTTAACTGTCCTCCCACACAGAATGGACCGGCCATGCCAGCAGTCCTACACTGAACAGAAAGAGCAGCTCGTGATGATAAGCCCTGATGGCAGGACAATGCACTCCCACGAGGTATCAGCAGATCCACAAGATATCAAACTGTCAGGAGAACAGTCAGCTTCCCCCCTTCACCCGAGCTAAAACCCACCCAGACAAACCTACTACCAAAAAATTCTCAGCACAACTGACATATAAACTAGAACAGCCTATTAACTTGGACATGCTTATAAATAAAACACCAAACAATTAACCTAAAATACAAATTAAGCAAACTCAGCCTGGATAACAGGCAATTCATCCAGCATCTTCACTTGCCTGCCACAAGTTACTTCAAGGTATGGAACAATTTTACCTACAGTGGGACTGATACATCTACTTATCACAGCATTACAAAGTAATTGAGACTCCCCACAATCTATTTGTTTCTTAGTTCTACTTCAAACAAAGAATTCTTTGTAATTTTAAGCTACTATTTAAAGTGATTTGCACATAAGAAAATATTTATGTCATAAATCAGACATCCTTCAACAAAAGAGTCTGTGAACTTCCACATAGTTTTGACAGTCTCTGTGGACTCCTTCTAAATGGGTTTGGAAGACAGAGCTCATCGATTCCAAACTATGCTGTCATACCTACCCATTTCCAGATTATTTAGCTGTCAGTCTCCACTAAAGCACTTACAGGATCCACTGGCCAAGTCCTTCTCCAGTAAAGTGCAATGAAAGGATTGTAATTTCTCTAGAACTAAGGTTCTATAAATAGCTCACTCAGTTTGTGTATGTGGTGTGTTTTGTACGGCCTTTCAGATACTGAAATCTCTCTTTATAAATATGGAACTCTTCAGTTTACAAACACTGAACTCAGAGGAATTCATTTGGCCTCTCTCTATTGGAAAATAATTGCCATGTTGTAAAACATGGGTTATTTTAATCCCTCTGGCATGTTAAGGTAGAATATCTTTAAATTTGACCTTCTGGCCCTACTTAAGCCAAGTAGATTTTCTGCTTCACCTTTTTAAGCTGTGAATCCAGCAACTCATGGCATCTTCTCTCAGGAAGGATGCAGCATTCTATCCAGAGGTAAGATCAAAACTAAGACCTGAATAGCAAAGTAACACAGAGACCTGTTGAAGCTTCAGGATGCTGCTAAAGGTTTCTTCCTCAAATGAAAGGCAGTAAGACTACAGTAGAGTAAAGCTACCTGTGCACTCCACCTTCACTTGGCAAAATACTCTTTGTAATAAATTAAAATTGGGTGTCAATGCCAACACAGAAAAGACAACTTGGAGGGGTTTCCACTTAACCTACAAAAAAGGCTTCTCAGTGAGTGAGATACATAAACTAGAAGATGTCTTGCTCTCATTTCTAGGATTTTACAAAGTGACAACAGCTTAACTTACAAGACTGAACACAATACCCTGACAAATACAGTGTCTTGCAAACTCATTCTTAAGTTTAACATAAAGAAAAAACTACAGATAAACTCTTGAAGTCACATTAAGACTGTAAAACAGTCTTATATTTTGGATATTTCTACATACATATCAGGACATGGATAGTAGCTGCCTAAAGCCTTGAGATTTTATTTCATATTTGTTTTAAATCATATTTGTTTCAAATGTAGACTGATAAACCAGTCTACATTTACATAACATTAAATTCCACTCAATCTGCCTTATGTTTTGCATTATTTTATTTTGAAAAACCCAAAACAGAGGGTTTTTTTTTTTCCGAGGCAGACATCTTTTGTTTTAGAAAATAATTATTGCTGTAATAACCTGCAGTTACCTTTTGTAACAGCAAAAATCCCAAAGAAGTCAGTCATTACCATAGATCACAAGTAATCACTAAGTACTGCTATTGTTTTAGTAAACCATGACCACATCACTATTGATACAGAGAGCAGGGCAGTATAATAAAATGAGATCTTAATATTACACTGACTTACTTTGTAACATTAAAAGCCATTAAACATGTAAATTTATCTATGTATATCAGGGGGATATAACAGTTGTTCAATATGAAAACAAATGTTCAGTCTGTAGAAAAGCAACAGTATTTAAACCACACTGAGTATTTTCTAACACCTAACAGCAATGCTCAGAGCACATGGACAGACTCCAGCTGGGGGGTTCCCCTGAGCCCCCCACGAATGGGGAGTGCAGTGGAAACCCAGGCTGCAACCACTCCATGAAACCAGGTCATCAATCAAAGTTCTCCCAGATAGAAGTCAATAGATGCATAGAAGAAAGTGGAACTAATGAAAAGGTAAGTAGGATGTCTTTTATACATTAATGATGAAACAGCTGCTACGTAGAAGAAAATCAGCATATTCAAACTCTAAAAAAGAACAGCAAAATAAATCACAAACATTTAAGAGTATCTAAAGAAACAGCTGTATATTATGCACTAACCTGTTTCCCCTTTTCAAAACAATACACTTTATCCATGTTAAGATGCAACAGACACATGATAACTGTATTAGGAAGAGCCAGTAGTTTTAAAGACAATGTAAATGAGAGGGAATGGAAATAAGTATATGAAAAACATATGAAAATGTATATTTTTACCGCTTACATTACAGTAAGTAATTTCAGTTTCTTGAAAACTAGGTAATTCATCTTAACAGAGATATAAAATAAATTAAGGTTTTTAATGTTGCACCAATTTTTACAAACCTATAAATGCAAAAGGAATAAAGCTAACATTTTCATTCAAAAAATGTTCATCAAGTTCCAGCTGGTTCCCTTGAGGGCACCTGAGGCATGAAAATGTCGATTTTCAGCAATTAAAAAGTTTTTACAGCTCTCATGCCTATATTGCAAAGATGTAACAAGATGTTAAAGTAAACACATCAGTGCCAGTGTACCCTGTTTAATACAAAGACAACAAGTGAAAATGTTGTACAAGGTGATTTGGATCATTAAAGCCTGCTTGAGAAAAGGCCTAGTTATATCTGCCATAAAATCACAACTCTTTTTCAAATGCAAGTATATAGTTACTGACAAATAAAACAGTCAGAAAACTAAATCAAATACTCACCTTCCTGAACTGTGATTTCTAATGGATTCCTACTAGGAAAGTGCAATAGTTTTTTGTAGTTTTGTGCATTTTGGTCAAACAACTGTAAAAGAAGTGTACAGGTCTCTTGGTGTTCACACCTGCTAACTGTGCCCAGCTGCTCCTGCTGTTGGAAAACCGTAGCTGTATCATCCAGTGGATCTGCTAAGCCACCTCTGGAATAGAGAGAACAAGGAGCCATGTAGCCACTATTGCTTAAAGGCTGTTTTCCCACCCAGATCTTGTACCAGTGTCACTGAACTGCTGAACTCACTGCAGCTGGTGAACACAACAGACACAGATCTCATTCTATTTACATACATACCCATACACATCCAACAAACACACAGCAGCATTCTACCCAAGCCTTCCTCTTAGCACGTATTTTAAAGAGAAAAGAGGAGATGAGGTTGACATTATGAATTCAGAAATGTAAAACCTGAATTACCAAGGTCCACTGTGCCTGATTAGACTGTTAATAAGCAGCATCTTTCTCAGAGGACGATGGGAGGAAAGAAGGGACTATTTAGTAGAACTGGATTTTGCATATTTATCAATTTAAGCACAAGACCATGATACCAAAGGCAACAAGAAAGCTGTAGTAAAATTCCATGCAACTGCTTTATAAGCCTTCTTTTATTCTGCTGTAAACCAGCTGAGTGCCTATAGAATGCCTGTAACTATGAAACCAATATCTTTTGCCATAAAATGCATCTAAACTCCTCACACAAATCACAAAAGGAAAGGTTTATTCATCAGGTTATGTTTTGCTGCACAGACAACAAACAATCTACAGACAAAAAGTGAAATCCAATAGGAACAATATCCAAACTTTGAAAGATACACAGCACCTGAAAATCATAATGTTCCAGATAGGCTGAAACAGACCTCTTCTCAGGTATTTACAAATATTTGAAATAAAAGGTCTCCTTCTAGTTTGTAGAGAAGCATCCTCTTGTAGAAGAATCACTAGTTCCTCGCTCACCCTTACTCAAAAGGGAGAAAAACTATTTAAACCCCCTAAAAGGGCAAAAGTGACTTTCCTTCCATTGTTCTAAGCTACCTCTTTCTCTGTGTGAAGAACCTGATGGATGGCTCCAGGATGGAGGGTGATGTTATCAACTACCCTGGTTTTTAAGAAACATGGTTACTCCAGAAAACAGGATTTATTTGTGAATGTATCAATCTCCTTGGAGCAAATGAAAGAAGTCTTATGAAATCAGCTCCCAGACAACTCATGTTTCTCAGGAATGGCCCGGACATTTGATAATAAAGTCTACATCTGATATTGCCACAGAAATGCCACAACTAAGGATCTCCATCATGTAAGAGAGTAAGACAACACAAGAGTGGAACACAAATCAGTTGGAGACAAGGAGGGATACATGGAAACAGCACTACCAAGACTATTTTAAGAACGATACAAACTGGTAGAAGAGGTCAGTACTTTCCTCATCTTTTCCCTGTTAGCTGTTTACACAGGCTAGAAAGTTTACTCCTCCACTATGTAACATGGACATCAAGAAGAATCTCTCATCAGTGCCAAGGAAAGAAAATGAATTTTCAGTGCTGATGGTGATGCTGATGAAGGCAATAGCACATTTCATTGGAGCTGCTCAAGCCAGATGGTTTAACCCAGAGGCTTAGCACTACTGAGTCCTACTCAGGAGGAAATAGCCAAGACATGGAGTTTCAACCCTGAGATTCCTTTACAGAAAAGCTGAACAGAGAAAATAACCTAAAGATGCCAGAAGAAGTGTAGCTGGTTGAGAGAAGGCCCAGGAAAACTGACAGCACCCGCAATCAGCTGCTTGTCCTTCCCTGTCCTAGCCCTGGATCACTGGAAGACCCCCTAGGTATTAGTGATTCCTGTTCCTGAGACAATGATTTTGAACCATTAGGAAGTCAACAAAGGTCCATTAAAGGAGAAAAATTTAAATTTGATTTCGGCCTAAATTTAATAAGCAAAAGGAATAAAATGTTATCAGCCCATTAGGACAATCTAAAAAAATAACCATGATAATCAGAACCAGCATACTCAGATTATACCAAAATATAATATGCCAACAAATCAGAAAATTAAACACTCCATATTACAGCTTGAAAGTTGCAATTACAAGTTTTCCTTACTACTTGAAGAACCCATTGCAGTCTAGAAGTAATGTAAGCTTTTGTCACCTGGGGTGCATGCGTGTCCAAGGGGTGGGGTTCTGCTGTTTTCACAAAGGGTACAGACCCACCATCCTTTGCCACAGAGCAACAAACACTGTTTGGGGCAAACTCCCAGTGCTGTAAGGAAACAAAACATCCTTCTGTTAAAGCACCCCAGTGTGACATTTCAGCTGAGGAACACGATGCTTTTATCTTCGGTAGTCTTATTCATTTAGTAGCTACTGAGGGACCCAGTGACAACTGAGACCCAACCCGAACAACAGCAATTGCAGAGGAGCGAGACTGTGTGAGAGCAACAGCTCTGCAGACACCCAGGTCAGTGGGGAAGGAGGGGCAGGAGGTGCTCCAGGCACGGGGGCAGAGGTTCCCCT
>JAYRBT010000028.1:360182-413929 GCA_036023395.1 Myiotriccus ornatus | reverse complement strand
GCAGGGGCCGGGCCGGGTGTGCGGGGCGGGCAGCGGGGCGGGGGCCGAGCCGGGGCCGCCCCTCGCGGGGCCGCCGTTCGGCCCGTGCGGGTTTTGCGGCCGTGCCGCGGTTCGGGGGTCCCGCGGGGTCCCGGTAGCCGAGCGGAGCCGTGGGTTTCGGTAGTCACCGCACCGAAGGGCTGCCGTACGCCTTGCATTTGGCTTTGCACCGCGCGGATTTACGCACAATTTCCGCGGAATTTACCCTCAGACTGTGAGAGATTGTAAGGACATTACCGTTTTACAACAGCAGTTCACAAGCTGCATGGGATTAATCCAATGTAGCATTAATTTCTTATATTTAAATACAAATGGTCCAAACCATCAGGGTGCTGCTCTGGCTATACTGAAAAGATGCAAACCGATGCCTGTGCTGCTGGGGCAGGTTTTGGACCAGGGCAGCAGCCGAGAGCTGGACTCTGCTGTGGAAAGTGCAGGAGTGTCCTGAGAGCGGAAAAACAGGGAACGCTGCTTCAACCCAGCAGGGCAAATGGATGGTACTCAGGCAGTTAAATCTGCATCTGAAGGGACAGATTGCACTGTGATCCCAGAAAGGGGGAAACCTCTTCTATAGGTGCCTATAAAGGATCAGAGAAATTAAATTTAGAGAATAGAGTTGTCTCAGCTTCCAGTTGAATGAGATGAACCCCATTTTTGCTAACCACTCACAGTTAGATAATAGGTGGAGTCTGTGACAGCAAACATGGTTAAATTACCACAGACATTTTACTTCTTAAGTAGTGCAAAGACCGATTGTGATCCAAGACATTCTCTTTCTAGAGTTAAAGGAATAATTCAGGGTTAGTGGGGAAAACATGGCATGTAAATCAGCGCACAAGAAGGTCACTATGTTTCCCTGACGCTTTACCTGCATTGCAAATATTCCCATGTGAAGCCTTGTAGCCCCAAAGAGGAGGCCCACTGTGGTAGAATGTCTCTGGAAATGGAAGTTTCTTTAGACCTGGAATGAAAACATGAATTTGCTGGATTCATCTCTGGCAGCAAGGTTGAGTTATGACAATTTAATAGGGGGAGTGGAAGAGTAATTTCTTTGTGCATGAACTATCACAGTTGAATCACTGAACCATACACTTTTGTACAAAATACCTTAATTAATTATTGGAGACTGCAGAAATGAGGTGAATAAGTTAAATAAATAGTTCAAGAGCAGAGTCTGTGCACAGCACATGTACCTAAGTGTGAGTGAGAGCTGGGGTTTCTGCAGAATGAGCCAATTTCCAGCTTGTCTGGAGTGTTTCTTCCTAGCCAGCAAGCTGTTCCCCCCCAGCCTGGGTCTCCTTGTGGCAACAGCTGAGCACGGACAGCAGTGGAGAGCACAAAGCTTGTGCCAGGGACAGGCAGGGAGCACACAGCTCTGTGCTCAGCTGCACAGTGCAGCCCTGTGACTGCACCTTATTTAATCATCAGTTGAATCATTTTAACTGAAATACAATTGCCTTTCTATATCTGATTGTCAACTATAGCCTGATTATTTTAAGGGGAAAAAAGTGGTCTAGTGGAATTAGTGGATTCCTAGACTAATACCTGACAAAACTCCTGAGATTTACCACAGCAAGTAAGAATGTTAGATTGTGAAAGTACCCCAGCCTATGTCAGGCTCCTAGCCCAAAGGACAAAGCTGCATTAAGTAGCATAATTTCTTTAGCAACTTTTACAGAATTTCTGCACCTTTACGTGGGAGGGAGGGAATGACAGTAAAGATGCTTGTGTGACAGGAGGAAGCTGTGCCATGAAATTCAGACTTACTTCCATGGAAAATAACAAAATTCTTGCAGTGTTCACTGGAAGCTCAGTCAAACAAGGGTTTAGGTCTGCCTCACATACAGTAGCAGGACTAATGCACAGTTTTCAGCTCATTTCCTGCTGGGTGGAATAAAACCAGATTCTTGAACTTGCTCCTTGGGTTATCTGTTGCTACAGGCAATGCATTCACAGTTAGATCCATTCATTTGCCATGCTGCTTAGGGAGGGCCGAACCTTCTCCATACTTTTTTTAATTTAATGTTAAATGACTTGATTAAAGCATGTAAACAAAACCAGCCATTTGTCTCCTCCTGTAAAAAAGGAACTAGGAATTGTTCAGTGTATTGATGTTCCTTGGTTTTTTGCATCACATTGGGATTTTTCCTAAAATGGAGTTTTCTTACTGAAAGGGATGACTTACAATTTACAACAATTTGTTAAATGTGTTTAAAAAAAATACATTCAGAGAGAAATGCAACATATTTAATTTAGAATCTTTTGTTCTGGGAAGGTTAGCTTTTCTTAAGTAGACATAGTCCATCAGGTCAAGCACTCACAGACTGGTATTTGTTTTGGTTGTGCTGCACATTTTCTCATTCAAACATTCTTTTCTTTCTGTTTTTCATTTTACATTAACAGCAAAAGGCCCTGAAGAATTCTAATTTCTTTCTATGGCTAATGATTTCAAGATTATTTTCTGTGCCCTGCACTAGGCTATGCCAATATATATTGCCACCATTTAGTGATGACTTTAGTAATCAAATTCATTAATTTGCAATGCTGGTCACAATTGATCTTGAATATATTAAATAGTTCCATAAAAAATAATCAGTGATTTCTACCAGATAATTTTATGTTCAAGTTAATATATAGTGGATAAGCAAAAGAAGTTACTAGACATATCACTAAGAAGACCAGGAAGAGTCCATAAAAACAAAATCAGTAATTAAATATGAAGCCACTTCATACTCCTAATTTAAACTAATTAATCTTTTTCAATGACACAATTACATGCTTTCTTCTCATAAGCTGACAATACTCTGTGAACTCTGAAATGAAATAAATTATTCTTTGCTTGTTTGCTACCTGAGCAAAGGTCAATAATACCTCAGGGCAAACACAGTCTATAGCCAATTTCCTAAAGTAATTCAAATTGAAAGGAAAAATCTTTCTAATAGCAAAAAAAGGCACAAATAGCACATTAAAGGAGGAATTCGTGATGCACTGTATATACACAAAAATTCTGCACATGTATGCATACAGCAGCATTGCCCCTGAAGCCTCCTTGTCACCATCAGTTTAACTCATGTTTACTTCGGTGTGTGCAGTAATCACTACGTGGGTTTGTCCCTTGGATGAAGAAGACTGCAGATACCAAGGCTTTCCATGCAGTTGCCTGAACTTCTGCTTCCTTAGTCCTGATGTTGAGTAATTTACCGCTGTTCATCTGCCCACAGCCAAAAGAAACCAGAGGCGTAAGTGCCCCCCAGAAGCAGGTTTCAGAGTTGGTGTCTTCCATCACCCATTAATTCAGAGCCAGCCTTCATGTAAATAGTTAACAAAAGCAATTGGAGAAATTTCTCACTCTACACTTGGACGTATCGTGTTTCCAAATCTGCTTCCTTTGCTGTCTGGTTCCTGTGCATCAATTCGAGCAACGTGCTTGTGTTCGGTGGGCTTCAGAAAGAACGATCCCTGCTTTTGTGCAGCCATTTCCAGCAGCCTGGCAATGCTGGCTGTGCTTTAGTTGGGCATAGTGTGGATGGGTCAGAGCAGGAGCCATTCATTCGCAGCACAAGACAAAGGAACTCCTGTAGTGCAGATCTCGGTGTGTTTGAAGGGCAGGCACCGAGCTACAGAGCGGCTGCTGCCGCCTTTAAACTGCAGCGATGCCACCAAACACCATCCTGTTCAGAGTGAAATAACCATCCCAAACTCTGAACCGCTCCCTGGGCTGGGGGAAGGAGCCAGCGCTGTGAGGAGACACGCAGGACTGGTACACAGAGGAGTTCAAAGGTATGCTCAGCTGCTTGAACCCACGAGGGATCTTTTCTGGGTATGTCTGAGTATTGCCAGTAAAACAGCACTTACTTGCTTTAGACTGGGATTGCTTCATGTATCTATTAAAAGCAAACAAAATAATCCCCCAAAAGACAGGTACTTCACCTTTGATGAGACTAATCATGGAACATTTCAAATGAGAAGGAAAATCTTGCTGAAACTTAAGAGAAAACAGGAACTAAGGAGATTAAAGACTACTTTGCAACCTCCATACTTATGCTTGTTGCCACGTGAACAGTCTTTTGATATTTTGTAGTACATTATAGAAAAAAGGAAATTGATACAAGGTAAAAAATTGTTTAACTATTGACATTTTTGCCAGACAAATTAGAATGTGTGAAAGAAATTATAAAATAATTTTTAAATTAACATAAAATTTGATCCCTTTGGTATACTTAGTAGAAAGGTGCATATTGAAACATTATATTTAACAATCTAAATGTGAGTGTTACAACTGTTCTTATTCCTAGTGAGTAGCATGATACACTTTATCCAAAGCTGAATTTCAGGAAGGTGGATATACATATGTTATCAGAAGAGCCATTTACAGCAAAGAGATTACTAGTAACTATGACAGTGTGAAAGGTATTGGACAACAGATGTATCAAAATTATTATTCAGAGTTGTTTCCATTATCATAGTCCCCAGATTCATATTCTTCATCATCTTCTTCATCAGAATTGTCATAATAGTCCTCATATTCAATGCTGTAGCTTGCACTTCTACTGCCAGCAGTAAATGCAAATGAAGGAGATGGGTCTGCAAAACATAATTGAATCCAGATTAAAATAGTTGAAGATAGCAACAAAGTTGAAAGTACAGGTTTGGATTCATACAGCAAGTTCAGTGTTTCTGAATCCTTGTTATCTATGAAAAGGAGAGGGGTTTTATCTGATGACTTGACCTCATACCACTGAAGCTCATGATACATGAGCAAATTTCTGTATAGAATCATGGAATCCAGAATAGTTTGTTTTGGAAGGGACATTAAAGCTCATCTCATTCCACCCCCTGCCATGGGCAGGGACACCTTCCACCAGCCCAGGTTGCTCCAAGCCCCATCCAACCTGGCCTTGGACACTTCCAGGGATGGGGCAGCCACAGCTTCTCTGGGCAGCCTGTGCCAGGGCCTGCCCACCCTCACAGCCAAAAATTTATTCCTAATATCTACTCTAAATCTCTCATATTTTAGTTTAAAACTGTTCTCCCTTGTCCAACCACTGTCTGTTCTGCCTGTATAAAAATCCCTCTCCCTCCTTTCTATAAGCCCCCTTTAGGCACGGGAAGGGGCTCTGGAGTCTCCCCAGAGCCGTCTCTTCTCCAGGCTTAACATCACCATCTTGCTCAGCCTGTCTCCAGAGCAGAGGTGCTCCAACCCTTGGAGCATTTCTGTGGCACCCTCTGCACCCACACTAACAGGTCCACATCTTTCCTGTGCTGAGGACATGTTGAAAATGCATTTAATTCCCAATACTAGTAAACTATGAGGTCAGTCCTCTACAGGTCCTCTGCACCTGCAAATATTACCAGAGGTAGTAAAGCTTTGAAAGCCACTTGCAGAAACTAGACTAGTGACAAACTCCTCTAGATCAGGAGGTAAATATAAGACAGTGCATCTTTATCCTGAATTTGCCAGGAAAGCCAGTTCCTTGGAGGAAGAAGGATGCTATTCTGCAGGTCTGGGCCCAATGCAAAACAACAGCAAAGCTATTTCTTGCATCTCTCTCATCACTCTCATTAAGGAACAAAAACTGTTTCCTTCCTAATTTTTTGAAAAATAAAGAGCTAAGCAGACCTGCCATGGTTCAAAGACTCCCTCAGCTACAACAGCTGTTGTTCTGGGTCCTACTAACATCAAAGGACTTCTGTAGGATAAGGATAGTGGAATATTATGTGTTTCAGCTGTATGGCTCTAATCCACGACTTTCTGTTTTCCGGGAGCTGGTAGAATTTGCAGCAAAATATTACAATATCAACCCGTTAGGGGATAAAGTAAAAGAAAAGGACACAGAAAAGTTAAAATGTGGGCACCTTTGGGTAATTTCTCCTATCCTTCATCTGCATTCTGACAAATCCATCCTTTGCAGCCTGTTTGAATGCATTTTTATATTCTTTACATCCAAATTGAAAAAAAAAATTACCATCAACGACTTTCAGTCTTGCAGAGGCATATGTTGCACCATACTTATTTTTGGTGTGGCAGATGTAAATGCCTTCATCTGATTTTTTGAGGCCTTGAATCTGCAGCCAGCCCGTCACACCATACTTCTGAGGCCCACCTCTTGCCTTTGAGAAGGAAAGAAATGTTTGAAATTAAGTAGCTAAGAGACACCATGATATTTATCAAAATAATTGTGCATGGATGAAGTATCATTACAACCTTTGCTCTTTTTTTTAGTGCCATCGTGCTTTGGTTCTGTTTGTTCCTGCTCTGTGTTTTACCCTCTTACTGCTCTGCGCCTCTGAGCTCATGTGCTCCCATCTCTGCTCTTTCAGCTTCATTGCCCTTCACAGTTCTCTCATTCCCGTTCCTTCTCCTGCTGCTGATTCCCAGTGCTCCTCCTGTCTCTTGTCCCAGCACCACTTGCTGCTCCTTCAAAGCATTGCTCCCTGTTCTCAGGCTCAGCAATTTCTTCAGGATGAGAGCGGGGAGTGGATCTGGGTGAGTTGTTCAGGGCCTGGGGCCTGACCAAGCTGCCACTCAGCAGGCAGGTTTTGATGGATTGGCACGACATTCCAGGAGCTTTCACACTTCAGGACAGTCAGTTTCAGATGGCTTGGACTAAAGCCTCCTAAAGGGGTGAGCTTTCTTTTCCAAACAAATAATGCAAACCCATTCAGAGATGTTAACAGAGATGCTCTCACGCTGAATGTATTAATGAGATAGGCAAACAGGGGTCAGTTCAGCCTCTGAGGTGACCAGCAAGGATGTAGCTCCTTGCACCATTTTCTCTCAGCAACTTTAAGTCCACTAATCCCACCTGTGTTCACTTTGCCTCTGGAAGAATTTCTAAATAACTTACACTTCTGGTACTTTGCTGATTTTGGTACTTTAATTAGCTTATTCTATGTTTTTCCTCTCTACCTTTTTTCCAGGTTGTGCCCCATGTCCATTGGATCTGAATGCTTTTGGGCTGTGCATCCAGAAATTTGCCATGCATTTCACAGCATAGTCTCTGCTCAAGTTTTTTGGCCGCTGGAGAAGGCATGTAGAAGGCATTAGTACAGGCTTCAGTCCTCCTGCAGGCTGCCTGTATAGCTGGCATCGTTTGCCAGCCCAGAATGTTATTTTTATTTCCATTTAAAAGAGTTAACATTTTGATTTACTTGATTTCAGCTAAAACTTTCAGCTTATTTCTATATTTTCTTGAAACCTATACTAATGCCATTCTACTCATTCCCCTCAGATTAAAACACCGAGGCCACCATAAAATGGGCAAGTTTCTTTGCTTTCCTTATGAATGCTTCAGGGAACAGAACCCAAATGACAGTTCTCAGAAACAGCATCTTGCAAAGGAGAACTTTAGGTACCTGTCAGAACTGGGTTTCTTGCCTCAAGAGTAGAAAAGGTGCTGTGAACAGCCATCCTTCCCAGAACGCTCCTCCTTTCAGGCAGTAGCCTAAATGGTTCCATTTGTATGTTTGCTCATTTTTTTCAGAATCAGACCTACATGAAGAGACTCTTCCATCATTTCTTTCCCTGAAGCAGGCCAGATGGTACCCTGGCTGTTGTTCCTTCTGCTGGGACTGCCAAAGCACTGACTGAAATCATCATTCTTTGTATAGTCAGAGAGTCCCTATTGGGAATCTATTTATTGCAACAGTATTGTGCTCTGTAGGAAGAATGCACAGATTAACCACCCTGCTCCTCCTCCCAAACTGTATGCCATGGAAAACTCAAGCTTTACCTGAACTGAGACGTGGGTGTCATCTCCCGGCAGAAACATTTTATTCCCCTTTTTTTTCCATTCAAGGTGCGGCATAGGATAGGCTGACACCTCACAGCCAAAAATGACATCATTGCCTGTGTAATTCTGGGCATCCTGAGGTGGCATAGAAATAACAGGAGCTGCAAAGAACCGACAGCGCTGCTTGAGAAGACAGTGCACAGAAGAACACAAACACAAAAGCATGTCATGTTAATTCCTGATGCATGTGATATGATCAGTTTGCCTTTGCCTCTCACACATTGTGAAGAGCCATGTGATTCCAAGTGTTTTTTAAAGCTCAGAACACCTTGTGTCTGTGCTTTTTAAAAATGCTTATTCAAAGGACCCGTCTGTCCTTCCCCTTGCACATGATCATGAAACTTGAGCTGAAATAAGGAGTTTGATTTCGCCCATGAGCTGTCATCGTGGACTGGACTCAGGGCCCACCAGCAGAGCCACCAGTACTCGCCTGCACTTCAGCAGAAAGTACAAGAAATTCTGCAGCAAACAGTCACAGTGACCTGATTGTATGATAGTTCTGAATGTCTGTTACATTTTGGTTAGCTAAATGCCAAAATACAGCTATGGCGAGCTTGTCAAATTTTGATCTTGCCCTGAACTTGCTAAAACATTGTCCTGCACCCATGGAACTCACTGCCTCAGGTTACACAATGACAGCATTAATGCATTCCTCATTTGTCCTCAATTGCTATTGATTTCATCCGATAGCCTTGTTATGAGACAAGGAATGAAAGGGATTGAATTCAATTAATGCTGTAAGAGTTTATGTTATATTTATTATAACTGTTACATTTCCACTTACGTGTTTCCTACAGTTCTCTTACCCTCATCCCTCTCCACTGTTTATCGGCTGCCTCTGAACGGTGCTTTCCCTTTTCCCGAAGCAAAAGCTGCCGGTAACCACGAGAGGGAGCCAGCCCAGGGGCTTGAAGACATCGGAAAAATAAACCATCCCTTGATGCCTTCATACATGATTTCAGCACATATGACCATGTATGAACATACTAAGTGTTAACAGGACATGATGATATTTAGCTGCAAAGAGCGAAATAACATAGTTATTGTTATCGCAGATTTCCTGTTTTGGAGATCTCTGCTTTCCTTCCCCTGATCTATTTGTTGTCAACAAAAAATGTTTTTCCTTCTAAAATCTGTTTTCCATTTCCAGACCAGTGCTCAAAAAGGAATGCATTTTCTGGGCCACTGGGTTTGTATTTAATTAGCAATTTTATTTTTGTACAGATCCCAGATGCCTGGAAATATAAACTTTAGTAAATAATTAATATATTACTAATATATTATTATATAATCATACATTATTATTTTATATTACTAATATATTTTATTAATAAGTAAAAACCTGAAATATTTGAATCAGTACAGAGGTGCAGCATTTAAGCTCCAGCATTTGAAATTGTAACAGCCTGTTCCAGGTTTTCAAGCAATATTTTCTAACACATTTGTCAGTTTTTCAGGATTGGTGTCTGTGTAGAAAATATGAAAGGCATACTGATTAAAATTAATTGCAAACAAATTATACAGCAAACTAACAATTTCCCCATTTATAAATGCCTCAATAAACAATCTTGCTACTCTTCAAAAGTGAGATTTTTCTAACTAGGATTATTAAACCCTTAAGTGTTTGTTCTTTCGTGAGAACTGTACGTTCAGAATCTATTATTTAAAAAATCTTGTATTCAAATCAGCATTAACTTAATGATGAGAATTTTTTTTGCCCTCAAATCTTAAAACTCAGTGCAGCCACACTCCTTTTAGTGATACATCCAGTATCATACATCTAGTTAAGCTTAAAATGTACAAAACCCCCCACATGTCTACACTGACTCTCAGGAGTTCTTTGAATTATTCCTGCACAGAGGGAATGCAATAACTTTTTGAAGAGGCAGATGTGAGTATTTCTGTTGTGGTGCTAACTCGGGTGCCCTGAGCATCCCTGACAACACTGACACGGCCGAGGACTGAGCTCCAGCTGTGGCTCAGCCCAGTGAGGCCACCCCAGTGCTGTGCAGCACTGTCCACCATACACCTGGATGAATTCCACCCTGGAAATACCCCTCCTGCCACTAACTGTGAGGAGGATACAGCCTGGGAATGCCTGGGCATGGTCTGAGTCCCAACAGCTGAGTACAGGCTGACCAGGACTGGCACCATGTGAGATCAAACTCACAGCAAGTGTTAGTTTTGATCTAACCAAACTGCTTTTCCTGAATCTGAACACTTGACAAAAATACTTGCATTATGTACTCAAACTTGAAGTGTCTTCAGAAATAAAATACTCCATGTCTCACAACACCACTTGTGTGTATTTTGCAGAAGAAAACTGGAGTCACGTGGTACAATTTTAACAGAAATTTATAAACATAATTTTTGAGTGTTTCAGATTTTGTGTTCAGACAAATTCTCCCATGCATATCTGTGTGTTCTTTTTTTGTATAACTGATTAGAAACAGAACTTTCCTGTTATGACAACCTGTCACTTTGATTCCTGGAGTAGATAAATTTTTGTTGATAGCCATAGAAAGCATTCTGATGTCTCAGCTTCCAGAGCTGAATGGGCAGGAGCTGCTCCTTTCCTTTTACAGTCCCAGTCAGTCATGAATGATACCCATGTATTACAAAAGACATAAATGAGAAGCCAGGAAAAGTCAAAATACTGCTTCTGCTTCACCTTTCACAATCAACCCAATAGCACTCCTAACTAATGAATTACATAATTGACAGGAGATTTTTTTTTCCTCATATTGTATATTATTATATTTTTTTTCTAAACTATGTCTGATTTTATGAAAACAGCAGAAAATTTTGTGGCTTGTTTATTTGGTTTTATTCCAAAATTTACATTTAAAATGACTCATGACACAGCTAAATATAAAGAGAATCACTGCTAGATTGTTCTGTTAGTTCATTAAATTATCAGCAAGAGAATGGGAAAGTTTGAGTGTGAAAGGGGATGGTTTAAGCGTGGAGAATTTGTATATAACTAATGTACTTAGTAATTTTGGTAAAATATTAATCAAACTAGGATCAAGTCTGGCTTTCAGGAAAGGCTATTTCAGTGCTTCTTTAGTGAGCTAGGCCTTTTCTTTTTCTTGTGACAGAGGAAAGATGAAAGGCTCTACTCTTCTGATGAAAGGAGTTTATTGTTATTTATTTATTCACTGGTTGCTGCATACAATTAATCCATTTGGCATCAATAGAAAACAGCTTTGAAGGAGAAATAACAAAACAAAGCACTTTGACTTGAGTGGAAGTTACATTCATAGCTCGGTACCCAACCCCCAGGGTGCTCGGTGTTTGTTTGCCGTGCAGATTGGAGGCGGTGCTGCCGAGAGCTCGCTGCTCTCCGGGCTCCCCGCTGCCCTTTGTCCCCCGCAGCATCCCCGGGGACCGCGGGGCCCCTCCACATGCCCCCTGCCCCGGGCACAGCCCGCGGGCCCTGCGGCTGCAGCTCCGCTCGGGGAGCAGGAGCAGAGGGGCACTGGTGTCCCCCAGCCCAGCCCCCTGCCCGGCTCCAGCGCTCTGCACACACCCCAGCGGGGCACCTTCCTCCCGACAGCCGAGGGGACCTTTCTGGGGGCCCAGGGAAGCAGTAGGAAAACGCTGGGGGTGATTCCTGCGTGCCGGGCAGCTGAGCTCGGTCCTCCTGTTCGAGGAGCAGCTGGGTGATGTGCCTTAGGGGCCGCTGGAGGCCTGGTGGGTGACAACACCAGCAATTAAAAGTGGTAGTACTTCCAAATTAAAGTTTCTTGTACGTGGCCAGTTCTGCCAAATTAATTAGAGGTACCACTGCTTTAAGCCTGTGTGCCTGAGCAGCTGCCTCTGCTGCAAAGGCACCGGCACTTGCTAACAGAGTGGCACTTCCACTCGAAATCTTTCTTGAGGGGTTATGCCACAAGAAACAGTGCTATTTAACCCCAAACAAGAATGCATACCCGAGGCTGACAAGCTTTCAGTTGTACTGCAGGCTGGTGAGCACGTTTTTACTGACAAGCCTCATTTCCCAGCTTAATACCCTGATGCCAAATAAAGGATTCTTTAATGGATCTTTCTCTTCCAACCAGAGAAAGAGGAAAGCCTGGTATTAACTGTTCATCACTTTTCCTTTTAAGTGTTCAATATCCAGTGTTCATTCAATATAAAACACAGCATACAGTCTAAGACTGCTAGAGACGAGTGGGTAGAATGTACCTGAGTTACTCCCACATGTGGTCTTTTGTCAGAGCTGCAATTTCAGATTCCCAGAACCGTGACCCATTTATGACCCACAGACCTCTTTTACTTACTTCATTTCAGAAAATATTTCATTAACTTAAAAAAAACCCCAGTAATTTCTCAGTCAGAAAATAAAAGCCTCTTCACTTTTTTATTTTATATTCACTTGTCTAAGGAGAAAGGTGCTCAGGAGTAATGACTTGTAATAATATGAAGAATGGGAACAGCACATGAAGAGGAGTCAGCATTCCGCTGAAAACCCACCTAAGAATTCTTCCACTAGCAATCATCACAGACAACTGTTCATGTACTGTGTCTTTAGAGAAATTGTTTCAGCTTGATTCTGTTCTAATATTTGGATTTCTGTTTCATGGGTTAGATAGATTTTACGATGATTCTCAAATTGGTGTGTTTTGGTTTTTTTTTTCTTTAAAGAACAGAGCTGTTAATTAAACCCTATCATCCTCTATTGCCCCTGCTTCACTGCTTACCATATTTATTCACTGGTGGATACACACATACATACAAATATATACACATATACATGCATGTATGTGTGTGTGTATGTATGAGATCTGCCTTACTATCACCACTTTAAAATTAGGTTAGTCCTCTTATAATAATAATCATTTGGCTGTTTCTCCAGTCTATCCTGTCTGTTTACTGATTCCCAACTACACATACAACTTCTGTAGAAAAAAAATCATGCTCTGATTATAATAATCTTACTCTGATTACTCAGAGAAGAGCCAGTCTGTAGATTGATGGCTTATTAGTCACCGTGTGATTTAATCCACTAGTCTAATCTAGAGGTTTGTAACATGAAAGATTAGGTACCAGCTGCTAAACTACATGTTTAGCACAAAGTAGTATTATAACAGGATAATGATAATTATAACAAAAATGCAGTATTAGTATAATAAAGCTAGACTAGAGCAGCTAGTAAGACATCTGAAAATAAGAATCAGCTCTTTTTTCAGTTTGGAAATGCCTCTGTACACTTTACCTGATTCACACGGCCCTTTATGTTTCATGCTGATATTTCTTTTTGCAGCATAAGCCTTGTTGAATTGACAGATGTTCTCGTAGGTTTTCCCTTCAGGTCCACAGATGCTCTCTTGAGACTTGCACACACACTGGGGTTCAGGGACTTCCCCAAACCTGGCTTCATCAGCATCCAACCTGCACTCGAGGTCATCCCCACACTGCCCATAAAAATGATTGCCCTGGTCCAAGTCGCAGATCTGACCCTCCTCATTCCCACATTCCAGGCAGCAGCCACAGCGATCCAACACAGTCCCGGCTGGACAGTCTTTCGGCTCAGAGCAAAGCGTCAAATCGCATTTTCCACAACTATCTCCTTCCCTCAGCAGCCTCCACCAGCCTCGGTGGTACAAGGCAGGGAAACTCTGAGAAACCTGTACCAGTGCTACCAGCACTGCTGTTACCATCCAGTGCTTCATCTTGAGAGTGTAGCAAACAAGCAGAAAAGGTCCTTGGAGTAAAGCCAAGGGGAGGAAAAAAAAAAAAGAAAAGATAAAGAAGAGCAAGCTAGTGAAAGAAAAACATCACAATCCTGGTTTTGTTTCAGAATATAAACTCTACTGCAAACACAGGCTTTAAGAAAAAATTAGCATCAAATTCCTAGCCTGGAACTGATAATAAAAATGCATAAAACCCCACCGGCTTTTCTCTAATACAGTTTGGAATGTGAGTATTGCTTGCACAGAGACCAAACTGCCCCCTCTGACAGCTGAGTTGGAGCTCTCTGAAAAGCTGTTTGCTCAGTGTCTCCTTGAGCCAAATTTGCAAAGCAATGCTCTACTGAAACAACATTTTATCGCAGCTGTTGTAGAAAGGGGAACAGGGTAAATAAGTGTAAAATGAAAAAACTGACTTCCATGAGTGCCCCTGCCCTCCATCAGGTGAAAAAGATGGTCACAAAAAGATAACATGGGTACAAAGTAGCACCCAAAATCCCAGCCAGTACTCCAGAGAATTAGACTTGGTTTAACACCAAATGTCATCTATTAATGATCACAGCTAGGGGTTCTGAATTTACAGTTTACTTACAGGCTCTATAAAAGCAAGAGACAATCCAAGACAGCTGCAACTGACTTTAAACTCTTGCAAAAGGTTTAGAACACAGACAAACAGAGGCAAGCTGCGCCAGCATCTTCAAAGAAGATTCTGCTGAAGTTTTAGATGCTGCACTGATCTTTTCATGGCCCTTGTCTGCCTGAGTTTCTTAAGATGTAGTTGCGTTGTGTGTTACGAAGGAAGATGGAAGAGGTAACTGATTCCTTTCCCTGCTTCTTCTGTGTATATATGTCTGCCAGTTCAGGGAGAAGGCTTTGCAGGGTCATTGTTCACCAGGTGTTACACTTTTCTTTGCCCACCTCAGGATTTAGGCGTGCTCCCTACCTCCTTGGCAGAAATCTCCCCTCCCTGGCACTGCTGCTGAGCTTTGGTGTCTGTAGCCCACAGGCTGCTGTTACCATTGTTCAAACCACGTGCAGCTCACCAGCAAGGCATCTGACTGTCTGTGGGAGGTAGAGATGAAGCACCATGGAGTTACAGACTCTACAAGCACAGCTCAATGCCATGGGTCAAGGATCACCACTGCCAACAAATGAAGGGTCTCTGTGGTTAGATTAAAATAACTCTACTTGCATCACGGTTTACAAAAATAAAACCATGACACTGTTACCAAGGTGGAGTAAAAGAGAAGTCATGCTTGTGCCTACTTGTCCTGAAGTCATCCATAAGCAGCTTTTCTTCCTCCTTTATTATTCATGTGTAGAGCTGCTACATAAGCTCAGTGAAGGATGCATTTTGCTGTACCCAGCTTTGCATCCTCTGGGCACATCCACTGAAGCAAATCTTTTGAGGTCATTTACTTTTCATCCCAAACATTTCCATGGCTTTTCCCAAGTTCAGCTTCATACCTTCTGCAACCTCTTGCTTTGAGCGAGGTAGCAGGCTGCTTCAAAATTCACTTCCTTCTCCCAAACAGCATATAATGCAATTTCCCCCAGGAGACATCGGTGGAACACTTCTTGAAGCCAGCCTGGAGAGATCTGCAGGGCACTGCTTTTTTGCCTGTGATCACTGGGCTAATTCATATTCTGCAGTGCAAGTTTTTGCTTTGAACTTTGAATCAGATTGTAAAGGAGTCAATTATGTGTGTAATTGATGCTTTTAACATTGAGAGTCAGAAAAAAATATTAACCACTAAATTTAATGGGAAATTGATTTTTTGTCCCACCTCCTTATTCTGTTTAATGTGTTTTATTTCACACTCCCTCATCAAGTTCTAATTGGAGATTTAGTTTTGCATTATAAGGTCTACTCATCACTGTCTATTTCATTATCTGTGTCTACATCTGTAGGAGATGAGTATCTATAGGACAAGGGTTTGCTAAGGCTCATATAAAGTAAAAAAAAATGATTGTAGGGGTGAAACCGTCTATTCAAAGTGGAGCCAAAGCAGGAAGGGCTGCAGGCCAGCCCTACTCTTCGTAAGGCTGAGCTTTGTCTGGGGTCTTCCAGGAAACCTGTGATCTGAGGGCTATAAAACAGTGTATTGCAAGAAAGTACCTCATGTGAGCTGGCACAGAGGAAACCCAGCACGGATATCCTAGAAAGCATCTTTGGCATTTACCTGACTCACATAATCCGAATTCTTGGTGTATTCAGCCTTTAAATTAAGAACTGGGAATGACTGTGGTTTCATTTAAACAGTTGCCACTTGGCAGAGGATCTGCACCTGAATAGTATTTGGACACTGACTCCTGAGCTCACCTGGAACAAACTGGGGCAAGGGAGGTTTAATCATTGTGGTATGACATGAAAAAGTGGCCTGAGATAGCTGTCTGAGTGTCTTTCATTAGCAAGGCAGTGGTGACGAGCTGAGGAAAACTTTCCACACTGGATGAATGAGTGGCAGAGTAAGAGCAAGAAGTATAAAAGGGGAGAAAGGAGAGAGATCAGGATGCATAGCTGGGTTTGAAGTGGCACATCTAAAGGCATAGTCCCATCTGCTTCAGTAATAACATATGCAGTATTTCAATATGTCTCTAATCCCTGAAGCTTGCTTTGGTGGAAAAAAGTGTTGATTTTCAGCACAAACCTTGCATTATCTTAATCCTAAATGTCTCCCATAACAAAACACAAGCAGCAGTGGATTAATGTCACTAGTGGGTGTGTAAGACAGGCACCAGTGCTTCCTGTACCCTCAGGCTGTGTCACCCATCAGGACGTGGGCCACGTCTTGCAGAATTCCTGTACGTGATTTGTTGAGGAAATTGTATTCCTATTCATTTCCTGCCTTCTTGGACCCCAGTGTTCTGCGAAGCTCCTGACTTGCATTGCATTATTCTGCTGTGCATGGAAAGAGGTAAGGTACACAGCTGATGCAATTTGAAATCCTGTTGCTGGTCATTCCTGGGGTAGTGCTCCTTTAGAAAAAATATGGTTCAGCTCTTCATTCTGTTTTTATTAGTGTCCACTTGAGTTTTAATCAAGTTAAGGTTTCTGAACGTGGATTTTGCGAGACTTGCAGATCTGGTTTTACACAGACATGCACGGGAGTCCTGTGACAAATTACAGCAAAGTACAAAAACCTCCAAAGTGTTCCTTCTGCCTTTTCTGGTTCCCCTCCTTGAACAGCTGAAGTCAAGTTTGGAAACTGGAGTGCTCTGTCTCTCAGGTTGTACTACCTGTACTTGAGGTTCCTTTAGAGAGAGGAAATCTTGGCTGGCTCAAAGTGTTTCCATCCAAGGGCTCAAGGTGTTTCCATCCAAGGAACCTTGCACTTTAGCATAATGTGCCCCAAAGAAGCATTAAATAAAAAGATTGTTGCCTGTTGTACTGGGTCAGAGCAGGCTGCTGGCTGTGCCCAACGGGCATGTGCATTACCTGGCACTGCACTGAGCTCCTGGGATAAGTTTTCCCCCCACAGTATCCAGAATTGAGCTTCAGTGGAGGTGTTTAGCTTGAAGTGACAGCTGGGGGTGAGTAGTGCCAGATGAAGTGAGAAAGGTGGGTTGCCATCTGCAGGTTCCTTCCAGAAGTGCTGACTGGCAGTGATGCAGCTCAGGCAGCCCTGGGGTCTCCAAACAATGCCTTTTCTGGGGCCAGTCCGATTTGCTGACATGTTGCTTTCATGAATCTCATCGTTAGGGCTGTAAGCACATGAACTATAAGTTAATTCTGCTGTAACGTGATTATTAAATCCATTAATCAAAGGCAGGAGATCCGTAATTAACTTATTCTCCAGCATCAAGTAAATGATTCTGCTGTGAGCTTTAAGAAAGCAATTGTTCACTAATATGCAACATACAGTGGGGCTATTAGACTATAAGGCTCTGTAATTGTATAATTAAATTATAAATTTTGCATATTTTAATAACACTTTAATTATTTTTAGTGTAAAGTTAAAATGGAGGTTCATTTTTTTTCCATTTTTAAGGCCTTACATATAATTGAGAAAAAAGAAAAAAATCAAAATTAATGTCTGTCTTCTTCCTGTAAGCTGACTTGAAAGGCTTTGACCAGGCTTTTGGTGGCTCGCCTGTCTCCAGCAGTGTCTTGGTACGGATTTCTCCTGTTACACATTTCATCATCATTGCTGTTGGTCACTGTAGGCATTCAAATTTTAACCTGCAAGACCAAAGAAGTGCCTCATAGCACTGTGCTATACCAAATGCTTGGGTTTGCTTTAATACAGGTTTACTGACTCCTTCTCACACAAGCTAGTATTTCTTTCCAAGGGGCCAGAGAGTTCAAGGATTCCTTTCAAGACTGAAGTCGTTCTTTTGTGAGGTGAGAGCTGCAGTGAGGAGACTCGCACAGATGGTATCAGGACATTTCCCCCCTATGCCCTGCCCCCATTTCCAGCCTGGCAAATCTTACTTGCTCATTTTAAACCTTTCTCTATACACTTTAACCACAAGGGCAATAGGGAAGGAATAGCCATCACTGTTCCCCTTCCTGTTGAGGGAGAGGGACAAGAAGGTTTGTCTACCTTCTGCCTTCATTTTGGGGGTGCTTTTCCATTAGGTCTCTGCTTTGCACAGAACACAGTATTTTCAGGTGTCATGTTCTACTGCAGCACATGCTGCAGTTTAATGCAGAGTGAAACTATTTGTGTGTCAAAGGCAGTTGCTTTCTACATCGACAGTGCCACAGGAGTGCTTTCAGGTACAGCAGGGCTTCAAAGACACTGGAGCTTGGGGAAAACGTGTCAAACCTCAACACACAAAACCAGACAATAAAAGAGCAGCACAAGAAAGTGTGTCTTTCACATGCTGACAGCCACAAGCAGCAAGACAGAAATGGGGCAGTGGGCTGGGGGGGCTGCAGACAATGAGCAGGAAAGGGTGGGAGGTACAGGGAAGGCCCTGGGATCCCCAGCCTGTCCCGGGGTTCTGGGTGGCACCCACCTACCTCTGTCACCAAGGTGTGGCTAGACATTTTATGAGCTCTATGCATTTGGAGAGGGGCTGGAAGAAAACAAAACAAAAAACCCCAAAGGCACATGGTTCTGACTTCGACAATGTTTCAAGGAGCTTTTACCTGACAGACTGAAAGTAATGAAAGTTCTGGCTGCTGAGAGCCAGGTGTGTGTTTGTACCTGTCCATCTGTCTCCCAGCAGATGCACAGAGACAGGGGCACAGCAGGAAGATTAAGCCCAAAGCTGACACTGGTGGTGCTGCTAGCGACATGTACCAGCAGAGTTCTTAAAAGGGGCAAACCACGGGGTTTCCTGGGAAAGCCTAATGGAGAGAGGTCTCTGAAACATGCAGACAATGATTATAGAGTCATTTTTCTTGGCAATCTTAACGCTGATGGATGGGACAGTTTGCCATGTCCAGTTTATATAAGAGCAGACGATATAAAGTGACTTCATAGCTGGATATTTATGAGAAGTTTCATTTCAAATAATATAGGTTTTGCCTCTGGCATTGCTGTGGTTTAGCCCTGTTATTACTGGGAACTTAATCTTTAGGATATTCTAACTATAACTTCAGGGCCTGTTTGATCTATGTAGCAAAGCGAATATTTTACAAAGCAATGGAAACTTTATAATGGAAAGTCTTATTAGCAAAAACTACCTGTCCCTAAAACCAGCCAGAAAATCAGGCACAGAGAGGAAACCTGAGGGATGCTCCTTCAGCTTCTCCTGCTTTCTCTCACAGCAGTAGCGAGGAAGGAAGGTAGTGTTCTCCATGACAGCGAATGTACAGATATACTGTA
Organism: Myiotriccus ornatus; assembly: GCA_036023395.1. Classification (NCBI taxonomy): domain Eukaryota; kingdom Metazoa; phylum Chordata; class Aves; order Passeriformes; family Tyrannidae; genus Myiotriccus; species Myiotriccus ornatus. The sequence continues at coordinate 394,621 of JAYRBT010000028.1, read as the reverse complement.
TCAGTCCTCCTCTAGGAAAGCAATTAGAAACCAAGTTGTGATACAAGCTAAGTTCTCTCACCTCATCTCTGCTGCACATGGATCTCACATAAACTACTCTCATCTCTTGAGGGAAATAAGTTTTACCCCCAGTGCCAGACCTGACCCCCAGCCAGCACTGCTCTGAGCTCTGTGCAGAAGGGGATCCACTCCCACTGAAACTTCCGAGGCATTTTCAAAAGTGTGAGTCTTTCCTGTTCTGTGCCAGAGCAGTAATATAAATGGGATATTCCCAAGTGATTCCCTTATCCCTCTGGAGCAAAGGGCTGCAGTCAGTAAGGCCCGTGTGTTGGGAGGGTCCCTGTCATCCCACAATAACCTGGAAAAGCAGAGCAGGACCTCCTAGAGCTGCCAGCTGGGCCAAAGCCTCTTTTTTCTTCAGGCTAAACCATAAATCAAACTCCAACCTCCTCTTGCCATTTCTCCTTCACAGACACTGTTAGCTCTGACTTAGGTTCAGGCTGTGATCCCTGGGAATACAGTGTCCAAATAAGTCTTGTCTGGGCAGTGATGCTCAGGTCAAAATGATCCAGCAATGAAGCTGGAGAGCAGGAATCCGCCTGCCGCCACTGTGCTTCAGTTTGTTTGGAATTGTTCCAAAATTTAACACTTCTGACAAACATTTATGTTCATCTGTGGTCAGAGAGCTTCAAAGAGATGCACTGTGCTGTCCAGAGGATGGGATGTGCAGGCTGTGTGTGGGAATGGGAGGCTTTACTGGATTTAGATGGTTTGGGCACCCATGACTTATGCACCTCAGGAGGAGGTGGAAGTCATGAGAGGGGACAGAAGAAATCTTCAGAGTGAATAAGGACAGAAGGAATCACTTGAGACAAGCTTGGAGGAGCAGCACTTAGCCCTGAAAGAAGGGCTGAGAACACAGGTATTGCCTCTTGCTGTTTAATTTCCTGCTCTTTTCAGGACTTTGTGTGTTGTCTACAGACAGACAGGACTGCATCAAAGATTCTGCAAATCAGCACCCTAGACTTTTTGTGTTCTTGCCTCCAGAGGGAGTCATGAAGGAGTAATCACCAGACAATATCATTCATCTCAATACCTGAGGGAATGGCTGGAGCTGTGTCAGGGCAGGCTCAGGTTGGATCTCAGCAAAAGGTTCTTCCCCCAGAGGGTGGTTGGCACTGAACAGGCTCCCCAGGGCAGTGGGCACAGCCCCAAGGCTGCCAGAGCTCCAGGAATTTTTGGACAACGCTCTGAGGGACAGGGTGGGATTGTTGGGGTGTCCTGTGCAGGGCCAGGAGTTGGACTGGATGATCCTGATGGGTCCTTTCAGACTCAGAATATTCAGTGATTCTTTGAATACTCAGAGGTTAAAACAAACAAACAAATCAATGTCACAAATTCTGGCAACCATGTTGTGCCTCTGGGAAGATGAAGCTTGTCTAGGGATATTTGCTTTCATTAATGCTTGTGCTCTTGGGGTCAGGATAGGGCAGGGCACTGGGGTGGATTGGCCAATCTCTAGAAGCCCAGCACTAGTCTTGTCCCCTTTACAATCCTGATGTTTCTAAGGGTCACAGTACCAAGGGTACCTCATCTGGGATAGCTCTTAGCTTTGCATGTTTATCCCTAATAAAATCACGGAGGCTGGAAATGGCATTAAGTGAGGGAATATGAATAAAGACTTTGTGTGAGCATGAGTTAAGAAGTAAAGGCCTGTGTCCACTTAAATTGGTAGCCAGACTCCCATTAGCTTAAATGTGCTCAGGATTTCACCCTGTGGGTTCTTTCAGCTAAGCTGGCTTCCTGTTTGAGTTGGCAGGGCAGATGCCTTTGTCCCTGTCCAACAGGGCATACTTGGGATTGTTTTTCTCCCAGGCTGATGGAGCACTCTTAGAAGTCTCAGTCTATTCCAGCTGCAGCGTGGCTGGACACACCAAACACAAACATTGTGTGTGCACTGAAAGTCAGAATGGTTCTATGTTAAATGCTGTTCTAAAGTAAGTGTCTGAAAGCACAAGCAGTCTTGAAGGGCTGGTCTGATCTTGTATTTGTCAGTACATTTCCTGACAACTGACATGCATCTACGTCTGCACTAAAGAGGCTTTCTATGATGTGCGTCCCTCAGCTTATGACAAACACCAGTTGAAAGGTGTGCAGTGATGCTGCAGGGGGCACTGCTCTTCTTATGGCAGTAGAGGGGAGAGGACGCTGCCTGGCTGCTCTCCTGTGCCACAGCACGCGGCAAAGGTAGACCCAGTCACGTCTCTGGGCTGCAGCAAAAGACGAAGGCAGGACATCTCTGGGAAAATCTGAGCCAGCAGTATAAAGCCAAAACTTTACTGTCTCCTTGGGAAAAGGGGAGGGAAGTAATCTCTACATTTAAGACAAGGCATTGCAGGTGGGCATATATCTCAAACTTAAATTTAAAGTTCTGGACTGATGGGAAGACTTGGTCTTACAGCAGTGTTGAGAGCATGGTCTGACTCTACCTGTGGAGCTTTAGTTCCATGTTCTCTGAAGTCTGAGGATTTGTTTTCCAAGGGTCTCAACACAATAAAAACATAATAGAATACCAAATTAATAAAGCTGTACATGTTCTGTAATTTAGTGGAACTAAAAAAACCCACATTGAAACAGATACAGGCCATTTCCATTCAAATCCCTCTTCTGGTAGAGGCTTGGGTAAAGGGAGAGACTCTCCGGTGTGACTGAAAATAAAACCCCTGTGACACACTGGAAAGACCAAAACCAGGTGACTTCTGGATTCACAGGCTTCCAGAATGCCACGTTCTCAGGCCAGACTTGCAGACAGTTCAGTGCTAAGCAGATGCAGCTGCCCAGCAGGCCCTGCTGAAGCCCTGTCCTGAAAGGCAGGACTCAGGACGCTGTTGTGCCGGTGCACCCCGGATCTGAAACTCTCCTCTGTTTCAGAACTGTGCCAGTTTACACTTATCTTGGTATAGGATCTGCCATCTCCCAGGGGAGTACACTGACGTTATACAGAAGCTTTTCTTTTTGGAGGGCAAAAAAGCAACTCCGTATCAAGAACTAATTTTGCTTCCTCTTCCCTGCTCACAATTCACAACTCTTCTGTTCATTTAGCTTAGCAGCAGGGATGAGCATCCAAATGTTAGCTCCAAAATAAGGATTTCTGGTTTGCAGTCATCTGATCTAATCAGATGAAGAAAGTTAGACATAACAGATTTTTGGGCCCAGTCAAAGCAGCCTGCAGTTCAATATTGAATTCTCCTGGTGAACTGCCAAGAGAGTAAAAGACAATTCAAATGAGTTTGAAACTACAGGAACTTTGTGAAAAACTGCAGAGTTTGAGACAAAGATCTGAGAAAGGTAAGCAGAAAGAAAGAAAATGCATCAAATTATTCATTACAGTCTTAACACTCACCTCAGATTAACAAGAAGCCCATTGGCTGATTCCAAGTGTAACAACAGGCTGTAATTTAAAACAGTTTTTATTCATTAATGAACAAAAAAGTTTTATCAGTGAGAACTTTGAGAAAACTTGTGCCAAGTACCAGCGCTAAACAGTCTCTCCTTGTAAAGATGTGGCTTGCTGCCTGGCTGTGTGTTGGGACACTAACTCCTGTAAGCAAATGAGACTGGTTTATGCTACCAGTTCAATCACTTGGTTTGAAATGGAATTAACCTTGTGAAAATGCAGAGTATTCCTTTCAGCAGATGGTACTGTTTGTGTCTACAAATACCTCTTGGAAATGTTAATGTAAACCACATGCTCTGAAATGACAGGATTCCTGCACTGAGCCCTTTATCCTCCTGAAAATGAAAAATAACACTCTGCGAGCTCACACTGGTGGCTGCTGCAGCAGGACCAGTGCCTGCTTATTGCTTATGCTGGCTGAACTGGGCACAAGAACAGTGAGGAGAAAAACAGGTGGAGGGCATAGAAAGAATGTTGGGCTGTACTAAAATGTGGTGCTTTCCCCCCCTAGACATATGTATTAGCTCTAGAGGAGGGATGCAAATAGCCACTGTTAGCCTGTTCTAGCTCTCCTCTACAGTGCAGCTCCTTCATATTTTACTGGATAAATTAATCCCCAAAGTGCTTTATGCTGCTGTTGCTAGACTGTTTTTGGTTGCCAGCTGGGGCGACTCTTCAGAGCATATTCTGAGGCTTTACATTCCTCTGGGTTACAAGCATTTGCGTCTCTTGCAAGTGCCTCAAGTTCTGGCGTTGCCTGATGCTGCTCACTGCCCATCCTGCTTCCCCGTGTCAGCATTCACAAGCATCTGTCCTCAAAGGCTTAGAGAGCAAATGTTCTTAAAAAGAGACAAGGATTCCAGAAGCTGCAGCTTAAGGCAAGGTTCTGCAGACCAGAACTATCGCTGCAATGCAGAATTATCTCAAAAAGCCAGTCAGTCTTTGTACATTCACATTCTGCCAAGAGCACAAACAGACTGGCACCCTGTAAATAGTGGAATTTACAGTGAAATAGTAAACCTTGGGGATGACTCTGTCCTCTGCCAGCCTTCCTCAGAGCTATAGGGCAGATGTGGTCAGCGGGAGGTGAAACAGCTCCGAGCACAGGAACCATCCGCTTGGAAGCTCTTCCGAAGATTAGGCTGCCACTCAACCCCCTTCCTGTTCCCTGTAGAGCTGTGCAAGGCTGAACCCTTAAGCAAAACAGAGCTGTGTGCAGTGCTTAACCTGTGGCTTTGTCCTCACTGCAGATTATGTGTTACATACCAGTCCTTTGTGGAAAAGGCTGATTCTCATGTGAATGTATTTGAATATCTGGAAAAAACCCTCCTTCCCCTACTGCCTGCTGTCCCTTCTTTCCTTCTTGAAGTTGCCAAAATCAACAATAAATTGGAATAGACAGAGCTGACACTTTTGAAGACAATATGCTGTTGGCTAGGGTGGGTCACCAAAAAGGGCACAGAGGGGTAACTTAAACAAGTCTTGAACAATGTCAAAACAGCAAAGCTGTAACAAAAGCTGCAGGTAATGAAAGCAAGCCTTGAGGGTGGCCATCTGCTGCAATCATGGAGTTGGTCAGGCTGGAAAAGGCCTTTCTGGGGAAGAGTCTGGAGCACAAGTCTTATGAGGAGCAGTTGAGAGAGCTGGGGGGGCTCAGCCTGGAGAAAAGGAGGCTCAGGAGGGACCTTCTGGCTCTGCAACTCCCTGACAGGAGGGGGGAGCCGGGGGGTTTGGGCTCTGCTCCCAGGGAACAGGGACAGGAGGAGAGGGAACGGCTCCAGCTGTGCCAGGGGAAGTTTGGATTGGATACTGGGGAAAATTTCTTCACTGGAAGGGTGCTGGCATTGGAACAGTGCCCACGGTGGGGGTGGAGTCCCCATCCCTTCAGGGATTTAAAAGCAGTGAGGATGTGGCACTTGGGCACATGGGTTAGTGGTGGCCTTGGCAGTGCTGGGGGAACAGTTGGGCTCGATGATCTTAGAGGGCTTTGTACAAAGAAATTCCTTTTGTTAACATTAATATTTGGTGACTGGAGCACATTAGAGCATTTTAGTTGTGTTTTAAAGAAAGAAACTGATACAGAAAAAAGGTAATGATTTTTTTTAATAGAGGATCTCTCTGGGGGATTGTGTTCATATCACAAACATTCACTTTATTACATTTTATGGAATGGACTTTAAATGCCAGTATATACAAGACAACATTTCATTATTGGAGTTTGTGTTTATTCACTTGCCATTGTCAGTCTGTTCCCCTTTGTTTTCTCGTGCTGCTTTTTGTAAAAGCTATGATTTATGAATATGAGGTTTATATCCCTCACAATATAGTGCAGTGAAGTGGTTCAATAAAAAGTTATTAAAGTAAAAAATCTATAGTTTTGTGTGCTCTGCCCACCTTGTGGAGGAACCCCCAATAAGAGATTCTTACACTAAGCAAACACTGCGTGCTAAGACTGTAATATAAGCTGCCTGCTGAGAGGCCTCACTGTGCTGAATGGTGGCCATTGCAGGCAGTTCCAGTCCTGCCCACATAACTGCAGGATTATCCCCTCCCAGTTACGAAAATAGCATAGACCAAAAAAGGTTGGGGGGGAATCTGCCATAAAATGTTAATTTCATAACCAGGAAATAAAGACTTCCAGTAGCCTTAAGCTGCACAGTAGCAAATGGCACATAACTGTGTGTGTGCCACATTTAATTTATCTTTAAAAGAAAGCTCTGGGTCCTGCTGATTGCAGGATAAACAAAGCTGACTTTGGGTCATTTCCAGAGCCCACTTAGAATCTGAATTTCTGCAAAAAAGGAACACTTTCCCAGCCTAAAACAGAGAGTTAAAGGGTGATTTAGACTACCCACCCTCAGCCCACGCCTGTTTTTCACCCAGCAGCATTGACTTGCCACAGCTGCACAGCCACATAAAAGAGGGGGTGACAAATGGGCCACTCGAGCTTACGGCTGGCAAGAAACGAGAGCTGCTGAGAGCAGTGAAAGCTGAAGGAAGCACTCTCCAGGATGAAAAACAACGTGTGAGGCAGACAGGGAAGGTGGTAGAATCTGTTCAACTGCAGCAGAGCAGGAGGAGTACAAGAGATGGGTTACCAAACGATTTTGCTGCTCACCACAAACAGCAAGCCCTCCGTCTGCCTGGGGGAGGGAGAACTTCAGCAAGTGAGGATCACCTGAGTGAGAGACAGGTGTTAAAAGCACTGAGGCACACCACAGCCAGAAGCAGGGCAATCACCAGCCTGGCACTGCATGCCCCCAGGAAGCACCAGGCCCAGGAACGTCCCTGAGCACACAGCACAAAGCGTCCTGCTGCGCTCTCACCGCAACACAGCAGCTATTGAGGAAGCAATCACAGTCCCTCTGTTATCTCTGGCAAACAAAGAATAGCAGCTATAATCCTATGCATCCTCTTGGTGATCTAAACTTGAAGATTCCAGCCTGTGACCAGGCTACCAAAATAATTCTGCCACTTGTAGCGGTCTGTCAGTGCAGTCCTGCACGCCCATCTCCGCCCAGGTGAGGTGCTGGAGTGAAACACAGGTACGAGCACAAGGGCCCAGCATGGCCACTGAGCTGAGCAGGGTGCTGGCCAGAGTCAGTGTTGATCTTGCACACCTCACACACTCTTCTGCTGGGTACCTCAGGACACAAGCATTTTGTCCACATTGAATTCACTGATGTTAGGTACCTGGATACCCATCGGCTCGATTCCTTTCCTGCTGAAGCAGGAGAATGAAGCAACTAATTTCTACTAAAAATAGAGATAATAAGCCCAATAAAACACATTGACCAGCATAAAAAACAAGGGGAAAAGCAATTTGGAGTAGTGGTCCACATTGCCAGGGTTCTGAATTGTGAAATAACCAATAATCCTGTGCATTTTGTTTCTCAAGACGCATTTGATTTTCTCATGACTTGTCATAGTCAAGTCACTGCAGTTAACATTATCACCGGAAATCTCAATGCTTGTGAAGCTGATTTGCTGTTTATAGCTGGTGATGGAATTGTTGAGGATGTTAGTGATGTTGACTTCTTCCATTTCTTTAGTGAGCTCACTTGCTGGCCCCTAGGAAACGAGAGTGCACAGTTAATTATAAGGTCTGTCTTTTCCCGCAGAGGAAGGAAACCATAAAGATAAAGATAAAAGAGTGGTCATATGTGCTCATCCACTCAAACACACCTTTCAACTGCTCCCCATTTTTAGGAGAGCCTGAGGTCCCAGAGATGGCTGTGTTTCCACCACTGTATTTCTAGAGGTAATTTTAGACCTTGAGCAAGTCTTACTCTGTCACTGAGCAACTTAGCATCCATCTCTTCATGTCTATGCAGTAATTTAGTGGCTGGGGAACTCAGCACTGAAGTGGAAAACCTCTTTTGCCCCTGACAGGGATTGGATCCTTGATGACAGCTGGACTATAGTCATAGCTGACTATTTAATTTCTCACACTAAAGCAGAGCATTTGAACAATTCACTCTCTCAATCCCCACAGAACGTGGTGGGACTGATGTTTGGTAGTGTCTTCTGGGAAGGGAGGAAGAAGGGTTCACCTTTCCTTAGTAAAAAAAGAGCAAAGTACCTTCCTAATCAGAGTTATTCCATAGGAGAGCAAAGAGGTGTGTTATACTGGGTCTTCTTTTCTGCATTTTGACAGGAGCAGAGGTGCCTCATGCTCACATGAGCTCAATCCAGGGCCACAGACCCAACTCCAGTGGCAGGCCAAAGTGCCTTCCTGAATGTGGTCTGATGAACCCAATATGCCCGTCAGCTGAGGCTGCTGCTCACAAGTCTGTCAGAGACACAGTGTCCAAGAGCTATTCACGTGCTTGCTGCACACAAAAATCTCTGTGCTTATCAGACCTTACCTCTTGAGGTACTTTAGCTGCACTCTTTTGTGATGAGCTGTAGTGAGCCACTGCATATTCCACAAGGGCACCAAAGATGAAGCTGAAGCAGATGCCAAGATAAACATCAATGGCCTTAATGAAACAGTTGGTTTTTGAAAGTGAACTTCGTGAGCCGATCATCAGAGTTGTCATGGAAAGCACTGTTGTAACTCCTTGGGAAGCAGAAAAAGAGAGACCCACTCTTGTGGACTCTTTGGAAAAGTCCTGGCCTACCCTTCTGCACATGTTGTTGCTCCCATCACTTCTTACCAAATCCAAATCACCCATCACAGCAGCTGACATGCTTTAGTAGCACTAGCTACAGGCTTCACACAGGCTCTCCCTGCTGTTGACAACTTGGCTCCAATAAGCACTTGGCTCTCTTCTTTATCAGGCCTTCAGTAAAAAATTCCCCCATCCTGCTCCCTCCAAGGCACACCACAAAGAATGTGTGCTCTGTTCTCTACTCTCTGCTGTGAATCTCCTGGGAGCCTTGGCAGGTGGGCACGTGTACCTGCTGCAGCACATCCTCCATGCTAACCCAGCTCTGCCCCAAGCAACAGCACAAGGTAAGTAGACTATTTATCCCTGAGCAGAGAGCTCAAGAAAAGGACCATCTACCCAACCTTCAGAGGCTGCCCTGCCTGCTTTAGTCTTCTCCATTCCTCAGGCAATAACTCACCAATGCAGGTTCTTGCAGGCACTGAGTCCAATGTGATCCAAAAAGAAACCCAGGACAACATGACAAGCAGAGTGGAGGGCACATAGGTCTCCAAAATGAAGTAAAGTACATTTCTTCTCAGCTCAAACTGTAGTATCAGACGTGGGTAACTGCCTGATCATGAAAGGAAGAAACTCAGTCAACATGAGATTCCCAAGGATACCTGAAGTGAAACTGGAACAGCTCAGCACCAGCCCTTCAGCTGAGGGACCTCAGCAGAGCCACACCACGATCGTGGAAGAGGCCCTGCCTACACCTCAGGGGGCTCACTGAGCCAACACGTCCCCCACGAGAGGACACACAGCACTGACGGGACAGAGACATCCAACAACGCAGGGGCAAAGGGGCTCCTGGGCTTCAGCCCCAGTGGAAACAATTTACACCAGTGCCTTAAGGGGGAGCAGAGCAGGGCTGGTGCTGTCACCTGTTCTCTCACACTCAGCACAGTGCACTTTTCCCAACACCTGCTCTGAAGGGGCATTGCCAAGTTCAGCCTTATCTGATGGCTGAGAAACAGACAAAACATTTGTCTCTCATTTTCAGCAGGCTCTGGCTCACATCCCAAAGCGTCCCAGGACTGTATCATCACAAGGAATTAGATGCCCTGTTTTCATTAGTAATTCATGATCTTTGGTAATTGTATCTTTTTCTGCTCAAAAAAATTCAGTAAATTTTTTTAAATCAATTATTTGTAAATACTGACATAAGGGTTCTGGGGCTGGATCAGTAGTGTTTTCAGGATATAGTCCTGCTGTTTAAACAATAACTCCCTTTGAAATGTAGAAACAAAGTCTGTGTTGTTCATGGGCCGTGTACACAACAAAAGAACAAAACGTTATTTTTCAAACCTGGTAATTCTAAGGAAGTTTTGCCCCCTTTTCACAGTGTTTGTGATTGGAGAGAAGAGTATTTACACTGATAATGAAAAAGACATTGAATTCTGATGTACAAAGAGATGTTATTCCATCATGATAGAACTGTAATTTACAAACTAAAGTATATTTTAAAAACGAATTTTACCCCCAGTTACTGTAAACATTGCTCTCCCCAGTGTTTAAAGAAAGAAGGGAGAGGGTTTCTTCCAGCATGTGTGGAGATGTGATGGGAAATACCCAAGAGCTTTCCTTGCCTTTTTCTTCCCAGCTTTACCTGTCTCCTGCTGTGACGTGGACACCAGGGTGTGGTAACGCTGCACCGTGTACTGAGAGAGCCGCAGCCTCTCCATGCCATGGACAGAGTCGTTTCCTCTCAGCCACGTGAAGGTGACATCACTTTCATCGTAGCCCCCTGAGGAGAACACAGAGAGCTGTCTGACTGTGGTTTAGCCTGTAAAAGCCTGGCTGCTGCCCTGCTCTGTGTCCTGAGGGGGAACAGAACATGATCCAGGCATTGCAGGCTGGACAAAGGCCCTCTGAGCCGTGTCAGACCACCTTGGCTGGGCTTTCATTGCTGCTCTTTGTCTGTTAGTCCAGATATCAACAGGAACACGTGCCTCTGGGAATGACACACAACATGCAAGCCTGCAGAGAATCTATTTCAATCCTTTACTGGGATTTCAATCCTTACCCTTAAACAGGGTATTTCTGATTTAAAGGTAATCTACTGTTGTCATGCACAGCTTGATTACATGCAGCAGGATTAAACACTGCAGCAATTAACCCTCAAACGTAGTTTCTTCAGTCTGAGAGGAGAGCAGGAGATAAACAGTGGTTAAAAATAGAGAATTCAGATCCCATTGAGCCCCTTACCAAGGAGCAGAAGCACATTTCACTGAATAACCTATTCAAGTGCCTAAAAATAGGAGAAAATGCATTTTCAGTCAGTCTGCAGCTTAGAGCTGACACTGCCACGTGGTTATGAACTGGGTTCCTTTGACTGGATATACATTGTCCAGAAATCTTGCTCATACAGACAACTTCTTCTACAAATCATTCCTCCTATCCCCAAAGGCATTAACTTACTGATGACATTTAGGTAACACCAAATGCCTGCCTCCAAAGCAGTGGGACTCCATCTATGCCACCCGAGTAAGTACTTCCAGGAACGTAAGTGATGGCATAACCTCAGGTTGGACCGAGGGATACCTCAGGTCTGAGAGATAAAGTTTGTACTGAGTCACCAGCCTGCCATTCTTTTCAAAAATTTCACTTAATTTAGGAAACAAGCCTATCAGTCTCACTGAATATCATTATTTTATTAAGAGCCTTTCTTTGAGACCATGGGTAAGGACGCTGGGATTCTGGTAATAACCCGCTCGTCCTGGTAGAAGGAATCAGATGCAGTTGCAGCTCTGTTTTCATCTAATTGTGTCTTCTTATTAGACACAAATTACCAGAGCTTGAGCGTGATTAACTCCTAAATTAGGTGTCCAGAGTATGAATCCCTGAGTAGAATCCTAAGCATGTGACTTTTCTAAGTTTCTAAGTGGTTTTATAAATCGTGGTTACTCCGGAAAATTTTATAATAAATGATAGATTGTTGTTAATTCATCTGGCGTGTATTTAAATAGCATTATTTCTGGGCACTTATCCTAATGAAATCTCCAGTGGGCAATGTGTATGTAATTTCATTGGAATTATACAGCAACTGAACATGATGTAGGACCCAATCACTTTTAAACCAGGCCCAAACAAGCTCCGCTTTAGCAGAAGAGGCCAATCATTATTATTTCAAGAGCTGTGCTTTGTAATAAAGTTAACCATGGTGAACTAATATGATTTTAATGTGAAAATAATATGTGCTTCCCTAGGTGCTTCGTGCTTCAACCCCAGAAGTTAAAAAGCTGGTCTTTTCAGTGCTGAGATGTTTGGTTTCGTGCCATGAAGCCGGAGACGAAGCCTGCTCGTGGTGGAGCTTCACAGCACACAGCGGCACTGAGCGGGCTGAGCTCCGGGGTAACGACCCTGGAGTGGCCTAAATGTTCCTGGAGGCTTTCTCAGCCAGCATTGCCATAGATGAGCTTTTAACTGAGAGCAGAACTCACTGACAACTCCTTTTCTTGAGACTTCCCAGTCAGAGGCTCTTCTGTTGATGAGGGTACTAGTACCTAAAAATGTGAGAGGTTGTTCCTTGCTGTACCCCATTCCATGCACTTACCCCACAAGTTAGTTTTGAAGAATCTGTGTGTTCAAAAGGAACCAAGTTTGGAAAACCAGCCAATATTACTTCAACTTTTCTGTGCAAAATTGAAATATCTGCACTTCAATAAAAATATTCATTATTATCACTCTTTCTGAATAGTCTGCACAGTGACAGAAGTTCTCTGGACTGTGGATTTTAAAACAAACATTTGAAAATTGATGATGCAAAAGTTGTTCATTTTCGACATTAGTATCTGCAGGGCTAAAAGTCTACTCCAGAAAGCCACTGTGCTGAATCCAAATATTCAAGATACATAGTTATTTATGAATAAACAAATTTAAAGGTAGAGTTTTCTAGAATGTTACACTTACAGCTTTCTAGCTGCAGTCTGCATGTTTGTGTGTCCATGGGATATTTTGACAGGTCCATGTTACAGGCAACAGTAGTAGTGATTCTGTAGGAGGAGAAAGAACTCTGAAAGTTACAACAAAAGCACGTAATGAAATAGCTGTTTCTCATAGCAAAGTGGATCACAAAGACTCTGCTCTGTCATTAGGCCTACAAAAGGAATGAACTTAGAGCACGTGCTCTCTGCAGCCACTCTGATGAAAATGGAACCCAAGCAGGAATTTTGCTTTGCTCTGGTGGGAGATCTGGTGTAGATTCACATCTTTTTCCAGTGCTTACAGCTTGCACATCACCACCTGAGACATGAGGCACGTTATCTAACGGCACACATACTCTGGCTTGCTCTGATGGGGAGGTAAATGAGTTTTACTTTGCAGTTGAGGTAACTGGGACCTAGTTACTGTGGGCTAAGGAGACAGAGCACTGTAGGAACTGCTAACACAACTGCAGAGCACATTCCTGCAGTACACAGATATATACAGTTTTGGGTAAAAACAGAAGTCATTGCTACATGGCACTGGATGAACAAATAGTTTTCCACTATCAGTTAAACTTTTACTGTTGTGATGTCCTCCTTCCTTTCCTGCCCTGCCTCCACCTAACCTGACTTTTCTTGGGTGACACCAAAACTTGTGAGCTTTCTGAGTGGGCACAATGTGCAGGACACATCACATACCACGATGAGAATCCCAGTCCTTGACTGGCATTTGCAGGAGGCCAGAACAGGGAGGAATGGACTGGAAGAGTATAATCACAGTAGGCTCACTGACCCTCAACTCCTGACCCGGGACAGCTGGTGTGTGCTGCTGCCAGTGTGATTCTGGACGTCTCCTCTGCCCCGTCAGCCCTGCAGCAAAGGCTGACTCACCTCAAGGCGTACAGGATGGTGCCGTTAGAGAACAGCCTTATGAGGCGGTTGCCCACGGTGACGTCGTGCAGGAAGGACCTCTTGGACTCCACGATGTAGGTGTCTGGCACCCAGAGCAGCTCCGCCAGGCGAGCATCCAGCGTGAAGCTCTTGTTGCCGTGGAAGACCAGGCGGGGGTCTGTCCAGCGCTGCCGCAGGGATATGGTGGCGGTGTAATCCTGGGAAGAGAGCAGAGCCTGTGAGGAGGCACGTCCAGACACCGGCACGGCACAGCCACGGGCACGCCACCTGTGACAAGGGGTGTCCTTGCTTAACCTGTCACAGCCAACTTCTCAGTGAAGCCTCAAGCTTTATTTTCAGCACAGTTGTATTTATTCTGTAATATTTTTAATATACTATATTCTAAGTGGGGGGGATGTTTGAGGACTAAAGATTATACTTATAGTGCTTTTTTTAAAAAAATAAGCAATTACTGTGACTGATATTTTTTGTGTTAATTTTGCAGGTAAGAAAACAGATGGGAAACACACACTTGAGGCCACCCAACAAGTCACTGACATTACAGATGAGTCATTGTCTAGAGCTGGGAAATTCCACACGCACTATAGATATGATCATGAAAGACACACTGGCACTGGAGGAAAAGAGATAAGTGAATCCAACCTGTAACTTCACTGAGGTCTTAAAAAAGCCCCAAACAAAGGAAAAAAACTAAACTGGCACCTTTTCTTTTAATAGGAGTTTTGAATCTAAGGACACTGGGATTAACTCGTGTTCAGCCTGCCAAAATCGACCTGCAGTGACTGGATTGCAGTGACTGGAGCATTTTCACAGAGCCTCAGCAGAAAAGAACAAGCAGCACCCACTCAGCTCTGAGGCTGATGCTTTGCTGAGCCTTCTGGACCTACACAGGCACTGTTGGACTATTTCACTTCCATCCTTACAGTCCAAGTAAATACAACCAGTAATGCCTTTATTTTCAGAACATCTCTGTCACAGACGGACCAGCACTGGCACTCGTGTTAACAGCCTGAAGTCACTGTTTCGCCACAGAACTACTTCCTGGCTTTGGAAGATCAAGCAGCTCTGCTTCATTCCATCTCTAATTTTTAAAATGGTCTAAGGACTTAAGGAATATCAGTGTTAGCTTTTGCAACTTTTTAAATTTTGCTCTTGGCCCGTGATGGAGGAAAAAAAAGTCAGCGGGTTGTTGTGGCTTTCAATACATGCAGTTATAGTAGTGACAAAAGTGAAGAATCCTGGTTGATTTTCCAGCTTTGAGCAAGACACAGAGTGAGCCTCTGCAATACTTTCCATATGGTCAAAGAAATTTAGATGGATCATCCAGAAAAACTCCAGACCATAGTCTATTTTACAAGGCACTTCAATTAAGTTAGAGGTTTGTGAATAATTGATTTTGTTGGTTCTGCTCCTTCCCCAAAATTAATACCTTTAGCAAAGTTAAAATATTTTATTTAGTGAACTTGTTTAATTTGTTGGAAGGAGGTACAGAAACATAATTGGTGGTGGTAGTCTTGAAAATGAAGAAATTAAGTGTTGACATTTTTTCTGACTGACCTTCTGTTTGGATTTAAATTATTTGCTGAATTTACCCAAGTTGGCTATAGTTTTGTCCAGCCGGAAATAGGAGCTTTCAGTGAACAGTGTTTGAAATCCAGCTATTATCAGAAGTAGAATGAACCAGACTCACCTGTGGTGGGAAGATTTAAAAAATGTTTGGTTTTTTTTTTCCTTTTCTTGGGATGGCCTGTGTCTCAGCTCAAAGCCTCCTTGAGAAGAAACCCTGTCTGGGATTTTAGTCAGTGCCAGCACATTCAACAGAGCCCACCCCTGTCCCACACAAAGGGCTCCTACATGGAGGAAAGGCAAGGGAGAGGAAATGCCCCACAGTATTGATTTTTTCCATTTCCAAGGGGCCTGATTTCCAGGAGGTGCTGAATTTTTGACCAGTAGGGCCTTTGGAGCCACTTCTATTTACTTGCAAGCCCACATTGCTATGGCATCTACACAGTCTGCAGCCATAAATGAGCCCTGTTTTCATCACACCTCTGAAAGTGGTCAATACCCAGAACAGCAAAGTAGCTTCAGTGTGATGGTTTCTGTGGTCACAGAACACATGCCAAGTCTCTCAGGCAGATCCCACTCTTATCTCATAAAATAAAATCTCTTTCACTTACCATGTTGCTCTCGGATATACTGGAAATACTTGCAATGTCCAGACTCATTGCAATTTGAACAGGTTTTCCTGTGGAGGGAAAGAAATGCCTCAGCAGAGAGAAGGGAAGTGTGAAGGGCACAGTGAAGCCACTCAGGATGTTGTGCAGAGCGGGCACTGCGCCCGGCCTCACACACTGTCCCTAAAACCACAGAGGCCCAAAGGCTCTGACACACTTTCAGGGCATTAGGCTCACACATGACATGAGCCAAAACACAGTTCTGGCCGGGAGATGGAGTTCTGTTCTGGCGCTGGTAGCAGAGGGCAAATACCCACCAGCACCACCTGCGAAGCTGAGCAGTTTGGGTCAGCAGCGTTTCAGTGCCATTTGTGGGTGTCTGGGCAGCCAGGGCCACTTTGCCCCTTGCTTCCCAGCCCGCATTTCTCCCGGGGGATTTCTCCCAGCTCTCCCCACGCACGAGCAGAAATGGGAGGCACAGAAACCCACTGATTCCCGAGAACAGGCACTGCCCACAACCCACAAAAGCATCAGCCTTTGCCTCTTGCTAGTTACGACCCCACTGCTGTATTTGCAAACCAAGTTTCAGCACTCGAGTCGTGGATCTGGGAGGTGACACCGACTGCTGAGATCCACCGCGAGAGGGCGGCTCCGCCCGGGAATCGCCGGGAATGGACCGGGAATAGCCGGGATCGGCCCGGGAACCGCCGGGAACCACCCGGGAACCGCTGGGAACGGCCGGAGCCAGCAGCGGCCCCGCAGAGGGAGATGCTGTAGCAGCGCAGAGACACAAACTGTCCCTTAGGTTGTGCCTGGTTTGTCTGATCCCGGGACGGATCGGGGGCTCCGAGCAGGGCTTTCCAAGACGTGCCTCTGCCTAAGTGGCAACACAGCAATGCCTTTCCTCGTGGGATTGCTAGAACTCAATTTCATTATCTAAATGACGCTTAGGAACGTCCAAGGGTCACAGTTTCTAAATAGCTTTCCAGGTGGTTTTGGGTTGGTTTGTTTGTTTTAAGCTGTTCCAAAATAAGTTTCATTTGCAAAGGACGTATTTTATTTTTTAAAGTAGGTGTCATTCACGTCCTCTGTTGTGCCCAGTCCAGTTCCTGACCATGGGCCAGATCTGTGAGGACTCAGATCTCTGGAGGAGGTGACATCAGAGCCCTGACCATTTTTTTAAAAACATCTGCCATAGATGCAGCTGATCTCCATTACATCGTAGAGAAGCATCTTTCACTGGTGTGACAGGAGTGGAAGGAGCTTTACTAGTCAGTCCAGGCATAACAAGATGGTAAACTGTACTGTCCCAGAAATTTATTACCATGGTCAGAAAACAGAAGGAGCTCAGAAGCAGCAGGTCAGTCTACGGTGGGAAACATCCAAGGCCTTGTAAAAACTGATGGGAAATTTTTCTGACAAGCAGAGTTTCATTAATGGGTTCTGGCAGAAAACCAAAATAATAGAAATAAAAAATTGTCATGGTTGTTTTTTAAACTTTCATTGATATTTTTCGGGGGCTGAATGTCATTCTGAGAAACCTTTTACTCTGTGTGATTACAGCACTCACCTGGAAGGTGGGAGACCTGACACCAAAACTGGTCAATAGCCTCAGGTAAGTTCCTAAATGCCTGCCTGCTCCTGACTCCCCAGAGACTCACCAGGGTTTGAAGCACATTTGTGTCTCAGTGGGAAGAAAAGCCAGTATTCCTGGCAAGAAGAGTGCCTTTGTTCCTCTATAGCTGCAATCTACTAAATAGCTGTACATGACCAGCTGTAAAGCAGAAAATCAAAGGCTCAGGCTCTAAACAAAAGCTTGCACAGTTAGAGCAGAATTTGGTTACTTGGTCAGGTCTTTCCCAGAGATGTTGCAGTTTATAAATTCCCTGCTCTCAGCCTCACAGATGGGCACGTTCTCAAGCCCCACACATACCTGCACCAGCTATTCAAGACAACAGTGGATGCTCAGGAAGGAAGGGCAGCCCTGGCCACCACCTAATTTGAAAGAAACACAGCCTTTCAAACTGCAGCATCCTAAATCAAGCTTAAAGCATCCCCTGCGCACAAGCCTTGCAGGCTGTTCTCGAAACGCTCACGCGCGTGGAGCCAACGTACCACCGAAGTAGGGCCGGAGGTATTTGTTGTATCCCATGGTGAGGTTCTCAAATCCAGGAAGGGATGTTGTGTCGCTGCTGTGCGAGCTGGATACGTGGCCCAGGGAGCACCTCCTGGGGACACAAATACGAACTGTGATCTGGCTGGGCACATCTGGTGTGCAGCTGCAGCTGTATTTCCAGCTTGCGCTCCAACAAGCAAACAAACTGCATAAAACAGTTACTAAAAACAAGTAGATAACTGAAATTGCAAGCACTTGCTCACATTGTTATCTGGGCTGAATAATTAGCACCTTGAAGAGGTGGGAAAATGGCAAACTGCCTCAGCTTATAGCTACAGGTTGTACACACAGTGCCTTAAAGCCCTTCCCAAAATATCACAGAGATATCAAGCAAAGTCTATAGATCACAAGTCTTAACAATAACCCCCAACTTCCCCTTCCCACTCCTTCTTGTACAGTCTATATAAGGAACATGCATTTATTTTTTCCTTCTGCTTAGGACAACCTGAGACAAACCTTACTGCCCAACAGCTCTTCCTCCCTAATCTCCAGTCTCCTAAAGAAGCCTCATCCTCAGATGTGTGTCAGGCAGTCCCCACAGCTGCTGTAAGGACTAACACTGGGAGAGGAAAGGTGGAGCACTGTGCACTTCCCAGACACCCCCAGAACTTCGTGGGCAGTGCAGTTTGTTACTGCTTTGGGCAGGGCAGAAGGAGGTGGGAAGTAGAGCCTTTGACACTCCCAGTCTCAAGATCCTTGCTCTGGGCAGGAAGCAGCCATGGATTTACTCACAGCTCTTTCCAGTGTTTTTTCTTCTGTTCCCTTCAAAGCTGGGTTAATAGGCCTTGTAACTGCAGGTTCTAAGGTCATACAGGAGCTCACAGCAGAACTGAGCCAGTTTTTGCACATTATATACACAAAGAATTAAAGAAATTTGGGACTTGTAGGTCCAAGGATGGTAATAACAGAGCTGGGAGCCATGGTGTGGGGAGGGGGGGGCATTTCCAGCAAAAACCTACACTGTGCACTGGTTCTGAACAGGAAATCAAGGGTTGCACCAGTAATGGACATCTTGTGGTTTAGGGACCTGTGCAGGTTGCTCTCTTCTGTGCCACATCCCTTACTGCATCCTTTGGATGGGCTGGATAACTGGAAGCATAATTTCCTTTTGGCCCACATTATTTATGTGAAACATAATTCATATGTTCCCCATAAAACAAAACAAACCTTTCACTTACCTTTGGGTTGGAAGGAAAAGACACAGGCCAAAGAAGGAAAAATATCTGCAGAACATCTCTGGAGATTGTTTCTGTAGTTGTTCTGCTTGTCTGTGAAGCAGAAAAGAAAGGCAAAGTTTTGTGGTTTAAGAACAACTATTTTAAGGGAAGGGGACAAGGAAAAGAAATGCTGTACAGTCAGAACCATCACTGTGTGATGTTTAATATTCCTGATACACAGTGGCTCCTGCCCTTTTTCCTGGCTAGTGTCATTTTTCAGCACATTCTGTCTTAACACCACATAAAAGACCCTGGTGACAGCTCAGGTCCTGAATCCCTTTACAGATTTTAGCCCCTCTTCTATCAGTATGGGATGGCCATTGGATGATGTTGAGAATGGCACTGTGGGAAGGGATTTACTAAGTAGGAAAATGTTTGGGGAGTTCCCAGAGCAGTCAGACTCTGAGGGCCAGGAGAAATCCTGCCCACAGATGACAGTTTCAGCATCTGTTAGTCCCAGGCTCCACTAACCAGCTCCACAGACGTGCTGTAACTCTGTGCTCCATTAACTTGTACCTGGGATAAATCCCAGCTATTAACAGTAATGCTGCCAAGTCACTCAGCCTGCAGTACAGCATGAAATCATTTCACTTCAAATGGGTTTCGTTGACTTTTCTGGGAGTGGAACCAAGTCTTGGCTCCTGGCCTGAGATTCCATGGGCTCATGCTGGCCTTGGAGCAGGTGCCACAGTGGGCAGCTCTGAGCTCTGCACTGCTCCACTCTGATTTTTTGCTCCCAGCTTCAAGTGCTGCTCCAATCACACACCTTTCTTTCAGACCCAGTGCCTCTCTCATCACACAGGGCAATTAGGGCCTCAGCTTCCAACCTGGCTGCTCCATAATAACCCAAATATCAGGCATTTTCTGCTTGGGTTAGATTCTCCCTGTGGTAGCTCCCCACAGCCCAGAGGACACTCTGTCTCCTCAGCTGGAGGCACAGCTCTGGTGCTGTGTCACAGAGCTCCAGACAATAACAACAGTGACCGTACAGAGCCAGTAAAACCACCTGAACACTCAAGCACCACAAATGCAGGGTATCCCAGTAGAGAAAGGATTTTTTTTCAAAACAAAATATGCTCTAATACTTGTCCAACATCTGAACTCCTAACAAGGCTTTGCACTTTTAGGCCATTCTTTGAACACGGTATTGAGATGTTTCCAGATGCTATCTAGTGCTCCTCATTATAATGTGATGATGCAGGGCTAGAGAGAGAATTATTTACCCACTCACAGCAATGTCAGACCACAATTCTGATGGGAAAGAAGGAGGATTAGTCCAGGTAATTTAAAGAAGAACTTCTAGAAAGAAGTTAATTTTACAAATTAGACTTTAGTTGAAAAGTCTGGCTTTGCCATGGCTGCCTGGTGGCTGCCCTGCCCTGTGCTGTGCTTCCTTTGGCCACTGACAGGAACGTAATAGTTGCCACATAAAATTACAGAACGATGGGG
Source organism: Myiotriccus ornatus (assembly GCA_036023395.1). Lineage (NCBI taxonomy): Eukaryota > Metazoa > Chordata > Aves > Passeriformes > Tyrannidae > Myiotriccus > Myiotriccus ornatus. Next base: position 374,160 of record JAYRBT010000028.1, on the reverse strand, counting down.
GAGGCACAAAGGATCACACACTCTGGAATCAGACTTTGCTGGCTTTCCCAAAATGTCACTTCCAGCTCAAAATATTTGTTTGTCTAGAAGAGGTTTTGAGTGATTTAAGACAGATATAATGTCTCTCTTTTTTTTAATGTTTTTTTTTTTCAGGCTGGGCAAAGGCAACTGTGAGCAATTGTCTGATCCTGAAAGACAACTGCTTTAGAAAAGTGCATGGGCAGAGGATTCTGTAAGGAAAGGTTCCTGGCATGACAGCTGCTGTGAAAGATCAGGTATACTGATGATACATTATGAGGGCTGTTCAAATTTTAAATTTTGACTCCACAAATCACTAGATCAACTGAAAATTAAGGTCTTTAAAATGTTCTAGCCTCTTAATTTCCTCAATTTTGAACTTATTTTTGAAATACTTTTCCTTCAAACTTTAAAGGTTGTTCTTCCAAGAAAAATGAATAATTATTATCTTTTAAAATTTTTGAATGCTAAATATTTATTTTGGCAGGCCAGAAGAATATCCAAAACAACTACAGGGAAGAGAATTGACTTAACAGGAAAACATTTTTGCACCTTTTGATGCAAGCATTTTTACTGGAAACGTCAGTTACTTGACACTAAAATAAATCCAGAAAAAACAAATCCCATTATTACAGAACTGAAGAGCTGGTGGGATCCTGTCACATATCAACAGATATGTGAGGTCCTTGGCTGGTCAGAACAAAAAGGAACATTAGAAGCTGGTGTGGAGGTAAAGGAAGTGAGAGAACCTGGAAACAGCATCTGCACCCATAGGTTGGTAACACTGAGACTGTTTCTGGTCTTTTACCTTCAAAAATCTCTTTTCATGCCTATAATATTTTCTGACTAAAACAAGATATTGAGAAAAGACTTCCAGTGTGTGAAATAAGAGAAGGTAAACCAAAGCACATAATTTGGGGTTGAAAGGAATGTCTCATATTGACTTAAGTTTTACATGCATTTGTATTCTGTCAAAACCTCAGAAAGCTTCAGCTTTGGTTGGACACTTTTTCTGTCCTTCTGGTTTCCCTGTCTGGGAAAATATAAACTCAACCATGTTCTTTAATAACTTGACCAATCCTAGAAGATCATTATTCGGCCAATTTTTGCCTGGAAGAGCAGGAGGTGTGTTCCAGAGCAGACACTGTGGCAGCCCAGGCCCCAGCAGGGCAGGTGCTGGCTGTGGCAGGGTGACCCCAGTGCTGAGAGCTGCCTGCCCAGGGACAGACACCAACTGCTTCATTCTGCTATTTGCTTTTTTTTTTCAGTAGCCCTGAGTGGTTATCTGGAATCACAGACAATTAAAAAAGTGAATTCATGGTACTTGCAGAAATCCTTCAAGACCCTGTGTGAACTTCTGTTCTTGGTAAAAAATAGATTCTTTCCATCCATGTCACTGTCATTACATCACATGAAAAGTGACCTCTCCATTCCAGGAGCAGCAGGCACAGCTGAGGTGAGCCCTGCTGTGTTTGGGCACAGCTGCCTCAGCACTGTGCAGGACTGCCTGGCAGGTGACAGGAGCAGCACCTGCCCCCACAGGCCACTGGCACCCCAGAGGTGTCCCAGGCTGTGTGGGACAAACAAACACCAGGTCACTTGCAGATACAGAGCCTGCTCCTTGTTTCATACCTGCTGGTACCATGAGTGGTATGTGCATTCACATCCATATCTTTCATACATAATATGGGAGAGGGGAGACCCTGGCCTGTTATTTATGACACCCCATAAACCACATGCCAGATTCCCCTCTTATTTATGCCAATGAAAGTCAGAAGCAACTCCACCATACATGGGTTTACATAGAACTAGATTCAGTCCTTATGCAAGAATGTTAAAACCAGGCCTGGGTTTATGTTTTCAAGATAGAAACTCTCATCCTTCAAGCTGCTCATAGGAAGTGGCAGTTTATGCTCACATCTGCTCCTCCAACGTGGTACACAGGCCTGCTGCAGCTTGTAGCCTGAATTCCTTAAAGACACACACAAAGTCCTAAATTCTATATAAAAATGAAGATTTCTGAGATTTACTTACATGAAATGATTTCTTCCTCCAAAACGTCAAGCTTGGCTTCTGTTTGGTCAATTTGTTAAATTTGAAAACATACAATGTAGATAAAATGTATACATAATTACAGTTTTATACAGAAATCTGGCATGCTCCAGGCAGCTCTTTTTCTCCTGCTCTGGATAACTTAAGTCTAGGTCTAATCTAAACTTGCCTGCAGTTGTCACTCTCCCGTGGCTGCAGATCCCCGAGCTCAGTCCCGGTGGGCAGTGCCTTCAGGTTCAGTCAGGTGGCAAACCTGCCCTCCTCCAACAGGCAGACGGATCACAGCCCAGCCACGCTGCTTTCTATGATTTTGCTGCTCTCTCCTTGCCAACCCTGTGACTGTAACCCTATATATACAGTCCCTCCCACCCCGGCAGTTCTGCTCCCTGCGGCTCATCCATTGTCAATGTGCAAGTGTTTGATGTGAGACACAATTACACCTGTTCCATCAGGTGAGGTGAATGTGCTCAAGATTGACTCCCTCACAGGACATGAAGGGGTGTTCCCTGAGTGCCTCCAAGCTGTATGTGGAAAGAAGAGGGTAACAACTATGGGTACACGTCATAAAGCAGAGGGGGTTTACTGAGGATCTTTACTAAAAGTGCTCTGCTCAGTTCTGGGTGTGCTAGAGGAGGAAATGGGAAATAAAAGGCATTATTACAGGAAGATTCTAATGTGAGCTGAATTTGGAAAGAATGAATTAGTGTGTCATTTACAGTGAATGGAATAGAGGAGCAGAAAGATAAAGGAACACGTAGAGAAAATACTTCAGACATCTGATTATTCTCACGTGGTATCAGGCCAGGGGCATGGTTGATTCACCAAAAGGCTACAGCAAACACATGGCCACAGAGTCCTCAATGAACATGTGGACTTTTTTCTCCCAATTTTCCAGGTAACAGGTAAAATAAACTGTGCGGATGCACTGGGTAATTTGGGATTACTTTGCTTGGCCATCTTTGGTGGCCTGACAAAGGGAACCAGTTTCCCTCACAGCCCTGTGCTGGGAGGATTTGCCCCGTGCGTGGCAGACACACCCGTGGGGGTGTTCAGCAGTGAGTTCATTTAGCCGAGCAGTTGCTACGTGCCCTGGCCCACCCCTGCAGCAGGAAAGGCAGCAGGGACTCGCTGACCTCTCTGAGGAGGAAAGCGGTGATGGACAGGATCACTTTATTTTGTCTCCACTCTGGCCGAGCTCCTGCCTCCCGGGAGCACGGGAGGGAGGGGTGTGTGTGCGTGGGCAGCGCCCTGCCCAGGAGGGGAAAGGACCCGTCGGGGCTGAGGGGAGAGAGGGAGGGTGAGCAGAGCTGCCAGTGACGCATTAATTGAAGGTTTGACAACATGCTGACAAATGAGCATGTAAAGAAAAAATAGGAGATGGGGCCTCGAGGAGCACAGTTCAGACATAATCATCCATCTTACACATCTATTAGTCTGAGTTTCTGCAGGGCAGTGAAACACTTCTCTCCACAGAAATTTTTAGGGGTAAACCACCACGGAATGTCTCAAGTACCTCCATATCCCACTTTTACCCAGTACATTTATTTTGACCTTGCAAGCAGCACAGTCAAAGCTGCACTGCAGCTGCATGTCCTTCACCACCAACATTCATTTTTCCTCAATAAAGAATCAGTATAAACAATAAGCCATGCACATAGAAACACAAAGCTCTAGCATTTGATGGGTCAGAATTAAGCTTTTAGAATTTTTTTTTAGCATTAAGAGGTATAACTTATACAGGAATAAATAAAACCCTATACTCAAAGCCAGTGAACACACCCACAACAGGCCACTGCAGCTTAGTGTGAACAATTTACGTTTCTTTATAACACCTGTGATGCTGTCACAGTGCTTTGGCATGGCAGGATTACCTGGCTGCATGACTGACAGCCCAGTCCCCCTGTGCCCATTACCTGGGTGACCTTACAGCTGCAAAGAGCTCGTTACACGGACAGAGTCACTTCTGGACAATAGTTAGAAGCAGACACAGTACTGAAAAGCTGTGATTGACTCGTCCACAGCAGTTGCCACTAAGACACTGGATTTGAATCCAAGTGCCCCACATGCTGTTTGGTTTGCTCCATGTACACAGGGGCTGTGTGCTGGTGTCCCAGGGGCAGAGCTGTGGCCCAACACAGCCACCCTCAGATGGTCTCAATTGTCACTCAGGTTCCTGCAGTCAATGCTTCCCACCGACTGGGTGCCTCTGAGGGGTATAAGAAAACCTAAAGCTAGTCCACCCAAAATACCAGACAGGAGATGACAGCTCTGAAGCCACCTCGGTATCCTTTCAAGTTTGACAGATCTTGCCAACAGTTTGTCAGCAGCTTCACAGCTCACACTGTCCCCCGTCCTTGGCCATGGCACTGTCACATGGCGTAGTTCAGTGCTGAGTTCAGTACCCTCAGCCTGGGCTCAGAGGGTCTGAACATGCCCTGGCCAGCTCTGCCTGGGCCTCAGTGGTCCTGCCATCCCTTCCCTGAGACAGGCTTTTCCAAAAGACATTTCGTCTGGATTGGTTTCCATGTTACTTTGTTCTTAAAGGCCATTCAGCACTATGTTTCTTAGTGCAATGTAGAATTTAATACAGCAGTAAAACAAGCAAGAATTTTTTTTTTATTTGGAATTGTCCTCTTTTTAATAAGTCAAGAAATAGCATAACTGTTCCCCACTTCTAAGAACAGAGAAATTAAGATACTCAGAGGTCAAGTTATTTGTCTCTTATCATCAGTAACAGATTATCTGGCGAGATGGACAAGCCTCCTGCAGGACACATGCCAACACCTCCTCACTCAGATCATACCCAAACTCATCTCCTCGCTCAGATCACACTCAGTCTCACATCTCTGCAGGAAGTCCTGGTGGGCAGCAGCCCTGCCATCCTCACGGAGGCACCGCTGTCTTCCCCCACGGTGGGGAGCAGCATCACCCTGCAGGTGTGCACTGAGTTATTTTCCCTCCACACTCCACTGAGACCCCTTGTCCCAGACCCTTGGCCCTCTCCCTGCTGGCGTGGGACGTGGCCCAGGAGCAGGCACTGATCTGCCAAGCACCAGCTTCATTTAAACTAATCCTTCACACGATCAACCACCAATAACTGCTAACCTACTCTCTAAAAGACACAGATCAATTGACAGAGTATTATAACCCCTTAAAATATTAATGCCCTATCAGGGAGACAATTGCACTGGGCCTAGGGACTCTTCCACTATTAGAAATTATGCCTCAGCCTTAAATAAATTAACTCAATAAATGTCTTACCATGAATACAAATTCCTGCTTAGGGCTTGCAAATAAAATGATTTAGAGCTGTTCTCTGAGGAAAGATGAGGTGTTTAAACTTGCAAAAGAGGAAGGGCTACCATATTCATTAGTCTTTTGTTTTAAATGGACTGCTTTGTCTTAAACTCAAGGCATCTCTTTTGGAAGGGAGGGGGAGGTATCTGGAAAACTATTACACATTCTCACTCTGGGCTGCACATTTTCAGGTCTGCAAAGTCACAGATATCTGCTCCAAACTCCAAAGGCAGCTCCTCAGGAAGGGGTGCCCAGCACAATTGGTACCACATCCCTGCAGGACACGAGGAGGAGCAGGATGGTGGCCCTGCTCATATCTGTGCTGACAGGAGGTGTGCACAGGCCACCAGCCCCGAGAAACTTCACCTGGATCCTCGAGGCTGGAGGGAGCCATTCTGCCTTGCCCCGAGGTTGAATTTTGGCAAAGAGGAGCTCTTCACTTGCTGCCGGCATTAGGAAGGCACAAGGACTCTGGGCAGTGGAGTCAGAGCCAGAACTGCCCCTCAGCAGCTGCTCAGCTGGAGCACAATCCTCACTCTGCAAAGCCCTGCAAGGCGGTGCTGCCTGCGCTGGGGAGGAGCTGGGAGCTGCTCTGGGGCACAGGGTGCGGCAGCAGTCGCCTTTCACACCTGCAGAACTGCTCTGGTGCTCTGACCAGCTCCCTGGCCATGGCTTACTCAGGGTAGATAACACAGGCAACATTTAGTGTCACCATTCCTGTAGTAATGCATGTCATGCTGAGAGGAGATGCCAGGCCCGGCCAGGGCCACTGTTCTGCCACCTGCCTCAGGTCGCCCAGGCTCCAGCCCAGCCCATACCACATACATATACCCTGAGGCCTGCCACGGTGCTGGGTCCTTCAGCAAGAGCCTTTCATCCCCCATCTCCTACTCACCCGTGCCTCGAAGACCCTGGTCACCAGGTGCCCATCCATAAAGCTTCAACCTCAGCAGGTGTTTGTCATTTCAACAGAACAAAAGACAGGCACCAGTCATCATCCCACACCCCTGTCATGACATTTGCCCTCTCCATGCTCATGGGAAAGCCACACCAACAGGTTTAATGAGAGTTGAATCTCAAACCAAAGGCCCCAGATGTTGCAAGAAGAGCATCACAGCTTTGCATTCTTTTACAAATCTCTTGAGCTTACAAGCTGAATCCAGAGCAACAGCACAGCAATATCTTGGCTTGCTGTTAGGTGTGCTCCCATAATTTAAATTTACAGATTTGGAGATGTTACAGACACACACACAGGCACGGAACCTGTTCTGGTACCTGTTGTTTGCTGGTTAAGAGTTCACATGACTTTCTTGGCCCTGACTTAAGAACATCAGAGCATACCTCAAAGTGGATGCAATGTTTCTGGTTTTTACTTTTCTGTTTGTACATACATGAACAATTCAGCCCTGAGCTGCAAGAAACACAAAAAGTACACAATTCAGGATGAAAAAAACAGCCATACTGATTCCACTTGACTGAAACAAAGAGGTTTGTAGAAGAGACCATAGATTCAGCTTACTTCTTTTGCCTTAGATGGAGGAAAATTCCATCAAATGTCACACACACAGACCCTTAAACACAAGGAATTTTACAAGTGGCTCAGGGGCCTTGCCTTGGCCCTCCTCTGTGTCTTCTCTTTGCTGCACTGACTTTGCATATGTAGTTGTTGCATTCCCAGTGGATATATCAGTGAGCTGTTGAGCTGGTGATGCAAACCCTCCCAGCAGGAATGCTGCTTGTGTGCTGTAGCTTTTACCTACAGCATCTGAATTCCCTCCTTAGCTCCCCGAGGGCTGGGATAAATTTAATGCAGCTCTCCAGAGAGACTGAGAGACAGAGAGTGTGCAGACAGGGAGAGGGGGTGCAGCCTGCCTGGGGGTGGGCAGAGGCAAGCAGTGGCAAGAACAACTCCTGTGCTCCCCACAGACCCCCACAGCCCTGCGACTGAGAGCCCACCGTGGTGCCTGTGCTGCCATGGGTGCCTTGGGCACCCACCAGCACCTGCTGGCACCATTTCCCATCTGCTGCTCCTCAGCAACCTCCACCTGCCCCAGTTTCCCTTCAGGCCTCGCATTTACCAGTCATGGGCAGCCACCAGCCCCACGTGCTGGCCCCAGTGGCCAACACTCATCCATGGGCAACCCATGCAGACACCACCAGCCACCAGCACAGGGCTGTGTGACATTTAGGGCCACTGAGGTCTTCAGATGAGCAGAAAGTGTATCTGTGGAGCAATAATGAGTTTGAAAGCAATGTGGTGAAAGGCAGGGTTAGAGCAGTGCCTTGCCAGCCCTGCCAGCAGGCTGCAGCCTCGTGGCTTCTTGGGAGGGCAGCAGCAGGTGACCACCTCCTCCAAGCCCCTGCTGCCACCCCCTCCTGCCCCTGGCACCTCTGGGTCCCCGCTCTGTCTCCAGCCGCTGCCAGGCTCGGCTCTGCCGTGGTGCTGCCGGCGATGATCCTCGCTGGGGCCGGATAATGCTCTGGGAGATTATTCCTTGGTAGGCTGGTCTCTCTGCTAGCACACGGCCACAGAGGCAGAAACACATTATCAGCTCTGATCTGGCCTCGCAGCCCGCTTGCTGCTTTGCTTCTGCCTCTCAAAAGCAGAATTAATTGCTGGGCTAGAAAATGCAGATAAATCAATCAGTTCACAGCACATTTATTTTCTGTAGCTGTGAGTTGGGCTCCTGGCAGCTTAAAACAGCAGCGACACCCACTTGTGTTGCAAGGAGAGGTAAAGGTGGGACTCTTGCCAAAGACTACCCCAACTATAGGCAGAGCAAGGTGGGGGCACAGCTCCAGCAGCAACCTGAAGCCAAATGCCATCACGCCAGCAGCATTCCTGCCCCATTTCAGCATTTATGGTGACTGCCAAGCCAGACCACTGCATAACTTATCTTTCTAGATTTTCCAAAATAAATGCCTGAAAGACAGGCTAGAAAGAGGAGGCAGAAAACTGACACTGTGAGAAAATAAATGCCATTTTATACTATAGACTTATTTACAGCAAACTCTGAGACTTGACAACGGTGTCCACAGCAACAGAGAAAATAAACCACTCACTCATTACCAGTATGCTCTTTTTGGGTGAAGTGATAAAGCAAACACAAACCTCAAACCAGACTTGGACTGCACAGGAATCACTTTTGGTCTGTGCTTTCCCACCCCAGGTCCCGGTCCCAGCCCCGGCTGCAGTGCGGGTCAGCCGTCACCATCGGCTGAGGCCTTTGCCAGGGAAGGTGTAAATCTGGGGAGTGACCCTTCCTCCTTCCCTTCCCTTCCCCATGTGCCCGATGGGAGCAGAACAGGACATGCCAACACTCTTGGTGTCCATCTCCTCCCCACATCATCTCTGCTGTCTTCTGCAGTCAGGGAGGGACTTTGATGGAGCAGGTACCACCCACAGCTTAAAACCCAGAGCTAGGAGAGATACCATTGGTGGGGTTCTATTTTTTCCTGTTATTTATGTGGTAGAGCCAACACAGTAATTTCTCCCCGTAATTTAAAGTGCATTTAGTTGCTTAACCGGAAACCAAGCACACACACGGAGCCCTGTTGTCCCTGCGCCTCAAATGCCATCCTCGCTGTCCATGGCAGGGCAGGAGCACAGCAGGAGCCTGATACCAGAACCCAAACAGCATTTCAAGTAAGAGCAAAAGTTTCGAACTAACTGGTACTAATTAACCAGTCATGCCTTTTTCCAATCTGAAACCTCACTTAATTATTCCATTATGACGTTGCCTGTTACAACCTGAAAACGTTTTATCTGTGTGCACATCACCACCCAGCGTTGGTGCCTAGGCTCCTGTACAGCTTTTAACTTCGTTTTAAAGATAAAGAATACACTTTGAATGTAAAAAAAAAAGGTTGGTTGAACTGCTCCTCTTGTCAGATATAGGAATGAATTTGGGAACACACAATTAATTGGACACTGTTTTGTTATTATCTCAGATTAATGCACAAATGTGATTTAATCTTTGGCCAGAGCTCTTACCTGATATGATGTAATTCCTTTTTGCTCCCTAACTTCTTAAATAAATATTTCATGCATACAAGTACCTTCAGCTGTCAAAAGCTGGGTAGATATTTTAACTGCAGTAGATTAGGATCTATTGGAAATAATTGCATATTTTTATGTTAATAAGATGGAATACAGTCCAAGACAGCAGATCAGATCAAGATGTACTCATTAGATGAGCTGCAGTAAGAAATAGTTTCTAGTTTGCATGTTCAAGAGATGGAAAGTTATCTCTATTGGTAGTGCCTGGTTTTTGGAACTGTTCTGAACACCACAAGCATAAAATCTTAACAAAAAGACCTTTTATTTTTATTTTCCTTTCCCCCCAAGGGACCTAGGACTGTGTTGTTACATTGTTCCATTGGGGAGAGGGAGGGAGGGGAATATTTTAAAGGAAATAAAAAGCCAAAACATTTGGATGAACACTTTCAATTACTACCTGAGTGCTTTATGCTCCTCTGCAAGTGAGCTGGCACTGCCCAGCGGGACCCACCCCCTGTGGCACAGCAGTGTCTCCACTGAAGCAGCCACAGTTTCTTGGAAGGGGAGGATGCATCAGGGACCTCCACACCTCTGCATCTCACCAAGCACTGCAGCAATCTACCCAATCCCAAATCTTTTGGGCTGTCATTTTGTCCTGAACAGTCACAGAGAGCTGACAGGGACACATCCCGGTGTTTGGCTGCTGAGGTGGCCAGGTGATGGTTATAAGACAACACTTTCTATTATTATTTTCAGTATTTAAGAACAGTGATCCTTGCTGAGGAGTTCTGGCTCGTGGAAGATCTTACCTTCATGGTATTCCCATGGGGTATGTGCTCTACCAGCATGAGTAAAAGAGAGCAGATAAATGCCTTACCTGATCTTGCCTCCTGTTACAGGTGAACCCCAGTCCCAAAGCTGCTCAGCTGAGGAGCTCCAGCACAGCAGGCTTGGGAGATGCTCTTCCAAAGTCACTCAGGTACAGGCTTGTCAGCTGCGTTGAGCCCAGGTGAGTGTGAGATCTGCACTGGAAAGCACCTTTCTGAAAAGTTTACATACAGGAGTAAGCATTTCCTGCTTTGGGGTGAAACAAAAGCAGATGGAAAAATCACCCTGAGGTTTGCATGGACTTAGCTTTCTATGGAACTTATAAAACAGTGGTGGTAGATTTGCCAGTTCCTGTTACCTAGCATGGGTAAGGCTTAATAGTCTTGAAAATGCCTCAGCAATAGGCAATGTAGCAAAGAAACATATTTTGTGTTTAAAAATAGTCTCGACTGTTGTTAAAAGGGGTTAAGCAATGTTTTTTTCCTGTATCAGCACAACAGAGCAGTGCAGACAAAGGAAAAGGGTAACTGCCTCTGCTCTGGGAATGAGGAAATACTGTTTTACCTAATTTACTGCGGTCTGAGGTGAAACATTAACTCAGCTGTGAGCTCTGATGGGATGTAAATAGCCTGAACAAAAAAATTGCTGTACCTTCTTGTGAGGGCATTAACGGAGAAGTCTTCAAAAAGAAGTTTGAATGGTATCTCAACACACACCTTTCATTTTACTGAAGCATTCACTGAAATGTTTCCCTTTGGAGCAGATTGTTTTGAGCACTGTAGAAATAAGGAGAAGGAAAGACATTTTATAGGACTGAGGTTTCCCAAAAGACTGTGAAAATATTTAAAAGAGACATAAACAAATTGCCAACTTACCCTCAGTTTTGCATTTCAAAGGATAGAAAAGGTCTTAACAGCATATCCACAGTTCAGCAGGTGCTCCCAGCACAGATCCCTGCCCTCTGTGTGTGACAGAGCTGGCACTGGCCTCCCAGAGGTGGCTGGACCCAAACTGATGCCAGACTGGACAGCTGGGATAGAGCAGGTTTCAAGCCACTCCTCAGGGTCATCCTTGCTCTTGATCTAAGTTAGGGTCATAAACCTGTCTGCAGGGAATGCACACATGAAACTAAAAGGGAATTCATAAAAAAGGAGGAAGAAATCCGATATTTTCACTCATGATTATTTAGTTTATGTTTGCTAAAGCACCTTCAGCCCTGGCACAAATAAAATAACCAAAAATCACTTAAATACTTGTAAGCTGATGGAGAACATGCCCTTGGGTATAAGGCTGATAACTATCTGACAGAGACAAAATGTTTGGTGTCCTTAAAGGCCCTATAGCCTATTTATTGCTACATCTACGGTCACAGCAGACCATCACACACCTCTGAAGAAGTTATCTGGTGTCTGGAAAAGTACTGACTAGGAAGTCCCCATGGTACCCAGATGCCCCGGCAGAACCCCAGTGCAATTATCACAGGGAATTTGCATGTCAGGGCCATTTCTCTGCCTGCCAGTGAAGGTGTGCACTCTATGAGGAGGGAGATCCCCAAGAGAAGGAATAGAACTCATGTGCCATTCTGGCCTTGCTCTCAGAGGGAAGGAATAGCTCATGCAGGTATTTACAGTTTGCTTCTGTGCTGCATCCAAGTAGTGGATTCACCATTCATGTAACAATGGCTGATGGTAGAAGTTCCACCCCCCCAAACACACTCTGCAGGTTTGGTTTCAGCCTGGCAACCCTGGTGAACTGAACTCACCATCCAGAGCTGCCAGCTGGCAGCACAGGGTGAGAATGACAAGTGACAGCAGCGTCCCCAGCCGCTCCCAGGGGTGGCTCAGGTGCCACCCTGGCTGGGGCCAACGGGGTCTCTGCAGGGTGTGTGACAAACGTGCTTTGGGGAAACTGATGTTCTTTGGGAACACTGCGCACTCTTCCCCGTGATGTCCCACAAAACACACTCTAGAGACAGAAACCTGATGCCACGTCACATTTGCAGTGGAAAATGTAAGTCTAATAAAGATGGATACATGGGGACTTACCACCACATTTCTTCTGGTGGAATTGCATTAACATTTTGAGCAGTGCTGAGCAAACCCCATGGCTTTTTGTTTTCTGTTTGCAGGCAGGGACTGTACAGGGCACAGCCAGCCCCTGCTCTGCAGCAGCAAACCATTTTCACTGGAGACTCCTTTCCTAGTACTCCAGTCCTGTAGCAGCCTGTACAGCCTGTGACTACAGAATTTGTTGCATCATCCTTATGTTCCTTACATCCATATGTTAGACACATGATGACAATACTGGCAGGGCCCAGGTGCCCACAGAGCAGGGTGCTAAAAATACCTCGAGAGTGCAACCATAGACCAGCCAAACAGTGTCATAGCCCCCTCTTTGTCAAGTGCTAAAACCCCCCCAAAAATGCCAGCACAGGGAACAGGTTTGACCAGCTTTGTCACATTTTTGTGTTTTCTCTGCTCTCTAACAACAGACCCAGGCAGGGTTTTGTCTGTCCCTTCCAGACTGTGTCAGTGCCATGAGGCACCTCTGGCTCTTTCCCCAGGTGAGCTCCAGCACACTGCTGTTAACATTCTTCAAACCTCCTCAGCAGGGCATCTTCTTACTCCATGGACTTGCCCTTGTAGGAGAGGAATAGCTGATGCACAGGGACTCATCTAGTATATGAAAGACTAACTTAGTTACCAGCTCTGTCCAAATTTCCTCCACAGTCACTGGGCTCTACTCAGCTCCACCAGGAAGGTGGGCACGAGGCAGCTCCTCCAGGGCTCTGCAGTCACAGGAGCTGGCCAGGTGCTCACACAGTGTCAGCACAGAGCTCTCACTGGAACAGTAAATCCACACCAAACCCAGAGTGAAGCTGCAGTAAAGGAACAGCACCTCTTTGAGCATGACTTTTACTGTATCTAAAATTACCTGCTGCTTGAGCCCTGGAATATCCTCTTCACAGGCTAGAATGAGATTTGTGTTCCAAATGGGGATTGAAAGTGCTGTCAGAAAAGGGAATTTTCAAGTTCTGAAATTCTGCCTTTGGACTTTGAAGCTGCCAAAATCTACACCATATATTCTCATTTTTTAATTGATGACATACACTAAATATTCACTGCTAGACATAAATTAAAAGCTTAAATATTCAATTAATTTTATTTTATTGGTGAAATCACTACAGGGTATTGGCTGAGATAGAAATCTCTTATCTTCCTTGCATTTCAAAGCATCTCTTGATTGCTTGTGCCCTGCGCCCTTATTTGAATACCAAAGGAACTGAAAGCAGTTCAAGAACTTGTTTGTAGCAGATGTCCTTAAAGATTTAGCATTATGATATCACAGCTTAGTGCAAAACAAAACAAATAAAAGGTGAATAACATGAAATAAATTTTAAAAAGTCTGAAACAAAAATTAAGAAAAACTAAGAAGTATTTTTGCAGCTCAATTTGTCATACACCCACAGGAGTTTTTCCAGAGAGTTTAACGTATCATCAGTTACAACGGTCTTGCCTCCACCAGTGCACTGCTCACCCACTATAATGACTATGTTTTTTCTTACTTACATCTGCTTGGTAACACGTTTTTCTGTAACAGCTCACGCTGTGAGAAGGAAACATAAGGTTCTGGTACTTCTTCATGTTCTGAGTTCTCTAAAATTTAGAATATCTGTTCAGACAGAAAACATTTTGCAGACATTTATCTTCTGTCGTGGTTTTGCCCACCAGCCCGTCCCTGGGGCTGTGAATGGTTTTGTCCAAGTAGATTTCCGGACAAAAC
>JAYRBT010000028.1:346811-360082 GCA_036023395.1 Myiotriccus ornatus | reverse complement strand
GGTAGCCCAGCCCTGGAGGCCGACACAGAGCAAGAGAGAAAGAGTTCCAGCTGCAATGAGAGTGCTGCAAAGCTGTTAAAGAGACTTAGAGCTCCGAGAATGGAAAAAGCAACTGCTTCTCCTCCTTGGACTAATATAAAAGGGGGGAGGAGTATTTCTGTAAATACATAGCACTTTTACTTAAGTAGAATTGTTACAGTTATAGTTCTTTAGTAGTTTTATTTTGCTAGTAATAAATGTTCATGTTATTTTCCTAAATCCAGTCTCTTTTGACTGCATAAACCTTCTCTCAACTAATAGTAATTGTGTGGGGAGTGTAAAAGCAAATTGACCCGAAAGCAAAACCACGACATCTTCTTGTATATTTACACTGTTATATATTTTCAATTTATATTGATTTATAAGTAATAAGATAATTAGAACACAAAGGTTGGATAAATTTCAGTGAAGATGTCAACAAAGCCAATTTAACCCTGGGACTCCAAAATCAAACTTTGATTTTTTTTTTTTTTAATCAACACTTTCCAATAACTTACTACCCCTTAGAAAGATCTGGATCAGCACTAGCTTTCCACAGACATTTTAACAAAGGAGATGACTGTACATTACTAGCAGTGGTCCTTTCACCTCCGTCCTTCCCAACATCAGTGTACATACTCCTTGGCTCCCTCTGCAAATTTAAAGAGCAAATGCAGACTCTAAAACACTGGGGCAGTGGCAATGGGGCTTTATCACTTGTGGGCCCCTTCAGTCGCAGGCAGAGGGGTCTGAGCTGGAGCCTGGGTTTGGAGACAGTAGGAACGAGGTCCTAAGAAAACCTGTGGTGCCTGGAAGGTCACAGGCTCTGTGAGTGCTCAGGCTCATTCTCACATCTGGGTGAGGGCAGTAACCATCCTGGCCCATCTTCTGCAGCCAGACTTGAGCCCAGAGCTGATTCCTGAGTGAAACATGGCAGGGTTCCTGTTCCTGCAGTCCTGTTCCTGTTCTCCATTTCATTTCATGGCCACTGGATGTGGGTGCAAGTCCCAACAAGTAACTTTTGAAGTGTCCCAGGTTTCCGAAGGAAACATCCCCATTTCCCCACTGTGCACTGCTCACCTCTTGAAGAAGCCACTGTCCTGAAGGAGGAGTGCAGATCACCCTGGGACCCCCTTGGCCCCTCCCCAGGCTGCCAAATGCAGCCCCAGGCACAGGACAGCAGGTGAATTCCCAGGGAATGTCCCAGCCAATATGACAACTGCCCTTGTGCTGCCAGAAGGCACCTTCCTGCCATGCAGGGTTCCAGCCAGAGCCCCCCAGTGATTCCCAGTCCCTGCAAGAACGGATGGAGAAAGTCATACTTCTCTTCTGCAAGACAAAAAGGAAAGTTCAAAAAACCCAGGCTGGAAATAACCATGTCCACTGAGACTCTTGAGATCTTCAGTTCATTTCCCACCTCCTGGAGGGCAAGGGAGACAGGTGTCCTGTTTGCAGAGAACCAGCCTGTCCTGGCCAAGCAGTGGGGCAGGTCCATCACCAGCTCTCCTATCTCTGCTCTGCTCATGCAGCTCCCCTTCCTGATACCACACAGTGCAGACGTGATGTGATGAAAATACACAAAATTTTGCTTCAGTTCTCTGTCTGTGAATTAGAAATAATTTTCTTTGTATTTTGTTCTTTAAAGTTCTCCTTCCCTACTGTTAGATACATTTTTAGGCACAGTTTTAATGACTATTTTTATAAAAGTATTACATGGACCTGATTTTTTGAACTAGTTCTCAAAGCCAACTGTAAAGGCATTCAGGTGTGACAGTGGCTAAGGTAGCACTATGTGATACCTGGTACCTGCCCCACAGACAACAAAATGTTACCGGGCTAGGATCTGCCTGCCCCATTGTCCAGTCCTGCTGTGCCAGGAGGAATCTTGGTGACATCCAGTGTTCCCCACAAGCCCATCAGGCAACACACCCCTCTGTCCACACAGCTCCCCCAGACCCTGTCTCCTGAACTCCTGACAGCTATTTACCAGCTGCCTAAACAAGTTAGTTAAGCAGGTGCTGTAAGTTATGATGAGGGTAATGGATTTTTCCAGAAACAAAACTGTTCTCCTGGCTGAATGTCAGTGCATGAGCTAAGTGCCACTTACATGGCACCCAGCATGTTCTGAGAGGAGCCAGAATCATTCTGGGACAGCTCCTGTTAGCTAACCTGACACCAGAGTCTATGCTATGACAATATACAAGCAGTATTAAAAATTATTACGACAATATTGAAAAAAAACCAGTGTCATTTAGAGCAAAGAAGAGGCTGCTCAGTTCTATTTGATTCTTCTTTCTTTCCAAATCTGTGTAGTACACAATTATACAGATATGATACACCTGGGTTTGTTAAAGGTGAATGCAGGTGAAGGATCCAGATCTTATGTAAAAACATACTTACCTTTTTTTATATATATATATGTTTGAGAGCCATCTCCCAGCTGATTTATTTCAGTAGCTGAAAACGTGGCTGACAATTTAGAGAGCAAGTGGTATATCAGAACAGGACAGCCCATGGGGAGGTGACAGTGCCTGATGCCCTCCACCTAAATCACCCCAGCCCTAACTCCTGACCTGCATGAGGCGCACCTTTGGACAGAATTCAAAGAGTTCAGAAACTGCCACTGGAAACCTGTGCTGGGCAGACTGGGATGACCATCACCTGAACACATCTGCATCCCCTCAGCTGGAGACAAGCAAATACAGGGCTTCAGCTGACACCTGATTTTACTGTGCCTCCCACCTGGGGAGCTTAAAAAGGGATGTCTATCCTTGACTGGCTCGTTGAGGTTGATAAACTCACATGGCAGCTTGATTATTGAATTAGATAGAGAATTTAATATCACTACTATGGATACCTTGTGCATTTGTTTTTACTTTAATTGCGTTTTGATTATTCTTTCTTTAACCTTTGATTAGTTCCTGACCCCTCCACTAGTCTGCTGCCACTCTACTGCCTGTCACCAGTTTGCTTTACAAAGGCAAAGGAGTTTAAACAGCCCTGAGCACTGAATTGAGGGGCACATGCTGTGGTTTCAGGCAGGCTGCAGCTGAGGGGGTAATGCAGGAGGGAAGAGAGAAAGTTAACAAAATGCCCTCCTCTCAGCAGGAATGCTCAGCTCCACTTGGACTTAGACCTGTCAGAATAGACCCCAGATATTTGGCTTTAGAGATGGTAACAGTTCATTAAATTAAATCTAGGTTGCAGACCAATAGTTATCCCCCAGTGCTTCCAGTCACATCCCACTCTATCAGGATACAAGCCTCACTTTCCCCAGCATGCTGCATGGTTTCTCTGTGTTTCTCCATCTCAGATACAGGTCTGGCCCCAAATGCAAGAGAACAGGGTAGCTGTAACTTCTACTTGAGCAGAGAAGTAGAACTTCATGTTGCCAGCGTGTCCAGGCCTCCTCCCTTCCAGTTTCGCTGGACCTGCATGGATAAGCAGAGGTTACAGAATTAATCTCTCAGTAAGAAAAAGCTAGTTTTGAATTCAAAAGTAACCTTTTTCATTTGCTGGTTTGGAGCTCATGCCTCAGTTTCACCCTCTGTGCTCTGGAGTCCTGCAGGGATGGGGGTGGTGGGGGACAGCATTCCTGGCCAGTGCAGATCTGCTCCCTCCCCACTGCCCTTCAGTCCGTCAGGTGCAATGCCCTGGACCCCTGAAGCAGCAGGATGAGATGCTCAGTCTGCAACAGCGATGGACTCAGAACAAACCCAGAGGTGTCCAGTATCTCACAGCAGTGACGAGGGCTTTGGCAGCCGCTTGAGCAAACCTGAAAAGTGAACAAAACACCCGTGCGTGTTCTTTGAGCCTGACCCTGCTTCTGCAACAGCTGGGGGCACATGCCGTGGAGAGAGGGGTGTTAACAGACAGTGCCTGCATCTTCTCCTTGCAGGCACAGTGACAGGGGCCCTGCTGTCGCTCGGAGCAGGCGGTGCCCTGGTGGCAGCGGTGCCCTGGTGGCAGCGGTGCCCTGGTGGCAGCGGTGCCCTGGCGGCAGCGGTGCCCTGGTGGCAGCAGTGACCTGGCGGCAGCGGTGCCCTGGTGGCAGCAGTGCCATCCCCAGGTGCCTCCCGGGGTCAGCGAGGCCGAGGGCTGGCTGGGCAATGCCCCTGTGCAGGCACTGCAGTGAGACCAATACACGTTTCACACAGACACCTTTATTTTCACATTTCTGCATGTATGAATGTTGTTTTTCCTGGGATGTACTGGTAGACAGATTATACCCTGCAGAATGGAGTTTACCAAACTTTATATATATATCTATTTTTACATATATATATATTTATATATGTATGTTTGTACACACATATATATAGTCTCTCAAAATCACTCTTGCACTTGTCCACGTGTGAGAATGGATGTTTACAACAAACCAGAGCTAAAGGGACACTGCTAGGTTTTGGGTTATTTTTCTTATCTCTAACATAAAATAGTGTTTGCATTTTTTTTCAACTCAATTGCCTGTTTTCCTGCTTATACTTAAGCAAAACTGCAAAAGTGCTGAAAGGAAAAGACATGCCTGTAAGTTTTCCATTTATACTACTCCAAAATACTATCAGTGATGCAGGTAGAAGAACATTTCTGAATTCTTATTTACACAAGGGCCAGACTATAAGTTCGGTGCATGTCACCACACCAAGTATAAGAGCACCCCTGAATCAGTGATGCAGATAAATCGCTGGCATGTAAGTGCTACATTCACAGCACAGTTCAGATTCACAGCCCCAATGCACACAGATACGTGTTTGAGTCCTGCTTTTAAAAGTTTCTTTGCAAATTTTTAACCTGACAGTGTCCCTTAAGAAAAAAAATACATATTGGGCTTAAGAAAGGACACCCTCCTAGAGATATTTTCTTTTTATTATTAAAACCAACATTTTTTAAACCATTCAACAAAATTGAATACAAATTACCATTGGGGAATAGCATTTGTAAGAGTGAAGCTTTACATGGCTGCTCCATTAACATGGCTTTAGTTATCACAATTTACATTATTTGCACATTTCCTTAGGTCTTTCATGGCACTTCCATGAAAAGGAAGAAAAGGTTGATACACTGCTGCTATCATCTCACCAGAGGTCACCAAGGGACACGTGGGTGTTTGTTCTTAACACGTTGCAGTCAGGCAATGCCAAAGTCCTGCCCATGGTGCCTTAACCTCAGGGTATCTGTGCCTCAGGCTCACAGCTTGGCTCATGGTTACTCACAATATTGCAATGCATTCAGAGGGACAGGAAAACAAACAAACAGCCAAACAGCCATGGAACAGGCACGGTACATTTTTTTTCTTTTTTTTTTTTTCATTATCATTAATCACATTCCTATTTTTCAACACATTGCATAAAATGTATGTTAGAAAGGCTTTCTTTAAAAAATGCTGGCATGAAGATGAAGACTAATGTTTGTAACTACTGACACAGTCGGAGTCCCGATTCCGATGTTATTTAAACATTCACCACTTGGAGGAAATGTGCACAGTTGATAGCACTGACAGATAGTCTGACTGTAACTGAGAAGCAGCACAGGAACTGCCTTCCATGTACTGGCAGGAGGATTGATGAGGGTAGGGATTGGAATAGCATACTGTGTTTTATTTAGAAAGCTGTAATAGTATTTGTCATAAATATTACAAGCCCCATTTCTGAGCGAGTTTACAGAGTAACATTCACGGGAAAACATAAGAAACCAAACCCAAAGCCATTTCCATGCAGAGTACGACTCTCTCACAGTCACTGGCTCTCTGTCACCTGTTGGCTGGAACACACCTGCCATTCTGCACACTGGTGCATCCCAAACTCTGCCCGTAGCAGTGGGATCAGGGACAAACATAGGGCAATAATTGGTTTTTGCAATGGCAAGAACTCTGCCACGGACAGAACCTGCAATCTGAGCTGCAGGAAAATACAACTGTGGGTGCCACTTTGCAAATCCTGGGCCTTGAGGTGGAACACAGAGCTCAACCCAGGGCTGAACGTCAGGGGTGCCTGGGAGGCGTCTGACTCCTGTGAGACCCAAACTGAAGCTCTTTACGCCTCAAGGGCAGACTCAGTGTGGCTGTCAGCACCTCCCTGAGGCACCCCCGTCATTCCTGGGAGTGGAAAGCTGGCACAGCAGCAAAGGAGGTGCCAGATCTGCAGGGTCAGTACCGGTACTCAGCAAGTACTTCAGCATGTAGTGGCAGGGGCACCAGCTGTTGGGAGTGTGGTGCTCAGCACAGGGTGACAGCACAGGCATGGCCTGCACGGCACTGCTGCCAGCGGGGACGGGAAACAGCCGAGGCCAAATTCATCACAGTAACTCCAGAAATTAATTTAGCTTCAGGGGCTGTGGCATCGTGCAACTAATAACATTTCCTTTTGAAAAGGGCACATTCCAAACGTTTCTGTCTGTATGTGCCATCTCATTAACACATTGCGAGCAAGACTTAGAGGAGAAAGGCACTGTGCTAGCCCGATGCAAATTCATCTTTTCCATTGTCCTGAGCACTTCTCCCTCCTCTGCAGTTAACTGTTTGGACTGATAACAGATAGATGTTTTGATGGGAGGGAGAAGCAGGTAATTAATTATATTAAATTCTGTAATTTGCTAAAGTGATTGCAAGAAGGATCAAGAAATAGGAGTGTAGGTGTGCATTATTCAGCTACAGCTGATGTCTTTATCAAGTGCCTGTTAGATAGAACCTAAACAGACAGTACCCAGCAACTGGAGGACAAGCTACTCTCACAGCATGGCATCCCTCCTGTGAATACAGCCCCTCGTGGGAGCTGCTGTGCTCTGGATCACTGCTGGGAAGGAATTAACGGTGCTTGCATGAACGGCAATAAACAAGACAGATTAGGGTGTCATTCCTGCAGACATGCAACTTCACTCGAACAGCACTTTTTATGACAAGGGGACAACTTAGAGAAATAAAACTAAGACTACACTGAAGTGTATGGAGGAGGACAGTAAAAGGTGAAAATGCCCCATCTTGGGGAATCAGCATATCATTACACTAGGACTGATCAAACCTACTTCTATAATCAGGAATGCTTCAACAGACGAAATTTTTATAAAATTAGGGCTACAGAACTGAGGCATTCTATATATTCTGTATTATAAAAAGCCTACACTTACATAATTTTTAAAATATATCTTCACTGCTAACAGTTTATTTGTAATATAGTATCTGATACAATAAAAATATAGGCTTACTGATTGGGAGCAATGCAGCATTGTGGCAGGGACCGTCCTGTCTATGTGGTTTGAGCAGCTGGAAAAGTTGGCTGTTCCCTCCTTCACTTGGCTTCTCAGCCATCACCTACCTGGAGATGGCAATGGCACTATGGTGCGTTTGCTGCCCTAAGAGGCTTCTGCAGAGAAGGCTCTGACATGTTCCCCAGCTGACAAATCATCTACTGGGCAAAATCCAACTTTGGCGTAACTTCATTACTTTTTTCTGGTTTAGTAATCAAAAAACCAACTCCCCAAAGCAATACTCTACTTGGCATTAGCAAGGAAATGGGGCTTGTACAAGGTCTGCTACTGCCTTGTAGGACAAAAATGCAGGCCTGGCACCTGATTCTGGGGCTAATAACAACTCAGTAGCTCCCAATCAAATGTACAGGGCAATTTGTGGGTGCCAAGGTCTGTATGTGGCAACACAGCTGCATCTTCTGGGCTCTGTTCTTCACTAAGTAAAATAAGTCCATAAAGGGGGTAAGAACTTACTGTCATGTCCAGTGGAAAAATACAAACATTCAAATGATGAACTTAGGAAGTGTGTGCCAAACTACAGCGAAAGGACCACAGCACATGCCCACAGTGCTTCTGAGATGCACAGTGGAGAACCACCTGGTGTCCCACAACACGCTGGGACTGCAACAGGTGCCTGGGACCAGAGCAGGTAATCATCTTTCTGTACCAGCCCTTATAAACCTGCCTGGTCTTTCAGGAACTTACCATCATTGAACAGGATTTGTTCTGTGGTTTGTTATTTATATGTGCAACGTGTTTTGCTCCTTTCTGGCTCACCCTGGCATGAAGATCCCCTGGGTCGTGTGTTCAGGAAGAACTCCACCAAACTCAGCATGGTGGCACCAGTGCATGTGAGAGGAGAAGTGGGATCTCTGCAGAAATGGGGATACTGGATACATAGGCTGTCTGCTCAATGTCTCAGGTACATTGACTGTTCATTTGTCACAGACTGCCCTGGTAGATGTGACTTTTGTCAAAGCAGATAAACGGCAAGGCATTCATCAAATACTGTGCCGTACGGTAGCATAGACTGAGCTGTCACTGGCAATAGATGGCTGAATAGTTATTGACATGTGCTATCATAGGTAATTAAGCTTGCTAGATTAAAAGCAGGACTTGTGCCTAGCAAACAATGCTCTATATTACTCATTGAACTTCGAGCAGCAGTTCTCTCTTGTCAGGATTTATTAAAATATTCACATGCTTCCAAAATGAAACAAAGGGCCACCGGCGTCTCCCGGGGAGAAGAGGTGGGATTGGCTGCATTCAGTTGCCATTTGGTTGGAGATGTCATACAAAATCGTCACACACTGGACATGGCTCAGTTGTAAAAAGCTTTCACCCAGAAAGGAGATCTTTGTTACAGAGGAAGCCTCGGACTCCTCCAACGCTGGTTATGTGGTTACATGACATTCTCAAAGAGCTGTAAGGATCGCATGATGTTGTCATCCTGAAAGCAAGCAAAAGATATTTCCATGAAACCAGCAGGGCCAAGCACAATTCTTAACTCTGCCTGGCACAGGGGAAGCTTTGCAGCTGCTCCTGCAGGAATCAGCCTTGCCTTGGTAATGCTTTTCCCCCTCCATGAGCTGGGATTGATTCAGTGCCCAGGCCCTGACTAGCACAGCAGTTGTCTCTCTCTTTGGCCCTGGGTTGGTGTGGGGCAGGCAAGGACAGGCTGTGGCTGTGCTAAACCCTCAGATGCCACTGAACCTGGGTGTGCAAACGTGCTAATGATGCTCCACACGTCCAACTGAAACGGCACATTTTGAACGGATAAGAAAGTTGCCTTGAGGGAGCACTTCATCCCAGAAATACAACCAGCTCAAGCCCAAAACACATGCAATCTGTGCAATCTCAGCCTCTCCAAGGTTCCTAGAGCCAAACAAGAAAGTTACAGACACAAGGGAAATCCTGGATTATTTCTCTTGAAATCCTGAAATTGTACTTCAAAGTAATAACCAGAGTAGTATACAAAAACATGATGATTTTTTTTTCCTCACAGGAATTCAGTTATTCCAAAAGTTAGAATAGCTGTCTGCCTGTAACATAAAATTAGGTTTCCACATTGAGCAACTTAAGAGATCGATTGCACTGCATTCCTCAATCATATTCTGAGGCAGGATTAGCTACGTCACTTCTAACACAGTTTGGTGGATTCCAATCACCCTCTCCAAGGCAATGCCAGGGGTTCCCTGCCCACGAGCCAGAGCCTCTGCAACGGCAAAGTAAGCGCTGTAGAGCACTTAACATTTGTTCTTTCATGAAGATAAAGATTAAATAAATAATTCCTGCCCACCAGGAACCCACACCTGCCAGTGCATCAATCTGCCCAGTTCCGAGTGCAAGGATGGCAACAAAAGGAACCAAACTCAAACTAGAGCAAAGAATTTAACAGTTACAAGTGAAGTAAAGCTGCTTCAGTTCTGAGACCACTAATCATAGACACACCTACAGTCAAATGATGAATGTGAAGAATAATACACTACACAAGTGTTCAGAGTAAAGATGGTGCCAAAAATGAGCCAAACAACCAGGAGGGACCAAGAATGAAGTAACTGAAAAACATTAGTTTTCTGTTATACACCTGCTAACAAGGATTTTGCTGCCTGAAGTCCCTGACTGAGAGGTAATGAGGATATGGCCAGAGCCATAGAACCAGCAGCAAGCCAGCCCAGCCCTCCAGAGTGAACATTTTGCCCTTGCTCAGGGACAGAAGAGCTGTCTGGCTGCAGAACTTGAAAGAATTTTCCAGGGAAAGTAAAATACACAGAAGGGCTGCTGTGCAGTTATTTGCACTAATGTAAACGTTACAAAAGGCAGAGATTGCCTTTTAGACCATTATTGTACTGGTCAAGTATTAGAGATATCTCTGAGCAAACATTCACACACTTAACTGATGTCTAAGACAACAGACATTAGGCATGTTAATGCAGGTGCTTCTTTATGCCAGTGCTAAAAGTACCATTAAACCTTTATCACAGCCATCCTAACGTAGGGAGTTTGCAAGAAGCAGCTGATTTCCAAAAGAGAAAATAAAATAAAAATCATTGCTCTGATGACAGCATTTGCTTTTAATGTTTGACCATAAAAACATCAACTGGCTTTGTAACTTAGTGCTGTAACTGCAAGATTTGGAGACACCTTTGTCTCTGGGCAGTTACTGCAATGTGGTACCTGATGAAGACATTTGGGCTGGCACTCAGAGACAGTATCAGACTTTTGAAATGAAATTAGAAAACAAACAACCAACGAAAAACCCCCCAAAAACCCACCCAACCAACGAAAAAAAACAAAACACCTGACCCAACCAACCAACCAAAAAACCCCACCCAAGGCAGTTATGAGCTTTCTCTAGTGTTGTCTACAACTTCTCTAGTGGTTGCCTATGGACTCAGGCACTCACAACATCACTATTCAGTCACAGGCTTCTCAGAGCACCAGCAGAAACTCAGTCTTGAAGCCAATTTTTTTGTTGGTTTGTGTTTTGATTTTTTTTCCACAAAGCAAAAAAACCCAGAATCCTGAGCAGCATCTTGTTTCAGAGTTTGTCCAAAGAGAAGCATATGATGTGGCATAAGCTAGAGCTTTCCTTGCAGTTATAATTTAGTCCTTACCTCCTGACACGATTCAATAAACTCATCTAAAGTTACAACTCCATCTTTGTTTTTATCCATTTTCTGAAAAATAAAATTAAAAAATTAGTTTTCATTGATAACACTGTTGTTACAGTATAATATCTGAGTTAATGCAACCTGAATAAAGCTGGGCACTGGATAAGCTTAGATCACAGACTCAATGTCATTGCTAGATGACACTGCTGACTGCTAAGGACTCTGGGATTCGGACCAGTTTGGAGGTTATCTCCAACTATTTCCTCAACATACACCACAATCTCTGCACTTATTCCATTGGTCATTTATTCACTGCTTCACCAACCCCCACCCACATTCCTGTCTGTCATTAGGGCAGCTGAGAGAAGCAGCACAGAAGGGCAGCAACACATGCAGAGGCTTCAGACTTACTGCATGTGGCACATCCCAGTGCAGAGGGTCAGGCTAAGAGACCACTCAGATACTCCTGGAGCCAGGAAGTCATCAGACACTGTAGTGTCAGATTGAATGGTTGCTAGGGTTTATTTTGGAATATACAGTGAGGCATAGACACAACTTTCCCTTAAAGTCTATGAGTGCATAGCTCAAGTGTTAAGAAAAACACAAAAAACCAGGTACCTGGAAAAACACTTCTACATGCTGCCTTGGTGCATCTTCCTTGAGCACTGGATATGTGTACTTTCCCATCATATCATAAATTGCCTTGACAATATCCATCATTTCCTGTGGTAGCAGCATGCCAGCCCAAACACAAAAGGGAAATTAAGAGGAACGATAACACCTTTCTGTCTTGTCCTGCCCTTTTCTTCACCCCCCTTCTATTACAAAACAGCCACAGAATGCCTGTGCACGTGCACGAAGACAGATGCCAAAGCAATTCATTAAAAGCGCTACAATATAGGAAAATATGTCTAGCAAATCATCCAATAAGATCTCTGTGTACTTTGCTCAGACACAGATAAATGCTCAAGTCCATTCTGATTTACTTTTAATTAGCTGCATGCAACATTAATTGTGTTCTGCAACAAAAAAGAGTTGTCACTCTCCTGAAATCAACCACATTTGTCAGGAACAGCCTTACCTCCTTGTTTATATAGCCATCCTTATTTATGTCATACAGATTAAATGTCCATCTTAGCTTTTCATGAACAGTTCCACGTAGCAGAATGGACAATGCCATCACAAAATCCTGGTTTGAGGCAGAGAGAGAAGCGTGAATTTTCATAACATTCTTTTCTAAGCCCTCTTTATATGATGCCAGTCAAAAGATTTATCTTTTTAGGATGGAGCATATGGTTATTAACCTCTTCTGGCTCCCTTTTTTGAAAATGTGTCCTCTCTGACTGAACTGAATGGATGAAGCATCTGCTAAGATGTTTGTTTTTTAAGAGCAGTGCCAGATGCTCCAGTGGCCATCCTCCTCCCTGCTGCAAGGAGTCCTCACTCAGGTTGCCACTACTTGGCTAAATACAGCTGGACTCTGCCTGTGGAAATAGAAGCTGATGCTTTCTTACCTCCAGATCTAGGTGCTGGCAAAGTAGGGAGAAAATCCAGCATTTTCTCTGTGTCCTCCTTGAGAGATGGAGAGATCTTAAACTCCCCTAACAGAGGGGTTTTGCTCTCTGGCAAAATCTGTCAGACTTGACCAGATGTGATTCCTGCCACTAATTATTCAGTGTGAGACAGAGCATTTTAATTGCATTTTTTTGTTTCCAGTAAAGTTATTGCTTCCAATAACTTTGATTTATTGTTTATACTGCATGGTGGCTCGGGCACTGCGAGTAGCATTGCTACAGGGGTTTGTTAGCACAGGCTAACAAGCTGATGGAGCTATGGAGTTTCTGATAACTTATTTAATATCTTTAGTCCTTCCCATGTCACCTCCAGAAGCTCTGCACGAGGCAGTGCATCACTGTTTTAAACACCCTGTTCCTTTTTGCCAGGGCTCAGAGGAATCTGAATTTGTTGAACATTATTAAAAAGGGGACAAAGTGCTTATGTTTGAGAAGCAGTAAATAGACAGGTCTGCCAGATAGGAAAGCTCAGCACTTTCTACGGGTTTTTTTTAGGTTTTTTTTAGTAGTATTTCCCTATTCTCAATCTGGTTAGGTTTTTGGACACCTTTAACTACTGAGTAGCTGTCATATGCAAAGCCTGTACTGCAGCCCTTTCTACAGAGACACATGGATACATATGGAAACATTCCCATTTGACATTCAATGAATTAACCCATTTCCCAGTCTTATCTGAAAATTACTGGAGTTCTTGGCCATTTGACAGCAAAGGCCAGACTGCCTATGATTTGTAGTTTTATAGTCACAGTGAAATGTCTTCAAAGCTATGAAATTCATCCACCAGAAGTCTATGACTTAACAAATCCTTCTGCTGCACTCCTAC
>JAYRBT010000028.1:334510-346711 GCA_036023395.1 Myiotriccus ornatus | reverse complement strand
CCCTCATCTCTCTTCATATGGGACTGTCCCCGAGCACTCCTCTCTGCCACGTAAACCTCTGCGCTTTCTCCTTCTGATCCTGACTGTTATGATCGAGATGTTTCTTGACTGAGAGGAAACACAACTGCATCTGCATAAAAGAAACTGAACCAGATTTTAGAACATCAACTGACTTTAGACTGAAACCTCTAACCCTTAATCCAGCGTCCTACTACTTTACAAGGAAGAGTGGACAGAAAAGCTTAAAAACACAAAACTGAGAAAATGGCATAGAAGGAAGATGCAAAACAATTACCTCAAACTTCACTGAGCCATTTTGTGCAGTATCAAATGCATTGAAGAGGTAATGTGCATACATGCTGGCATCTGAAAAAAACACAAACATGAACGGGTACAGCAGCTCTTTATATGCTAATGGCTCTAAACAACAGTCATGATCTTATTTTTCTTCTGTATAAAAACCAGCCTCTTAGCATTCTGTGAGCCAGTAAACGTTAACATGGACTTGCAAAATCCTGACACCGTCCTTAGCCTTGAAATGCAAAAGCTTTTGTTACAGTAGAAACTATTTGGATTATGAGGCTGTTCCTGAAAGAACGAGCAGGAAAAACCCGACCATCCAGAATGTCTCTGGGTCAAATGGAGCATTAGCTCTGGTGGGAAGCAAAGCAAAAAAACCAAAGAGTGCCTGCAGCACATGTGCATCCTTCCTCTGCCGTTGTGTTTTGCAGGAGACATGGCAGAGACCCCCAGGGACTGCCCACCTTCAGAAGGCTCTTGCTCCTGAACTTGACTGCTAGAGAGCAATCTCACCCGAAGCACCTTTTCATCCTTTTGAATCTTGAACTGCTGGTTTTAGAAAACGTTTTCTGTTGAGAAGAAGAGTCTCTATAGCTGTGTGAATGGTGGCTGTTGACTAGAAATAACAGTAATGGTATACAGAGAAAAATCCAACTGATGTACAACTCTAAGACCTTCAGTTGCCCATTCTCTGCTCTGGAGGCAATTTGCACTGCTCTCTGTATCACCAGAGCCCAGCTTTTCAAGACAGAAGCTACAGGCATTAAAGTTCCTCAGTGATTTTGTTGTTCTCTAGCAGCCACACACCTTTGGTCTCTTCTATTCTTTGTCTCTAGCACACAGCATCAGTCAAACCTGAGTGTCCACACTCAGTGTATGGATATTCAGGTGAAGCCTGGTGCCCTGTGGCACAGGTGGAATGACCCAGCATCTCCTTACTTTGACATTATTTAAATCCAGGAAAGTGTAACAGTGTGCAGAAAAATCAAATACTTAAGTTACTGTCATTCATAAGGATAGAATACACTGGACTTTAGGGAAAAGAACATTGTGTACTACATTCTTAAGAGAAGGATTCTAAAATAAAATAGTTCCAAAGGAAAACCACAACATTATTTATGGGTAGTCCTACTAAAAGCTCCTATTAAACTAAACTAAACAATAAACTAAAAATATTAAGCTAGAGGTCTTGTTTCAATTTGGTACAATGTACATTAAGAAATACTTAGTTCCCTAGTATCACTTGATGGCAGATTAGCAAAAATTAAAACTGCCAAGGATAGGAGCCCTATGTAACAAAAGAATCACAACCCTGGGGTGGCAATTGTTATAATTCAGAGTTATGTTACCAGCTTTAGGTTACACAGGTTTATCTGTAAAGAGAGCCATAAAAGTGGAATAATCTCTGAAGATTCCAAAATCTCACAACTTGTGACACTGAGATTGTACAAACAGTTTGGAAACCAAGTGAAAGAAAACAGTGTAAAATACAAAATCCCATCTGCTGTTGAACTGATTTACTGTTAAGCATGGTTGTACTTCCAGCATCATTAAATAAGGGAGAATCACATTTCAAGGGAATGGGACACACAGAAAAAGGAAAGACAAGTCTTTGACAATCTCAGTAGAATGGAAAAAATTATCTATCCATTAAAAAATGAAGTTTCTGTGCCTCACTGTTTTTCACACCTGAGCTGGGTCACAAAAAGGAGTTGTTTGAGTAACTGATTTTCCTTGGACCTACTTGAACTCAAGTTGAAAAAAAAAACACATCCAGAAATACATTGAGATTATAAATACTTAAATTTTTGCAATCAATCAGTCAATGGACTGGTTGAATTTTATAGCAAAACAAAGCAATCACAACAAGAAATAATCAAGTCTATACTGAAATTTAATGCAAACTTTTTATAGGTGTACATCTTTGAGGTCCCATGCACTGTAAAACACATAAGCATAATGTGGGTTTTCTTGACATTTAGTTTGAAATACACTTGTTAATGACCTTCTTAAAGTAAAGCACATGCACACAGACACTCTTGCAGAAACATCAGTTATCATTCCCCAGGGAGTGTATTCTGCAGCTACTTCAGAGTGAAATAAATTTGAAAAGTCTCAAAAACTTAATCTTTTACTAAAAAGATTTTTACTAAAAAGATGACTCATTATTTTTCAGGTTGAAAACAGCATCTCCACAAAACATATCCATTTAGAAGAACATTTAGATTCTTGATGTTTTTAAAAGGCAATACATATATTATTTGAGTGATTTAATGCAATACTTTAATATTCCCATATATGACATGACCCTGTCCTAGTAACACAAACACAAAAAACGATCATTTCAGGTAGCCAGGAGTTCACATATCAACTAAGAGCTGCTTTAAGAATTTTAAGGAGGTTTTGATTAATTTTTCAGGCCAAAATGAGGTCTGGGAGCCTTCTGTGCTAGACACTGCACGCCCAGCAGTCCAACAGCAGGGAAGCCAAGACACACTGAGGGGGGAGCAATTTCACTTTCTGCCAGTCAGAAAGTCAGTAAAGAAAAAAGCATCAATCCCCAGCTTCTATTTTGGACCTGGGGAATGAAAAGCTGACAACTAGGGGCAGTCTTTAATGGGGTTTGTCTATGTGAAATAACTGTTCAAGGGGCCTAACAACCTTACGACCTTGATGTTTGTGTTTCTGTCTAAAATCCCACAAAGCTCAAGCTCGACTCCCACTCCTTGCACAGCTGATGTGCAGCAGTTCTGCAGCCAGCTGGCAGTCAGGAATGTTAAGGCACCCTGACAGGCACAAAGCGCTCCGCTTACCTCCATGAGGAAAAAACTGTGCATAGATCTGTTTGAACGTTTCTTCATTAACAACCCCACTGGGACATTCCTGTTGGAAAACAAACAAACAAACAAAAAAACCACAAACAAAACAAAGAAAGGGGAAGAAAAAAATCAAGAAAAACCACAGCTTTGTGAAGGTTCATTTGCAAAACTCTATAGGCCCAAAGAGAGCAATTAAACAAATCACTTTCCTGTTCTCACAGTGTTCTGCGTGCACAGGCTGTGCAGCTGGAGAAATTGAGGTAATTCAGACTGCAATTTCATCTTAAGCATCTCACAGACTTGGTTCACCATTATTAACATTTCTAACTGCATTTTCAGCAGTGTTTCATCGCTGGTTTATAGGATGACCTAGAAAGGCAGCTCATGCCTTCTGTTACATGAAGCTTTCATCTAATAATTACAAATAATGTTCATGCCAGCTACCACCTTCCTGTCTGATGCTTCCACAGATATGAATTCATTAATCCTCAGCAGCAGACTGTGGCTGGATGCCTGACACCAGCTCCATGGAGGTGAACAGTTCATACTACACTAGTAAGTCCTTACAAACAAGCATTAATAACAGCCAAAAAGATTAGACCATTTTTAACCTATCTGCTCAATCTTCTGTAAAGTTCTGAGGAGCCAGACTGTGCCCATGCACATTTTCTAAGCTGGTGACCTGTGGGCTTATTTAATTTGAAGCTCTGGTACTGCAGTGCAAGGCATTTAATTTCCCCTTTGGCTGCTTTGAACGAGGGCAAACCCTTAGGAAGAAGGTGGCAGTTTTCAGCACTGAAATTCCTGGCCAGTCCCGTGGGGCAGGATTTGGGAAGGGAAAAGGGGATCGATCCCTGGCTGGAAGGTTCACACTGGCCCTGCTACAGCTGAGCAAAACCAAGCCATGATGGTAGTTTGGGGTAGTTTGCTCTCTGGGCACAGATGCAGAATCTGGACAGCACCCCTGAAAGATGCAGCTCGTACCCAGCAGGGTGCAGGGCCACAGGCAATGCAGGAGACAGCTGGAAAACAGCACAAAAACTATTTTGTGAATTTGCTGCCAGCCTTATTCTGGCACCATCACAGGTTGTGGAAGTTCAGATGAGTAACCTTCGGAAGTCTAAGAAAATCCCTTTGAATTAGTGACACAAAAAGCTGGAGGAAGATTCAAGTCTATGACTTATTTATTGATGAGTTGTTTAGATACCTTTTAAGAACAAAAAGGACTTTGACAAGAAATTCTTCCACCATGAAAAGCCTATAAAAGAAAAAAGGCATTTTTTCCAAGCCTCTGATCTGCCAGCATCACCTGCTGCTGATGTGCATTCACCAGCCAAGGAAAAGGACAGCCCAAACAGGAAATCACTTAATCTTGTGCAAGTCATGGAAGGAGAGCAAGGGGGGTACTTCAGGTGACACTGAGGCAGTTCCTTAATCACAAAGCTGTTTGCTATTGAAATTAGGATGGTTAGGTCTGGGTTCCTTCCTCCAATGCAGAAGTCTTGCTGTCTTCCACCCACTCTTAAGGAAGGAAATCATCAGTGATTTGGGAGATAGCTGAACTAAATAAAAGAGAATTTGTTGCTTGAAAGTCCCTGAAGTTCTCTTTTAGTCTATGTCTTCATATCCTGACAACTGCTCTTCTACTGGTTATGTTTAAGTGTCCCAATTAAAAGCCAAATCTGAGGTCTTGACCTCACCACAGCCATCCCTTCTCCACGATCACAGTTTGTTCCACACCAGGGGTAAAAAGACCAATTGGACTACCTAAAGCCAGTGGCTGCAGGATCAGACCATCTCTTTTCATCTACTGACTAAACTAACAAGATTCTCTAATTCTGTAAAGCAAGATTCCTGGTTAAATGAGTATCCTCAAAGCATCATAAAACACCTCATAAAACATCCATTGCCTGGTTTCCTTGTCAAAAGAAAAGTGGTTACTTTTTCATCTGTCTGTGCTGCTTCTAATGAAGTAGAAATCATAAAAGGAAGAGTAATTCAGTAGAAGCTAACAACTACCATAAAAGATTCTCCTAAATGTTTCCTAAATGTTCATTTTTCTGAAGCTTGTAATTTGACATACACTAAACAAATAATCTGATATTTATTTATGTTATCTTTCAATCATAGCTCAGACCAGGTGCCCTATCCACAGCCATTCTTGGGTAGAAATGTTCTCCTTGGTCACTGAAGTGCTGTTGCTTCAAGGCCACACAGAGGGCTTGCAGAGTATTTCACCAAATTGTCATTTTTTTAAAAGCAAGGCTGGCACAGCACTTACCCATCCCTTCCAGCCCAGTGCTGCTTCTGGCCCGACACACCAAGAGATATTTTTGTTCTCTTCTCTTGGTAATGTAAGTATTATATTCACTAAAACCATAACTTCACATGCTTAAAGGGAGTTTGTAAATGAGGGGCTGATCATTATTTTCTCTCTGTTTCCCCAGCTGCAGAGTCCCTGGGGTCCCTTCCCCTGCACCCCCAGAGCCCCAGCCCGGCCAGCAGCCCCGTGAGGCTGCTCACACGGGCAAGGGCTGCTCTGGCACTTTTAGCCACTGTTCCAGCTTAATTTTCTGAATTTCCACATGATCCTTATTGCTTCTGATGCTCCATCTGGAAGCCAAATGAAAGTTTGCATCAAAGCTTCAGGAGTGCTGGGGAAAGGCAGCGCTGACGCTGATCGGCCCATTTAGCTCTCTGTAACTGGATTGCTTTCAGACACATATGCTAGTACCAATTCATTTGCACTTAATTGATCACAATTTTTGCTTTTTAAGAGCCAAATAATGCTCAAGAGGCCTCATTAGTGCTACAGTACTACTTAATTCTGCTGACTCGAAAGAAATCTCTCTTGTGAAATGAAGCAGGTAAACTTAGCGTCGGTTTAAATTCCACTGAAGTTAATAAAGGTTCACTCATTCAGTAACAAATTCTTGTCAGTAGGAAAAAGCATAGTATTCATAAGGCTTTCCTTTGATAGCAGGGTTTTAGGCTAACACCTCTCATTTCTTTAACCTACGAATTCTTTAAAAATGTCAGTGAACATTTTTTTGTACTGTTGTCAAGCACAGAACCAACAGCTCATTTTCAGAGAGCTGACTATCAATCCCTGGCAGCATGAGCTGTGCATCTGAACCTACCCTCTCACGCTTCTTCTAAACCACTAAACAGCAAAGGAGCTGAATCCACATAAAAACCAACCAAAGCAACCAACAAAACCAAAAGGAAAAGAAAACAGAAGTTGCACTTGCTGTTCTTTCTTCTGCTGGAATCAGAAATTAACTTCCTCACTTGCTTTCAGTGCAGAGATGCAGAGACCAGAGGGGACCAAAGAGTAACCTGCCTGTCAGACCATTCTGGGGTCCCTTGGCCAGAACATGAGGATGAGCACTCAGGGGTCACATTTTGCTAAACTAGAGGTATTCAGTGAGCTGACCACAACCCAGATTTGTATCTCTAAGCATTTGCACATCCCACATGTTTTGTTGCTCTATGTTCTCCCTGCCTGGAGATGTTTTGGGGATTATTAAAGTATCAGAACATTTCTTCCTTGCTCGTACTGCTCGCTTTAGTCTCCAAAAACCTGCTTTGTTACAGACAATTACACCTCCTACTACACTTCACTACAGGTTTGCTGAAATACTCACACTACAGCAAGGTAAGGATGTCTCCAGTTGCCCTTCAGTTATTTGGGTTGTCTGTTTCCCAATTTAGTATTAGAAAATTATCCCTTGCAGCTAACAAGCATTTCCCCTAACAGCACAGCTCCCCTCTAAACTGAGCAAAATGTCCCATAGAAACACCAGGCCTTTTAAATCCGTGTACTCAATTCCAAAAAATGCAAGTCATTAGAAACATGATCTAAATGGAAAGTACTGAATTACCAAGATCAAACCTCTGTATTACTGTTGGTCACTTCATTCATCATCAGTTTACCAATTTTAATCATAAAAATAGTTTCTCGCTCTCCTCCCTGCAATTCCGTAACTGTTCTCCAAACTTTAC
This sequence comes from Myiotriccus ornatus, assembly GCA_036023395.1. Taxonomy (NCBI): domain Eukaryota; kingdom Metazoa; phylum Chordata; class Aves; order Passeriformes; family Tyrannidae; genus Myiotriccus; species Myiotriccus ornatus. The sequence continues at coordinate 339,587 of JAYRBT010000028.1, read as the reverse complement.
TACTCTGGGGGTAGAAACCTCTAATTCCAGCCTATGGCCATTTTGTTCCTGTGCCAACACTGCTGTTTAGCTCAAACAATTCTTTCTCCTGACATATTTGTAGACAGGAGGTATTGCATTTTTATTTGTTAAGTTGTACAAAGGCAAGACCCCCCAGAGGCTCTGCTGGTTTTGCTGCCTGTTACCTCGCTTTTGCAGAACCCCAGCCAAAGAAATCAGACCAAACATCTCATGTTAATCTGGCTCCAGTCAGACAGCAGCCAACTCCATGGTGCAAAAGAGACTATTCACATAATGCAGAACAGCAGAGGCAACTTCTAAGAAAAACATGAAATATTGGTCCTGGAACCCAGAGATGTTGGAAGGTGGCAGCCTTTCACATCTGGAAGAGCAAGCTGAAGGTAAAGAGAAAGGGGACATTTGGCCAGGCACCAAGGACACAGGTTAGAGCGCTCTGCTTCTCTGGAGTAGCAAAGGAGCCAAATTTGGTGGAACCCTCCATCAGTCTGGAGCACAAACGTCAGACTGGAGCAGTGACACATTAGAAAAAGACTGAGAAAGTTTGAAGGGAGGGGGGGAACAGATTTTGCAGACAAAGGAAGAACAGGAATAAAAGTGCTGAGATTTAGGACCCTGGTCAGCGAGGGCTCTAGTTCTGTGGCCACCCCAGGCTGTGCTGAGCTGCCTTTGGTGGAACATCATCCCTGTTCCTGCACACCAAACCCTCTGGATCCGGGCTGAGCAGGACCTCGATCCCTCTGTGTCCAATACAAGTGCCTGTAAATGCCTCTGTGATTATTCAGGTGTTGCCTCGTGATTAAACAGGACCTGTGCAATCACTGAGAACAAGCAGTAAGTACAAGCTGCAGAGAGGAAAATGACTGTATTCCCACAAGGATTTTGAATCTCCAGATGGCACTGTAACATCATCCCAAAGAGCAGACGGTTTGGTACAACAGCAAATTGTACAGCAACAGCTGAGCCAGTCTGCCTCCTGTGCAAAATTACTCGCCCCACTGAAACCATGATTTACAGGCTACAAATGTTAAAGCTGCATTTCCATTTCAATTTAAACCTCAGATATGAAACTTTGTTCAGCTGCGGAAAAACAGCCTGCTTTGTCCTAGTACCCAGATACAAACCAAAACCTTGCCAGCACTGCCAATTAGTACCAAGACCTTCAGCAAGGCCCTAGGTTTAGGCCACAAGTTATGGGCACGTGTCTGTCATTCTTGCCCTGGGAGGTAATGCCTCACTCTGCAAAGTGACAGGAAAATCGGGAAGGGCAGGGGATAAGTGTTGTGTCTGCTGAGAGTGCTGCAGGTCTGCCTGTCTGGCACAGCCAGCTCCTCCTTTCAGCAAGGAGCAGATTCCCACCCAACAGCAATACAGAGAGCATTGCAGAGATCTTAACAAATCTGAGTTTAATACCCAACTGTAGGCAGTCATCATGTATGTTAACCTGTCAGGCTCTGTCTCAAAAACCATATGACTTCTTGCTGGCTGTTGAAAGCATGAAGAGGTTTCGGAGTATCAGTTTTCAGTTAGAAAACTTCACACACGAAATGACCTCCTAGGTGCAGCAACGGCTGCACAAATAGAGAACATACACCAAACAAACATACAGAAAGCTCAGCTGCACCTTGGCCTGCTTAGGTGAGCAGTGGAAATAAAGGATGAAAACACCAGACTCCTCAAGCAAATTTCAAGAAAGGCCCTTCTCAAAGTCCAGCAGGTTTCCCTCAGAACTGCCTGCATTTAATGAGGCTCAGCTTTCTTTTGACAGGTTTATACCCAGTACAGTTGACTTTCCAAGACATTTCAGCATTTCACTGTGATGGTCACTGAAATGCTGGACCTATCCTTCAAGACCACTTGAAAAACACTCCATGTTCATTGAGCTTGCTCAATTCTGACCTGTTAATCATCATTCAAACATCAGCTGACACAAACCACCTGGGTGACTAAATCCAGACCCTCAGGCAAACATGTAATGAGCACTCATTCTTCAAGGTCCATAAAACATCTGCTCCATGTAGCCTCAACGTTCCCCATCCATTTCTACTTATTTTGCCGAGCCCTGTGAGGCAGCAGATGACCCAGAAGCTGAGGCTCATGAGCTGCAGACTCCCTGCTCCCAGGGGGAGCGTGGCTGGAACGGTGGCTCACAGACAGGGCACTGGAGCTGTTTGTGCACACAGTCATGCCAGCTGGCCTGCTGCCTGTTTTCACCAAAATCTGCACCCTCTCCTTGTCTCCTCGGTCTTAATACACGTTTAACTTTTGATTTCTCTTTGGGTCCTGCCATTCTGTCCTTATTCCCTACTTGTGCAGGACCTTAAAGTCCTAAAGTACTCCGCTAACATCCTACTACAAGAACAAGACTCTCCAGCTAGATAAAAGATAAAATCCCCATCCTGGGCAGCTAAAGCAAACAGTACTGCTTATATTTGAACATGAGGAACTGACAACAAGGATTAAAGAAGTAACCATAAAAATATTTTCAGGTTGTCCTTAAGTACTGGCACAGCAGAGGAAATTATAGCATGCTTGCTGAGATTTGGGGAACAAGTTTAATGAGACTATTATGTGCTGAATATTCATCCAAACCCAGTTTGAGGCAGATTACAGTGTCATAAATATTAGATTGAGAGGCAGATCGTGCTCATTTTGCTGTGTTGGAGAGTTCTAATACAAAACTACTAATGTTTAGCGTGGGATAATACAAAATATATCTGAGCAGTTGGGGCTGGTGGGGACATACATACTAGACTCTGTTCATCGCAGTAGTGTTCTTACATTTTTAAATCCTCTGTAGAGGACTTGAAGTTCTCTTTTAGTGAAATTGGTTTGTGCTTCAAGCTGTTCCAGTCCCTCGGGTCTATGGCACACTGTAGTCATTTCTAATTCATCTTCAATTTTATCTGAAAGAAAAGACAGGAAAATGTTTATTTTGGTTGTTGCCTTTGCTCTATTAACATGATGGATAGGACAGACTGGATTTCCAGAGCGACAGAAGAAAAAGAAGCCATCAACAGAACTGATCTGTGTAACTATTGAAAGCAAAATAAAAGCCATAGGAGTAAAGCAATAGCTCAGATTTGTTACTGGGCTGCCAGTTCATTCCCTGTTCACAAAGCTGGAACTGGTGGTAAGAACATTGCTTGAAAAGGCAACACCAGACATTTCATACCTAAATATTGGAACAGTGTGGAGGAATAGGACTTCCAAAGTAGTAGCTTGAAAGAAAGCTGTGCAAATACACATGAGAGAGCAGACATGCTTGAGCATATTAGACAATGACACTATACTGAGGGTGAATTTCTGCTGTAAGACAAGGATTTAATGAGAAGTGTGCAAGGAAAAAGAGTCACTCTGACTAGAGGAAAGGCATGAATTCAGAGCAGACTGGCTCAGTGAAAGAACAGACCAGACCAAAGGTGTATTTTTATAAGTTAATTAATTCTGCACACACACACACATATGAACGTTATTAAGGGAGGACACAGGACAGTGAGTGCTAATGGTTAATTAACATTGGGTCCCTGTGCCAGTATGAAGAAATCAGTTCAAAATATTGGTGAATTCAGCCATTCTCCTAATCCACCGTGTCTGGACTGTCACAGTCAGCATTTGCAGGGCTTGAGCAGCTAAAATACATGCCTAAAAACTGTCTGAAGGTATCTGAAGGTGTGCATTGCAAGGGCATAAAATTGGGAACAGCATATCACAGCCATTTATAGTGCAGAAAAAGTGACTGAATGATGGCAAGTGGCCAAAAGAGGCCTGAAGGACACACCTTTCCCACACAAAGGGAAAATGAAGAGTCTAGAAATTACAGCTCCTGTTAGACGAAAGGAGATGAAAAACGTTGTCTGCTACAGGAAAAAGAACAATTAATGTGAAATTAGGGGGGAAAGCCATTTTTTTGCATGAGAACTAGTGCCACAAAATGAAGGAATGCAGAAGTTGTAAAGAGAGAAAAGTGTGGGAAAGAAATTCTTTAAACTGAGGGAAGAAAAACAGAGAGGAAATCCATTTAAAAGAGACCCTGACTCCTCTCCTGTGCATTACCAGGTATAAGCAGTTTACACAGGACCTTGACATGGCTTGACTCTCCCTTAAGTTCTTTACAACTTCAGTCTGTAAACTATAATTGTAAAATACTGGCTAACTAGTCTTTATATCCTATAATATAGTTTACAGAGAGAGGAGGATAAAAATATCTATGGAGCCTCACGTATCTGGTGAGGCTGATGAGGAAAACCAGCCTGTTGGAATATTCTCATACTTGATTTTAGTTATGCATCTACAAAGTGTAGGTTTCTACAGAGGCAGGAAAGATCCAGCTGAGACAAGTCCCATTCTTTTGCAAGGATATTTCGATATGAATAATTTTTTTTTTCATATATTTTCTCATTTCCTTCTTAAGCAGACAGGTTTTCCAAACATTTAGTGGAATTAGTGTTAGTAATTAAAGTAAAAGGTCTCACTCAAGAAAACTTGCTCTCTAGCTCCACGATAGTTTTAAATAAAATCTGTAGAACTAAAGCTCAAAACTCAAGAGTTATCTAGATGCTATTTAAATGAGAAGACCCAAAATGAGGGTCTTGGAATTATTTTTTTTCCCAAAATATTCTGGAATAAAATATTACTTGGTAAACATTGTATTTTAATAATGATATTTGTCTTTTGACTGTACTGACCTCATTCAGTGAATCACTATTTCAAAGGAGTGCAACTCATCTCCTTCAGTTTGTCCTGCAAGAATAGGCTTTTCCAGCAATGAGCTTGGGTTTCACAGGGCAGGTATTTCTACATTTCTATTTTAAAAATAAGCCAGATTATTTTTGTAGGTTTGATTCTATTTTCTATGCTGAGAAATGTGTCTCTTTTCTCATAATAAACTGCAGAAAGAAAATTATAAAAAATTTATCCCTCTCAAAGGGACACTATTTTTCCCCTTCTGTTCCCTACTCCAGAACCTGTGTTAAACTCCACCTCTGAAGGGGATCTGATGGTTCCCTGTGGGTTAATCCTTTCATCTGCTTCCACTTCCTCTCCCAAGGGAAACGTT
>JAYRBT010000028.1:310689-326653 GCA_036023395.1 Myiotriccus ornatus | reverse complement strand
ACATCTCCTTGAGCACCTTTGCTGGTGGGTGGCCGGGCTGGGGGTGTGCCAAGGCACACAGACACCAGTGCAGCAGCACACACAAGCTCTGGAGAAACAGGAGTTCGGTGCTGCAAATCTTCCACATCGCCCTCAACCTCAGGGGGTCAGGGCTGGGCTGGAGTCTGAGCAGAGGCACTGCCTAGGGTTGTGTCCAAACTACCAGCCACACTGCTTGGGTGGTTTGGGATGTATTCTGCTGTTTTCCAGAAATTCTTGAGCTGCCCCAACAGCAATCCAAGCTTCACTTCATACATTTTTTTTTCCCCAAACATCAATAATGAACTTTGCAGAAAAAAAGATAGTCTCCTCTGTTTTACACACAATTCTATATCCCTAGAGACCCTGGAGAAGCCTGTCTGAACTGTCAATCCAAGGACAAGCACTCACAATCAAACCTTTTCAAACACTAAGTTGCACTTAGTGCACTTATTAGTCCCAGCTACAATTAAATTGTAGGATTTCAATAGGACACATTACAAAATGTTTTTCCATATCTCCCAAAAACCTGGGCCCCAAAACCCAACTCTCTGCTCCTTCTCAGATGTCAGCTGCAGAAAACCTCAAGCCCAGCAAGAAAATCCTTCTAGCACATTAATGGCCTCAGAAGAATTCCCAATCAGTCATCTCCCTATAGGGGATTCAAAGAAACAAACATTAGAATACACCATTCCCCTGAAAGGGGTGCTCTGCTGAACTTGCAGTATTTTGCTAGAAACACAAAATGGCTTATTCAAATTATTTCGTACATCCTTAGCAGGTCTTGGACTGCAGAGCCCAGTCTGAATTGAAAAGAGGAATGTCTAACATGAACTGCACCACAGCTGCAGAGTTTTCTTCCTCGCCAGCACCGACAGCTCCTTTCAGCCTCCTAGACAGGAACATCGACAGCTTCAGCAGCGTTATCTGCTCACAGGGATGCACTGCAGCCAGGAGTGCCACTCACAGCATTCGACTGCTAATGAATCCTTTTCCAACCCTACTACAGAAAGGACTTACGACTCTGCATCTTTCCAGCAGAAAACCTCAACAGTAAAATGGGAATAATAATGCTTATACACCCAGAAACGCTTTCCCAGTGCTCCCTGCAAGTTCCTCAACTCCATTAGCTCTCAGTTAACACACCTCCCACGTTACACATGGGCCTGACTTTTACTTTGGTTCTGTGCTGCCACATAACGCAAAGCCCTGCTCTAGTCACAGCAAAGACTCAAAACATGCATTTTTTTCTAGGCTGGTATTTATGCAGTGCTTAAAGTACAGTATTTGTGTCTAAACCACTCCACATCAAACAGCAATCTAAGGAGTGCAGCCAAGAGTAACAGTGACAGACTGAGAGGTGACCAACAGGAAGAACTGATGGCAAGCATGCACTTGATTAAATAAACAAATATTAAATAAGTGGCTTGTCTGCAGAAGGTCCACCAGATTATTTTATCATATTCCCAGAACTACTGGCAGTACCTGCTGCTGAGCTTTCTTTTGACTCTAGTACAACAAATAAGGTTTAACAGGGCTGCTGTTGTATCAGCACATCTGTACATCCATTGCTTCTCCAGAAGAGGGGACACGTGGCTTCCCAAGCAGGGAAACAGTCACATTTCATGCCATGCTCTATCCCACTGCTTTATAAACAAAAGCCATGAATCAGCCATGTGGAAAGTGTCATCACCAAAAAGAATGAGACTCAGGGCTGGTACAACAGGGAAAACCCCAGCTAGCAGAGCCTGGAGCACATTTGTCTGCCTTACCAGCCTCAGCCTCAGAAAGGCACAGGGAAGCTCAGGGAACAGCTATGAACTGATATGCAATGTGTTCAGTAGCCTTCTTTCCAAAGGCAACAGCACCACTGGTCCTGAGTTGACTTTGGTATTTCACAGAGCAAACTGAGCAACCCAGGGTGATTTCCAAAAGGGAGATGAGCAGTCACAATGTAGGCACATTAGTTCTGTGTCTAGGTGTGCTCCTTTTCCAGAACTGTCACCTGCTCAGGCTCTGAGGGAATTCACATTAAAGCTGTTTCTGTGCTGCAGGGTCAGGCTCTCTCTAGATCTCGGGCAGGTGCTGAACTCCAGCTAGGAAGAACCCTTTGCTGTTCAAACTGGGAGCAGAACTAAAGCCAAGTATCAACACAGACTGGGCAAAAATAAATCAATATTCCAAGAAACTGCAATCTGGGCACTTCACTATCAGAGTGTGCCCTCAGAACAGATTTTAGCAGCATTCTCACTTAGTTACTGTTCCTGGTTTCTACTGATCTATTCATGCTTTGTAACATTTTTGTCTTGGAAAAGGTGACACATAAGAACGGCTGCCTTAAGTCAGAGAAAGAAATCCATCTAACCCAGGAAACAGAATAAGAACACGATGAACACAGAGCAATAGTCCTGAGCACCACGTCCCCACCACCAGCAATCTGAACTCAATCTGCCAATCCAGAGCAGATGTCTTTGTACCCAAGACATGCACAGCTCTTCAGTAAACTTTGAGCCTAAGAACTCTTCCTCTGCAGAAATGTAACTTGACAGGCTTACTCACTGTAATAAGATGCAGTCTGGATTGCACAGAGCATCCTCACAGGAATCAGTCATGTTCACAGCTGAGACCTTCCCACCACTCAGCTGAGCTCACAGAGGGTAATTCCCCTTCTGCAGCTTGACTGGATCCTGGTCTCCACCAGTTAGATCAGTGGGGGCAGTTCCTACACTAGCAGGAAATAAGACATATTTAGCTGTCATGAGCAAGTGCTCTGAGGGAGCAGAGGAGCTTTTCCCTGGTGCCAAGGCTGGGGCATACCTGGGCAGCCCCGGCTCATGAGCATCTCCTTTACAGGTGCCCCTCTTCCAGGAGACTGGCCCAGAGTCACACAGAGAGCCTGAGACAGCGCTGAAGTTACCCTCAGACACCTGCAGCCACAGCTGGGCAGAGGAAGAAATCTGCTGCTAGAGGTCACTTTATATTTTTCTTTTTTTTTAATTGGTGCCTGGGAGAAATGAAGAACAGAAAATGGAAGTATACTCATGCAAATTCTATTTCCTGAAAAACTACTGTCTACCCAACTGCAATGAAATGTCCCCTTCCCCTGACAGTCCAACACGACAGACAAGCAGCAGCCTCCCATGAGGGAAGAACCCACATCCTGACACACCAGTGTGTAACTAGGCCAAGAGAAAATCCCTAACACTGTTACTCACAGCATTAATCCAACAGCTTAAGCACATTATGATACTTTTACTAGACTAGATTTTAGGTCAGGAATTACTGCTTGGGGGAAAAAAAAAAAATTGTGGAAGTCTCATGCCCAGGTTTTGGTAAAGGTACATGAGAGGACCTTAGGCAAGGTATGTGAGATACAGAGGCAGCAACTTCCTCAAAAAAGCTTCCCAAGCCACTGGCCTTTTAAACTGGTTTCCACACGCTGGGAAATCCAGGGTGAGCTGGAACCAAGGCAAGATTACGATTCCAAAGCAGCAAGAGAAAAGGAATACCATGAGAATATCAAGCAACCAAACCTGAGGTTTTTTCAGAAGAAATATCAGAAACTCTTCAGAGGGCACTTAATGAAATAGTTATAAGAGACTTCTGAATTATAAATTAAGTGAACTTAATTTTTTTCTTTTCTGGAATAGGTTATTAATCAAAAAACCTCTGATGAGCCAAGACAATGCATTACAAATGGATTTATTCTCTCTGAGTATTATTGCTGTCAATGTTTTTTTTCTCACTGAAAAGCAAATCAGACACTTCAAGTCCCTGATTTATGACTGCACCGATTTCCATGTACACTGGTTTGCCCTAGCTTTGAGTTAGGAAAAGGCTTTTGGAAGAACAATAACCAATGAATATATAATGGGGTGAAATCAAGCAATCAGAAATAGTAATTAGTTCAGAGCCTAATTCAAGGACGTTTTATCCTTGAGTTATTATGGGAAAAATAAAACTGTATATTTGTACATTCAGGCAGGTTTTAACTACAGTGTAAAACCTCAGTGTTTTGCTGTGGGCTGGTGCTTCCCAGGGGTGCCCCACAGCCATGACCACTCTGGGGGGGCTGCAGATCCCTGTGGCTGAGGTACCCTTGGGGGCATGAGCCCCCAGCAGGTAACACCAATTTTGTGCTAAGGATCTTTAAAAAAAAAAAAAATTAGTTGTTATTTCTACTATAGCTTTAAGTGCAAATTTCTTATGATCAGTTTGGGTTTTTTTAAATGAAACTTTGGTTCGGGTTTTTAAAATACAAACAGAAATATTTATTTCCCCAGGCTAAAAACATGTGTGGGTTTGCTTACATTTTTCAAAGAGAAAGAAATTGTTTGTTTGTTAGCATACATTTAATCCTGTTCAGAAAAAGCAGCGTGTAAAACAGAATTTGCCATAGAGCTATAAGGCAATACCATCATCCCTAACAGGAGTGGATGTGGGAGCATTTGGACAGATCACTGCATTATGGCAATTCACCTGTGCATAAGAACAAATCAGTTTGGCCCAGGCAGAACTGAGGAGAGAAACACCACCACTAAATGAGCACTCTGCAGATTCCGTAGAGATGAGCCGGTGCTTCCTGGAAGATCACGTCTTCCCCCTTCGCAGGACTGCTGTTCAAGCTGAGCAGATTGTTCCAAAATGTGAAGCATAATTAAGCAGAACACAAGTACCAATTAAGCCCTATTTGCACAGAAGAAACTGCTCAAAAAATATTGTTCCAATAAAGCTCCAGATTTTTCAGCAAGAGAAAATGCCCCGACGTGCCTGAGCTCCTGAGAGCAGGCTCTGCTGACACACAGCACACTCCAGTGGGGAGCTGCCAGCACCAACCTGGGCACAGCTCTGGCGGTGGGCACGGGCTGTACTCCTGTAGATATGCTGTTCCTCGGTCATTGAAGCAGATGTGATCTCTGGCAATACATGGAGGCAGCCAAGAGTGCTTGGGTTCTTGTTTGTAGAAACATTAACATCCTAATTTCTGGTTTGCCAAAAAGCTGAACCAGAAGGGGGGTCTTCAGAACACTAATATAAATGGATAGTGCCCAAAGCACCCTTCAGCCACCAGTGTCTCTGTAAATACAGCCTACATACTTCTTCCTGACTCAGAAATAGAGCTGCTTCAGTACCTCTGCTCTCACTGTAATACTTCTGCCACAAATGAATGCAGACAGCTGTACATCAGGTACTGGCTTTTGTACCTACACACTGCTGCCCAGGACTGAGGGCATTAGCTTACTGAAACTCTTCATCCAAAGAAATGTCATCTTCTGATGGTAACTAAAAAAATAAGAAAACCCCATCCAACACACTGTATTCTTTGGATGTAATAAGACTCCAGTGTGAAAGCAGTAAGTTGTATCAAGATACCCAATAGATTCATTCCTTACAAGGAATTCCTCTGCCCTTTTGCAAAGGCCATACCTGGCTCGTGGTGGTGCTCTCAAAAACAGCTGTTTCATCCACCTGGCTTGGCCATTAATCCTTCCTCATTCTTCACCCATCAGCCTCCCCCGGCATCCTGGTCCTGGCCAGGACCTGAAGGCCAGGTCCCAGCCTCCCCTGGTTATATGGGGGCAGATCAAATCTCACTGGAGCATTGTGATCCAGTTTTAAATGTTAAGAGAGTTAGCAGAAGACCATTTAAAATGTCTGCCCTAAGAATGAGATGGAAGTTTTACTAAGAATTACTGGAAAGTGACTTCTTTTCATCAAGAGGTGACACTCTTCTTTAAGAGACAGCACTCAGGGAAGCAAAAAGCTTCCAGCTAAGCCTTTCCTTTCAGTCCAGAGTTCAGATCTCCTTCCTGTTACTTGGCAGTCTGCAGTTGTCTGCTGAAACCCTACAGGTACCTGTTGAGTGGTTCAACACCACAAGGAGATCCCTTCTGCAAATGCCTAAAGCCACCTGTGCCTTTCTGAGAGTGAACAAACAGAAATACATTCACAGGGTGAAGATGTAAAGCGTTTTCACGTGCGTTTCTGTGTCTCATGGAGGAGCAAAAAAATTGAGGGGGGCACAAAAAAACCCCAGACACATGGGTACCTGGCAGTGAGGAACCCCACAAATAAAAACTAAACCCCATGGTAAGAGATCACACTGCTATGGTCAAGATACCAAATATACCAGCACCACATACCAGAGCAGGGGAGAAACTGAGCTAGACCTCCCCAGACTCCCATGCAGAGGCCAAACCACCAGCACTTACCAGCCAGGCAGCAGACAGGCAGGGAGCTGAAAGCCCAGCAGGCAAGACAGAAGAGTTTCAGGAAACAAACAGTAGCTTAATAATTTACCAAACTTGGCCCATCCAGTGGTGCTGGGAACCTTACAACTTTTTTCCTATTGCAAAAGGTTATCTGGGACAAGCACAAAAATTCCTCCCGTTTGTCTTTATTCTGCTGCTTCTGAAAGGCCAGTAAGGACAACCACTGTAAGACACTCTGCTATGATGTAAATGTAACAAACTACAGACTTGATGAGTTGCCATGAGGTCAAAATATATAATTATTTAAAACTTTACCATGCTCAGGTTAGAATATCTAAATTCCACTAATCTGTCTAAGGATCTTTCTGCTACTGAAACATGCTGATTTTCTGACTGGGAGAGGAGGGCCATAAGTTTCAGATTGTCCCAGGCTGGGGTCTGGCTCTGATGAGTCCCCTAAAAATACTGGCAAATTCAGAGGTCTGGTCTGTTTTTGAAATACCACCAACTGAGAGTGATTTGAGACTAATAAACACCAGTGCTTGTAAACACTGGAGCTGTTCTGGCTGACAGTGTCTAAGGACTTCTGCAGGCGGAAAACAAATACACAATTAGGAACATGACCAATGCCAGAATGCAGCTTATTAAATTTTCATGCTGACTCTGATTACTTTCATTTAGCAACACAGATGTTAAACCAGGATGAAGAGATACAGTGCCCATGAGTACTGGGAAATGGCTGACAGCATGAGCAACATTTGGAAGCCAGTCACTTTGTGCAAGTGCTGCTCACATGTGTGCTTATCAGCTCTTACCAGTCAAATGATTGTAGAGAATACATAAAAAACATTTTCATGCATTAGATTTCGTAATTATGATTCTTGCATCCTGTTTTTAAGGAAGTCACGTAAGAGCAAAACTGCAGCAGAGCAAGAGGTGCCAAGAACAGGTTTAGATGGACCTGCCATCACAGGGAAGCTCAAGCCAGAGCTGAGCCTTGTGCAGATGAGCCCAATTGTTCTTTTCCTTTTGCCCTGGGCTCTGACATCAGAGTCCCACGGCACCACCGAAGGGAAGAGGCAACCAAGACCCACAACCTGCGGTGGGAACGTCTGGTCCACGACCTACCTAGATGTGGTCTAGGATCCACTTACCAGTCTGGGCAAGTGCACACTCCTATTTGTTTTAGGGAGGAAGAAATACTCCGCTTGAAATATTTTAAATGAGGGGTGTGAAGAATAAAGAAAATAAACTTCCCTTTCAGAATGCTTCAGATTTCATTTTGTAATTTCAATTGCCCTTTTAATTATCTGCAAGAAACTTAATTAAGCTTTGGCCTATTCCCAGAAAAATAGGGAAATGGAGCGTTAGGGCATTATACATGCAAGGACACACAAAGGGAGTCTCTGCTCTGCAGTCTGTGTGCTGCCAGCCCTGCTCTGGCAGCTGAGAGCCCACCCTCCTGCCCTGGGGGTGGACCAGCCTGGAGGTGTGGGCACAGGCACCGCTGCCCCTCTGGCCTGAAGGACAGATCTAGCAGCTTCTACTACTTCTACCATTTGTGCCTGAAAACCCCCACGCTCTCTCAGGTGAGTTCTCAGCCACAGCAGCAGACCCACACGGAGCCAAGGGCAGCACTGTGGGTACAGCCCAGCCCCTCACAGTCCGTGGGCACCACGGGCATCCTGCTGCTGGATGGGGTCACTGCTACAGCACTGCTGTCAGCAAGTGTGCCGGACACAAAATGGAAAAATTAGATGTTTTCCTCTTTCCATTGTGTGAAATCTCATTTTAAGAGAGAAAGGATTAACTCAAATTAGGACTTAATTAAGATACATTAAGATTAATTAGGACTTAATTAAGATACATTTGGACATGCATCCTCAATTCAAGATTCCCACGTGTAGGTTTAAGGATCACAGAAGACGGATTAAGGTAATGTTAATTACGTTCCATTTATATTGACTATTTATATAGTTATCCCTTTCCAATTATGAGTGCCTCTAACTCGATTTCTTCAAGAAAAGTAGCCTTACCCTGAAATTCTCAGGGATGCTCTTCAGTCAAGAGAAATCTCTTCCCCTACAACTGTAAATTTATTAAGCCAAGTGAAATTACTCTGGATTTCAAAACATGGTGCACATTTGAGTAGCTTTCCCGTGGTTCTTGTGAGTCTTTGAAAACAAGGAGACAGCCAGGCTAACACAGGCAGGTCAGTACTGAGACGGGTGATGCTTCACATCAGGGAGAAGGAGCAGTAATGTGAGAAGACGGAGAACAACTCTCGTTTTAAGACTTGCTAATAACGATGTGTCCATGGTAATATAACAAACCAGTGAAAAACACAAGCAATTTTTAACATCCCACCAGGATGCATATTCACATCCCTGACGGGCTCCTCGAGAGTTCACCCCATCAGCTTCAGGTCATGCACCTCCCATTTCTCCTACTCCAGTGCCCCCTGCCCTTCCCTCCCTCCTGCTGCGGGGACAGGCAGATCTCCTGCCACGGGCTGGGGCTGCACACGTTGCTTTGGGGCTGCTCAGCAGCTTTCAGGGCACGGGGGCTGACACTGCCCACCCGAACTGACCGCAGGAATGGCAACAGAGAGCACAGCTGACTGCCCTGTACAGGCTGTATGAAAAATTAAACACATCTGGCTGCAGTGTTTCAAATGTCTTTTGTGTAATGATGATCCAAGTTACATTTAATGGCGTAAATTGAAGAACTTTATTTTTAAACCTGGTCATGTCTCCTTAAAATGAACGTTGTTTTCACACTGTTTAACTTCCATAATGTATGGCAAGGGAAAAAAAAAGCTCCCCCACTTACTTTCCTTTCTGCTGCAATGGGAAACCATATTTATTTCATATAAAATTTACCACCATTATTTATTAGCAGCCAGAAAGCTTCTGGGTATAATAAAAATCTGGTACATCAAGCTGCAGCTTGCCTGAGGAAAGGGGGAATTAACTGTAATAAAACTTGTTTAAAGAGCCTCATAACTTTAACAATACTAAAAAGAAGGGGGTAGAAGCAAAAGGAAAAAGGAAGATTTTTTTTTTGATAAATCACAAAATATTATCTGTTCTTTCTGCTAAATTCTCATATGAAAACAAAAGACAAGTTTTCTTCTCATCATTACATTTAAGAGCTTTACCTGGAAGGAACATTTTTTTTCCCACATTTGCTAATGCTGTATCTCTTGGCAAAGAGCAATTATGTCTGATGATGATTTCTTCCCACATGGCAGATTATTATATTCCTAGTTTAGATACTTTTGATGGTCATCACACACACAAGTGGTCAGCTCTTCAAGCACAACTGACCTCACAGTTACGTGTTCCCTCTGGAAACGAGGAGCCCAGCTTGCAAAGCTTCACTCAGGAAAATAATTCCAGTAACATCTAGAAACGGAAACATCTCCATTTGCAATGCAAAAGCAGGACTGCAGAGACAAAACACGTTGAAAAACTCTGTTTTGGGTGGACTGTAAAGTCACTTGTACACTCCAGACTGCACTTTCTGTTAGATAACGACTGTATTTACTTTTCGTGGGTGCTCTGGTCATCTGAACTTCAGCATTCAGTAAACAGCCTTGGTGCAAGTAATAAATACATATAGAAAGTCCTCTGTGCAACAGCTGTATATGCAACGTGCTGAACTGATGGTGAATGGTGGGTGTCTGTAAGCTCAGGCCTCTGTATTACCTTGTAGTAGGTAGTTTCCAGACAGGCTCTGGAAACGGATTGTGCTGTGCAGCCTGTACCGAGGTGTGCCCAGCCTGCCCTCACGGCGCAGGACAACCTTGGCATGTCACTCTTCTTAACCTTTTTACTGTATAAAATTCAGGTCACAGTATATTTGTAAAAGCCAAAATACACTATGACCAGCAGATACAACTCAAACTCAACAAATTGCTGGTACTGAACTCACCTAGATGTTCACCTTCTAGGACTGAAAGATAAGCTGCCAAACTTCACCCCAAAATAAACTCTGCACAGCTGAGTTATAAATTAATAATCAAAACTCACTAGAGAGGATCTCCATGCTTTTATATTTTTGTTCCTGAGATAATCTTTCTCCTTCAGTCTTTCCCTGCGGAAAACTGCTCAGCTTCACAACAGATAAATAAAAAATAAAGAATGAGCATCAGTAACATCCCAGCTGATAAAGGTGCTCAAAATACAGGAGAGCTTGAAAAAAATTTAAAAGAAATCGCTGCATTGTGATGAATCTTAGGACATGATGCTGCAGTACAATACAATGAGTACGTGGCAAGCAGGACTGCATTTAGATTATTTTTGCAAATGACATCTATTAATCACTATGACCAGTCTGGATCCTAACATTCTCCAAGATAATCTGCATTTAATTTCCTAATTCTTTATTATAATTAATAGCAGATATTTGTATTTAGTTCACCATGGAGCCCAGATGTGACTGCTGACACACAGACAGACTCCAAACCACTCACATAGAAGTAGTATGAACTGTTACACTTTTTGTCAAAAGCAAGACACAAGGTAGGTCTCCAGGGAAGGAGCAAACATTATTCATTTCTGTTTTGGTTAGAAATTTTTCCCCAGTATCTAAAAGAATGAAACAAAACAGGGATGCAGAGATTTCATGAGGAGTGCAGAGAACAACCTCAAACTGCACAGGTCAAAGTGTCACGAGAGCTCTTTTCCTTTAACTCACTCTGTATCCCATATCCTTGACTGAACTAAGCCAAATCCTTCCTCCAAGATTTCATATTAAACAAATGGATTTCATGCTAAACAGCTTCATTAAATAGCATCCAAAAAGGTGTATTCATGCCTTAGTCAGCCACTAGTATGTTCTTTCAACTTGCACCGCTCCCGACAGGACCAGCAGTGCTGGGCCCCACGTCGTTTTGTGCTGTGATCTTCACATGCTTGGAGCCAGGGCACAGACCCTGCACCACTACCAGCACCTTCTACAAGGCTCCTTATGTCTCTTTTGTTGTTGCTCTCCATCAGGAGACTCTGTCTCAGTAATCACCGGGCAGGTTTACGGCTGAGAAAGATGTAGAATTTGAGAATGACCAAGCTGGATAGTTTGTCCAAACTTTGCTACACATTGGCAGATCACTGTGGTTATAACCAGCACTGCCCCAGCTGATGCTCTCCAGCACCTCTCTCAGCAGAACAGGGGAATTTATGAGGGATAGAAAGCTCAAAGGCACAGGTACTCTTCTCACTGATGTAAACCAGAAACAAGTAGAAGTGAGACTCAGCTGGAGCCAATGAAATGCAAAGCAGGTGTTAAAATAAGACCACATGATTTTACCCTTATACAGCAACACTGATTCTTACAGTAGCCTGAACGGCAGCAGAATGACAAGTTGTTATTCCAGCACAGGAATCCCCTTTTCTCAGGAATGCAGCAGTGTTCATGCTTTCCCCATTTCTGGACCTGAATGGAGAGGGCACATGGAATTCAAGAGGGATGAAGCCTCTGTGTGTACTCTGCCTTTCAAAGGGGTTCTGTAGTCCATAAAGGCAGAGACTTGCACACAGAATCCATTTTCTATGCTATTAACTCTCTTAGTTTATAATGGTGTTAATATTGCAAAGTGTTTTAATTCTGAAGGAGGTACAATTTCAGAGTTGGTAAAATTAATGTATTTTGGCATCTTCCAGACAGCTTATTGTTATATATAAATTATTTAAATTATTACAGGGTTGTGAAGACATGAATTAAATTTTCAGCAAAAGCTGACAAAAATGGGGGAGAGGACTGGAAGAGCAGACATATGCTCAGCCACAAGCAGTAGATATTAGCGTTGTTTCACACTGCAATGATGTTAACCCATGTTAGAGAACATACTAAGATTTTCCATAATTTATACATTAACTTGCAACCAAACACTAGCTCCTTTTTGCTCTGTGTCCCAGTTTGCATAGCTGCCATTTCTCTTACAAGCCATATGTTGTTTCCATTCCACAAAAAAGACCTGAGTTATTGCCTTACTGCTCGGTATAAATGGAAGAATATATTTGTCACCAACAGAATTGAAGAGCTTCTGTCTGCAGAGTATTAGACATGGCAGGCCTTGCACATGCCTTTTTATTTTTTATTGGTGCTTCTATAAAACTGTTGATGCAAGGGAAATAATCTGACAAAACTTAACTGGTGACAAAACAGTCAAACTGATAGTCATTATCAAAGAACTGTTTCCAGAATAGGATGATAAGAAAATTAAACTAAGCTTCATTTTGCTTTCAGACAAGTAATTCCCTGAATGCTTTTTGCAGGCAAAGAAGTTGTGCTAGAAGTTTGTCTTCATTACCCAGCCCTTACTGATGGGGCTGACTTCGTGGCAAGTCTCCCAGGAGGACAGCAACCAGACAGGACACCCATCAGACAGCATCTGGAATTATATGCCCTGTTACAAGGTAGGTAAACACCATAAAGCTGGAGCAGACACAATCTTCTAGTACATTTGGATTTCTAGATTTGATAAAAACTATTTTACTATTTCCTCAGTGACAGAGTTCTCGTGCTGCTCCAATGACTGCTGTGCAGGAGGATGTCACCACATGAGATATGTTAAAGTAGACAGAACACAATACTGTACATCAGTACACGCACTAAGTCACCTCCAACATGCTCTGTAATGAGGCCAGTGTATTGTCACAGGAGTCTCCATGGCATACCAGTGACTGCCCCGTGGAAAGGAAGATAAGACCCTGCATCTGAAGAATCTGAGAGCATCAACAGAGGTATCTGAATTCCTTCCAAACAAAACTGGCTGACATTTCAATCCCTTCAGAAGTATCTTGAAGACTTTCCCAAAGTCAGGTCTGCCAAAAGGCATTTTGCAAGAGAACATTTAGACAGATTTAGTGCCACAAGATGGTTTCTTTAAAAAGCTTGCCCTTGCATTGGTGCTCTCCACCCACTCCAGCAACAGGCCACCTCTTCCTCACCGTAATCACCAGCCAGAGGATGGCTGCGTTCTGGTGATCTCAAAGCTCAGACATCCTCTCCAGCTCCCTGCAGTGTGACAAGCTCTCATTGCAAGTGAAACCTCCCAGCATACAGATAGACTCAGCTTTTCATTTAAAACATCTTCAACTTGTGTCTCTAACTTCCTGAAACACTTTAATTGAATTTATTGGCAAAGATGTGCTTCACAGAAGACTGTATCTATCCCTCTGAGTAGATAAGGACAGTTAGAGGTTTGACTTTACATCTGTTCACACTATACTACTGCAATATATTGGAAAGAAAAATAAATAATCCTTCTGTGAAAATTAAATCCCTTCAGATTACACTTAAAAGCTCTGCTTTAACCTTCAGGAAGTTGGGTTGGCTTTTTTATTACCTTGTTTTTGAAACATTCTCCCTGCTAAACAAAGTAACCTGCTTGGGACTGATGTACAATTCTGCATGAGTCCCCCATCATCCAACTGCTCTTCCATCCCAAAATACATCAGAGAAAGGTCTTGCAGGGGAAGAGACAATAAACAGTGAGAGAACAGAAAGCCAGACTCATCAAGTGTACCCAATTTGGTTTGTACCAATCAATCATAGACACTGTCGTATCTGCCAAGCAGGTTCAGAAGCTTTGAGGAATCTCTAACTTGCGCAGCCAACACTTCTGTGGTTATAAATTAAGAATAGCTTTGACAGCCTCTCAGAAACAAGCTCTGTACAAGGACAAACTCAGCTTCAACCACGCAGCTATTCAGTTTAGAAATGCTGTGCACGTATTTGCCTTCACCCACGTTAGCTTTCCCTTAAAACCAGCCCCTTGAGGGCACTACAGGCCCCAGAGGTCTGCACCCTTCTCCCCACTGGCTGCCTGTACCCCCCGTGCAGTTTGATGGGATGTGGATCCAGCGCATCACCCGGCTCATGCAGCCATGCTCCTCACATGAAGGGGCTACCTGGAGCTTGCTGTTTTGCAGGGTGGATTTGAGGAAGCACTTACAGTCCAGTCTCTCTTGCAGCTCTAGATAACAGGTAAAGCACAAGCCCCTCCTCCTCAGAAATATGCCAGACCAGATTATCATCTGTGTATTTTATCTTGGAAAAAAACTGAAGCCAAACAAAAATCCTTGAAATGAAACTGAGGATATTCATCAACTTTTATGCAATTCTATTCAATCTATTTTAAGACAGTCTACAGAATATTAACCACTTCTAACAACCTTCTGCCCAGCAGATAAAGTGATGGATGTAGGGAGTCTGAAGGGATAGGGGCAAGATGGAAGGGAAGAAACAGCTACAAAACTCATGTACAGTTGCATTTTTATATATATGGGGAATTAACAGAAGCACAAAAATCATGGGATATGGTGTGTTAAAAAGTGAAAAGTTTTGCTGTGGTATACTGATGTATTCTTTTTGCATGCCTACAATGTTTTTTAAAAAAAGGCCCGAGTAGTACCATTTGAAGTTATGCACAGCAAAACAGCTAATCAAGACTAGCTGATTCACCACTATTACAAAGATTTGCACTTTTCAAACCATTAACAAACCTCTAAGTCAGCTCAACAGCCAAGTTCTTCAAATACTAATGCATAAAGCACAATAAGCACTTCTACTCCACACACTAGTGCACTTTTTGTATTCCCCTTGGCACTCTGTCCATCCCCCTGAAAACACATCCCTTTCTTCTCTTGGCCATCTGCTCCAGAATTTAATGGAAGATGCTTCTATACATTCAGTCATCCTCACTCCTCTACCAGCAATTAAAGAACACGACTTGGTGGGGGGAGGCTGTTGCCAAAGAGGTCGGTCAGGTGACACCCCCTACCTCCAAATTCCTTACCCAGCATCAGGATCTCACTGCTCAGCACAAACCAGGGAGTCTGAAGCAGCTGCTCCTGTACTGCCATGTGGTACCTGTGGGGAGGTGACACTGCACCACTCAGAGAGAGAAGAGGAAGAAGGGCACAGTACCTCAGCCAGAATCTCTGAAAGGCAGCCCAAAATACAGGGCTGTGGCTGTGTGGGATGTTTCCCATGATATTTGCATCCTATTTTCCTTCCTAGCTTCCCAGGACTGGTGATAGCTTGTGTTTTCCCTACCTTCAGGAAACTGGGAGACCAAGAACATGCCCTTCTATTTTATCCTGTAAGGAGATGGAAGGATACGGGATACAGGACTATGTAACTTCTTGGCCTTTCACTGCAGTTCTTGTGAAGCACTGGAGCCACCAGTGATGCATGCTTACAAGTGTGGGTCACTGAACTGCCAGAACGCCAGAGAATCCAGCTGAACTGATAGAGCTCATCCTTGTGCGGAGGAGAGAAACAGAGAATGCATTACACCTCCACCCAAGTAATACTTTTTGGCCCTGTCTCACGTATCATTCACCTCTGGAAGCTGCAGAAAAGAATGGTCTACGAAACTCCCATGAGTTAGATGGAAACTTGATAGGTACTGATAGGTGTTCTGAGGGCAGCTCTCTGTGGTTCATCAGAAGAACAGGAGGGATCAAGCACAACTCCACTGAGGACTTCCCTAGGTCTAGTCATGGTCAGTGTTTATTACCAAGCTGGATGATACACAGGTATCACCATGATGGAAAGGACTACAGGAGGCCTTCACAAATTTGAGGAAATCCTGCTGATGGATTTCAGTAAAGACAAATCATAGAATCACAGAATATTCTGAGTTGGAAGGGACCCACAAGGATCATCCAGTCCAACCCCTGGCCCTGCACAGGCCCATCCCCAAGAGTCCCACCCTGTGC
>JAYRBT010000028.1:299705-310589 GCA_036023395.1 Myiotriccus ornatus | reverse complement strand
CAACTCTCTGTTGACCAGGACCCCCAGGGCCCTTT
Source organism: Myiotriccus ornatus (assembly GCA_036023395.1). Lineage (NCBI taxonomy): Eukaryota > Metazoa > Chordata > Aves > Passeriformes > Tyrannidae > Myiotriccus > Myiotriccus ornatus. The sequence goes on along the minus strand of JAYRBT010000028.1, from coordinate 310,554 downwards.
CCTTGGCACTGCTTTCCAGCATCTCATTCTCCAGTCTGTCCGTACATCCACGCTCCTTCAAAGACAACAAGCACTTGCCCAGGTTACAGGAATAGGCTTTGTCAGCCATGTGAATCAACCTCCTACAGTGGTCAGTGGGGTCAGGTCAGAGTTTCAACAGTGATGTGAATTAACTACAAATACTTCGGGTAAAAACAATGAAAATGATCAGTGGCTAAAGTATACAACAAACAAGCTAAGACCAAAAGAATTAAGAGTTATTTAGACTAGCAAAGAAGAATCTGAAAAAAACAAGAGTCTTTAAAAAGCTTCTACAAAAATAATAGAAATCTTCTGTTCTCCCTGTCCTTAGGTGGACTGAAGACAAAATAATACTTGTAAAAAAGTTTGCTGTGCTGACACAGACAGGTACAACCCTGCTTCGAGCCAGGATGGACTAGGAGACCTCTTCACCTTCCACATCTACTTCCCTATAATTTTATTAAACATTTACACACTTTTCCCATAAGGGATTGTTTCTGAAAACAGCAGTTAAAAACTACAGCTTTGGCTCTGACCAGGTGAGTATAATCTCTCAAACAGACTTTCAGTTTTGTGTCTGTGCAAGTTATGGGGTGCTTGTGGGATTCTGTAGCTACTGATGATAATCTTGAATTTGGAAAGTAAATGCTTTGAAGTAACTAAATTGCTATATCTCAATCAAGAAATTTGTTAGATAGCAACCATTCAAATTTCAAAGTTATGACATTATTGAATATCCCTGAAATCAGTTTTTACTGAATTTCTACAAAACATTGCCTGTTTTCTATCTATTTCTTTGCATCAATTAATACAGAAGGAAGAAGCTACTAGTCCCTAACTCAGGATCTGTACCACAGGTTATTGTTCTGCTCTCTCTTCCCTTTACAAAAGATAGAAAATGCAAGACTGTCACTTGAGAATTGGGAAAATATGATTCTCTCTGTAGAATGGTTACAATTTTTGGCAATAGATTTAATTTTTTTTATAAATGTCGGTGTCTGCTGAGAGGGTTTAGGAGACATGATAATCTGCCACTATCCACTCTGAGTACTTACCTGATAGTGCACTATCCCCTCTACAGTGACAGATAGATAACAGAAGCATTAACAGAGCTAGAAAAGGCCTATTAATTCTACCTCTTAATAAACAAGCTCTGGATTGTTTAAACAGGAAAGCACTAATCAAAGTAAGCAAGGAGACACTGAGCACTTGCAGGGAAGTCTCTGGAGCAGACTATGTGCTAAAGATGAAGTAAATGTTCGAGAAAGCCTATGTGGGAAAGAGGACCAGTCAGCAAGTTCTATGTTATGCTTTTCATACACCTGATCTGTGTTGCTCTTGCTGGAACACAGAAATTCAAGTAAGCAAAAAGAGCAGGTTTTAGCACTAAGCTGGGAGGATGGGATTGCCCAAGGGCAAGAGGACTAAAAGAGCAGAACCTCAAGTCCTGTCAGAGTTCTGTAAAGCAGTAACATGTAGAACTGCTTGATAAAAAACAGAGGGACAGCAACATGATGAAGTGCAAAAGACAGGGGAGTATTTCAGATGACCAGAGCCAGAGCACACAGCTTTGCTCCCTGAAGGGCTGTGCCCTGTTGCCACAGGAACACCGGGCCGAGAGCTCCTCAGCCCTGATCACACTGCAAGGGCACCGAGGGACAAAGCCCTGACAAGGGTGCAAAAGGAGGCACAGCAGCAGCTGCAGCAGCAAAGGAAACAGCATATATACATGTAGATTAAATCTTGAAAGCCAAGGAACTGTGTCATGAAGGGCAGAGGCTAAGCCACAAGTTGCTAAGCCACAAGAAAAATAAGAATTGGTATGCACATGTGCAAACACAGGAGGCAGTTTTACACAAATACAAGGGGACACAGGGAGGAGTTTAAACATGGGAAGCTCTGCTACAGCGTGAATATGAATGAATACAAAAATACTATTTCAAGAGAAGGGTTAGCAGTGGAGCAACTGTGATAAACATCAAAGCATACACAGCAGAGCAGTGCAGCATGCTCCAGTAAACACACAGCCGTAAGTAATTACAGCTACCAGCAGAATCACTCCTATATCCAGAGCGATGAGGCAGAATGTCTGCTGCTGGAACAAACCCTGAGTTAACAGGTTTGAATTGTCTCTCTGAAACAGTGCCGGGCACCAGAAGTTTCAGTGTTAAGACAAACAATGGCATGAACAACTCAAATTAAGTTCCCCGGGGAGTTAAATGACTGCAATTAATGTACAGTGTCAAAACCTCTCCCCCTCCTTAGCAGAGCCAAAGCTGAGAGAAAGCCACAGAAGATCAGAAGCAGCTGTCAGAAGCTAATCTAGAGAGACTCCTTAAGCACCAGCAAGTGCCACAGGGCCTGAGAAATCAGATGATGTGCAGCAAACAAAATTCACTTCATCCCCAACTGGGATCCAACAGCTTAGGCTGTATCAGGGCTACCCATCTTTAGAAGCCTCTGGAACAGGCTGTGTGATGGTCTGGGGTCTGCCCGATCGTGTGAGAGGAAACCCTGAAAGCTCAAAGTGCTGCAACAAATTCAGACATTTCATTACAGGAAAGCTGTAATAATTAGTTGAAATACCTTCTATAAAGCTAAATAGAATTACATCATAAGTGCATATAATGCACTTCCCAAATTGGCATGGGCAAAAACCTATGCAAGCAGCGCATAGACAAGGTGCCAAAACACAGGAATCCTCAAGTTAATTCTGGCTGCACAACATTCATCTGTCTGCTTCCCTTTCTAATGTGGGGCTTTGTCTTTCAAGGTACCAATGTGTCTAAATGAGCCAAACAGTGAAAGTGTGATGCACCTAAGCAAGCACGAACCTATGAATATAATGTTACCATAACACATTCCTGGACTAAAAAAACCCATGAAAACAAAACTAATGAAAAACTCCCTCCAAAACAAAAACAAACAAACAAACAAAAAATTCTGGAATTGATAATCCACCATGGGTTTGTTGTTTGTTTGGGTTTTAAAAAAATTGCGTAAACTCATTCAGACGAGTGTCCCACAGAAAAATAAGAGATTTAGTGGAGATGACGGGATTTAATAGTTGCAGTAAGCACTGCAGCTCAAAAATGTTAATTCAGTTAGCTTTGAAGAGTAGGAATAACAGTTACTCTAATCTTCACTGTGATGTGAAAATAAACGCATGAACATAATAAATGGGGGAATTAGCATAGCAAGGAAGGTAACTGGACTCTTGTATTTGTGAACTCCTCCAACCCCTGCCAGTACGGGCACTGGTGAGGCACTTCCCAGGTTCCTGCACACCAGCTGCCCACACTGGGGGGCTGAAGTGACCCCCCCAGCTGCTGGCAGAGCTTCACACCCACTCTGCCTCTGAACAGGCTGCAGCAGCAGAGGAAAACATGATTTCTGTCTTGGATGAAGAAAAATCTGTACAGGGATTAGAATAACTGAAGAGAAATCACTGTGGAAGATGTAAAGTATGTGCTGATTAAGCTTTAATACAACCTCTGCACCAAAGAGCATTTTTGGTGCCTATTACCACATAACTGAGCACCTTCACAGAGTGAAGTTTTCAGTCTGCTCAAACCTCTCCTTCTTTCCCGCTCTCTAAGGTGGGTCTGAAGATCCCATCTAAAGCTACATGGAAGAACATGCTCTCACAAAAAGCTTTTGTATAAGAATACATTAATTCCACATTTGGATTAATCAATATCATATCAAATTAGGAGAACAAGCCAGAATATAGATTTCACTGCAGGTTAAGTTGTATCTGTAGCAGCTGGGCAGTAAATACCTTTGAAAAGCTGGGCTCAGAGAGCAGGAGCAGGAGGTAGGTGATTTGTAAATGCATTTATTCAATCAAGAAAGATATTTTAGCACTTGCTTCTGATCTTCTGTCATAAAATAAGCAACTACAACTAAGGAAAACAGGCTTTCCTGCATTAAAAATTTAAATCACTGACAATGTGCTTGATGGTATATTTTGCTCTACTTATTTTCAGGGGTTTGTACCCTGCCACAGATCTTACCAAATCAATACTGAACTATCCCAAAAACACAATTCATATTTGCTCTGGATGCCTCTAATTTGAGGTAGTGTGATTTATGAATGCTTCAAGTGTACCTGCAGGATGGGTGGATGCTCTGCAAAGAGGTTGAGTTAAAGCCAAACTAATATAAAAAAAAGTACAGCCAGAATTTACTTTCATTTACAGAGGATTTTTGGTCTCCAACTCTAAGTTAGTTCAAGGTTTCACCAGGTGTTTCCCCAAATTACAGGTAATACCTATAGTTGGGAAAGCACTGCAGCACTGAAGAAAAACACTCTTCAGCTCCCAGACCACCCTTTTAGCTGTGGCTGTGTGTAGTTTTAGGAGCTGGGAACCAAGGGGATGGCAGCAGGTCTGTCCAAGCACGGAGAGGCAGCAGAGACACAGCCAACAAACACCAAACCCAGCAGGTACAACAGTGAGAGCAGCATAAAGCAACAGGTCATCAACATTTCTGCATCTATTAGGGTCACAAAACACTGCCCCAAACTTTGCAGAATGTTTCTTTTTAAGTAGATTTTGCCTTCTAACTACATCCAGACACTCCCCTCTCCTGCGCCCCCCGAGTTTGAAGCAAATGGGAACATTTTAATGAAGAATTTGGAAAACAACAAAACTGACCAAGGTGTGATCTTCTATTTGGCAGAGTTATAGGGGATCATAGACTTGTTCTACCTGCATATAAAGTGGAACTAAAGAAATCAGAAAAAAAAAAAGGAAGAGTCCTTCCTATTCTTAAATATTTTATTAAAAATGCTCAACAGTTTCAGGTTATGCTCAGAGATGAAAATTGCCATTAATGTCTCTGCTTTCAATCACTTCCAGTCAAACACCTGAATCACCTCTTGAACACAGCCAAGAAAGGGTGGACCTGAGCAAACACCTGCATTCAGCTGCACCAAAGACTAAAACTTCATATTTTCCAAATTACTGTCTACACTAGTTCACTCTCCATAATGATTATTTCCTGTGCTAGACTAATGAAGCATCAACACTCAGGTTTGAGGGTTTTTTCTGTGTGTGGTTATTTTTGTTGTTGTTGTTGCTGTTGTTCCTTAGTTTGTTTTTCTTTTCTTTAAAGAGAACAAAGGGACACTTGAAGCCTGTTTCATCTTCAGACGGAACAGTTCTAAAAAGGAATATATATAGCCAATTTTGGTGTCTTATTTCACACAGCTATGAGAAAGTACCTGGAATTTCTAGACGTTCATAAGTAAAAGTAGTGATCATTTCTGGTGAATATAAAGATGTTAGAAATACTCACATTGCAGTATAAACACCCACTGTACAAACATATCAAAGAAGACAATGCCACCTTTAAAGACTTCTAAGTTATTGAAATCTGTATTGCACTTCATCAACAACCACCCATGTCACATTAATGTTCTAATTACACATATAAGTAATTCTTAGCAAAGGAACAGAGTCAAAAGGGAAAAACACAAGCTCATATAATAAGTACCAAATAAAAATATCTTGATCTCCAAGTGAACTGTTTTGCAGCCAGAAAAACAAAATTCCAGCACAAATGATCCAGAGCTGAACAGGTTTCTAGTAGTGTGCTCCTATATGCTGTCAGGCAGTGCATGCAACCCGAACTCTGGGTGCCAGTAGCTGTGACAGAGGTCCCTTACAGAGAGGTAAATGAGGTAAATGCCATCCCTCCTGCCTGCACGGGCAGAGCAGTCACTGAGGGCTGTGCAAACAGGCAGAGCTGCTCCAGGAACACCACTCGGGGCTATTTGCTCCCGTTTGCTCCTTTCACCTTTGCACAGACAACTTTCTCACCCGTCACATACTTGACTTTGCTGGGAAAACACTGGGGACACTCTTCAGGAAAAAGTAATTGCTTCAGAAACAACAGATACTGGAATGATGGTAATTAGGTCTGGAAGGGAGGTATAAAAATGTTCCTGCAGTTAATACAAAGCAAATGCAATAGTAATGCAAATGCCTAAGTGTTTGACTTGACAGCTTATTTTTAAGGTGAGAATTTCTGCTGCCATTATTTGAAATTAGTTGTCATTGTCAGAGACCTTAATTTATTTGTAATTATGTAATTGAACTCCAGTGACATTCTAGGAGTAAACAAAAAGCTCCTGAGATATTCATTTTGTAATAAGGAATATCAGAATTCATGTGATAACAAATACATGCCAATTTACATCTTCTCTTAGTATAAATAATCTTAATTAGGCCATTTTTCATATTTGTTCCTAATTCTGCAGGAGGATTTCTGGGATTATGTGACAGCACGGATCTTACTCTAGCAAGGTTAAAATTCCATCTGCTTTTCTTGACTTTAACATTATCCAGTAAAACTGATTTAATATATAAATTTTCTTTACTTTTACTCAATCTTTTGCCAGCCTTTTCTAAACCATATTTTGAAGATAATAGCTGAACAAAGTGACGTGGGTGTTTATGCTAGTATTTTATTATTGCAATTTTCTTTTCTACATAAACATGACAGCGATCGATGAAAGAATACAATCAATGACTTGGGGGCCCCTTTGTTTTTAAAAAAACCCTTATTTGCATTATCAAGAAGTTATTTACATTCAAAATTTAGTGATATCTACATCCCCTTATAAAAGGATAATATAAGCCCTAAAGCTCACTTAGTTGTTAAAACCCATGAGCTTTACTCATTCAGAAAAACCTTTAAGAAAAAAAAATTTCTTTACATTGGTAAGTCTAAGAGAGACCAAATCTTCCCCTCCAATGGGTGAAAACAGAAATATTTCTCCTTAGATTATTTTGCTGAAGTGTCTGGAATAGCAATTACATTTTTTGGTCACTTTTTTTTTGTTCATATTCAATCCATCACATCTTTAATCTGTAAATATCGCAACAAAACTGCTTTAGGTAGCCACCTGAAACCATGCACCTAATTATCAGCTGTGCTTCCTTTATCCCAAGAGGGCCTTTCCTTTTTCCTGGTTGGTACTAATTTATTTTCAAGAGAGAGAAAGAATTAACAATAAGAAAAAATAATTAAGAAAACTTGATAAATACAGAAGGCAAAAACCATCACAGCTTCAGATTTTCTCTGGCTATGGTAATATATCAAAAGCAAACAAAAGTCCTCAGTAAAACAGAATTCCCTCTTTGCAGCCTTTATGATTTTTAATAAAGACGAAGCCCACACTGAGAATCAATGCACTGACAGACACCACCTTCCTCCCACAGCCATCTGCTGCCCACGGCGGCTACACTCGAACCGATTTAAACAGAAGTAAACAGGAGCTGGAAAACTTGAGTTCTCTTACCATCTGACAAGTCAATCAGCCCGAGGTAGTGCAAAAGTTTCAGAGAAGAGCACACCACCACTACAATTCCTAAAGTCTGGAGTCCCTCCGACTCGCCTTTAGTCCACATCCTTTAAGGCACCACACGGATACCTACTGGTGTGACTGCAAACTACTGCCACACATCAGGAGCTGAGAAATCCCGTTTAAAGCCTTCCTTCCAGCTGCTCAGTTAAGTGCACAGCACATTCCCCTCTCCCCCTCTCTCACTCCCTCTCTTTCCCAACCTCTCCCCCTCCTCTCTCACTTGCCTTTTTTTTTTGAACATGCAAGCAATTTCTGCATTTAACCGTAACCTATGGTTTTATTTTCTTTCACCTCAGGGTAATTCTCTCAGGAGCTTGCTCTGCCCCTGAACAATTGAGCAGTGCTGCTAACCTCAGCAACATCTCACACAATTTTATTTTCTTTTTAAATACCTGTGATACCAGTCAACTTTTATATCTGAGATTTTCTCAGTAATCCTGCCAATGCAGGTGCTTTTTGTCAGTGCCTCTCCTGTACTGCATAAGAGAATATGAGACATTGTAGGGGAGGAAAGGGCTTTCCTTTTCTAAATGCCTCGCCCACGACACGCTGGGATATACACAAGCACACTTCCCACATCCATGTGTGTGCCCACACAGAGCCCAGGACCTGCAGAGTAATTCCTTCTGCAAGCAACAGCTGCCCACAGTTCCCCTGGGTTGTCTGCTGGACAGCAAGAAGGGCACCCGCCGGCGTTTCACGCGTAGCCAGGCACCGGGTGGGCCCGCACTGCTGGAACAATTCCCCTTGCAGGCAGTGTTCCCCCAGGCTGCTGGCATGGGCAGCACTGCTGGCATGGGCAGCACTGCTGGCCGCTCACAAGGCAATGATGTATTTCCCCGTTATCACCACAGATGAGAAAAACTCTTGGCAGGTTGAGCGTTTCATCAGGATGGCAGATGCAGTCTTGCAACACCAGTAAAAGCTCAGTTTTTCAAGCGTGCTATTGGATACTGGTATTCCCATGTGGAATGTTCAGGAGAACAGACATCACCCACATCCTTAATTTTACAGGACTCAGAGGCTGTTGTTTTCCCCTCACTGCACCCAGCTCCAGGCAAGCAGTAGCTCCCTCTCCCCACAGTCCCCAGGGAGCAGGGCAGCCTGGCTTTCACCCTCCATGCTGCTCCACAGCATCTTCTGGTGCTGCCTCTGCCTGAAACTGCTGCTGATCATGAACATCAGGTGCAGAATCTCAGCGGGATTTTGTGTATCACATCAACTAAATAATGCACTTGAATTGCTGAGAGATGCTCACATTAAAGCCAGGTTGGAGGTGCAGAGTACTCATACACACTTGAGTGATCAAGTCAACAAGCAATGAAGACTTTAATTGAATTTGAGCTTTGTTTCCATATGCAGGTGGCCAAATCACACTCACAAATGTGTTATTCATGAAGTTCTCTGTCACTGGCATCTACCTCTCCAGAGCTCAGTGGCATAATATCAAAGCCATTTCTCCTGATGAGTACTTCTGGCCAAAGGACTTTTTTGTGCTCTGCAGCATCTGCCACATTAGGTTTTCATTCACTGGCTGTATGGCTGTGATGCCACATTATGGTTCATATTCCACATTCAGCTTTAAAACTATCAAGGACCTGAAATCACTGTACTGTCAAATCTCTCCCAGACAAGGTGAGCAGAATGTGAAGGAGTAACATGTGACAAGCAGACCTAAAAACATTCAGATAATTCCTTGGTTTATCATGTTCTATTCCCGTTAAAAATCCAAACACTACTACACAAAAAAACCCAAATCAACAAAACCCCACCCCCCATCACATTAAGTCTGGATAGGCATATTAACACAAAAATAACAAAGTTATTTCCTGTCTCTAGAAGGGATGTTTGTCAGATTTTCTTGCTGCCTGCTGGACTCGACTGATTTCTCAGCTACTTCAGTTAAATGTTCAAAGAGCACACAGAATGAAATAGCCCACCTCACCCACTCATTCCCAGGCACATTATTTACTTGCAGATACATCTAATCACAAAGTTTTTTCCCAGCAATGCACAAACCTCCCGAATCTAATTACCACTAAAAAAAAAAATAAATTAAAAATTAATGCTATGAGGAGCAATGAAACTCAAAGCACTTGGCTCCCTCAAGGTGTGCCTTGCAATTCCACGTTCTCTCACTGTAATGTCACACCTCTGCAGCTACTAAAGCCCTGCAGCAGCAGCTTAGAAGAGGCAGGGGGAAGGACACGGAAAAGTGTTAGTTTTATTGTTTGTGTTACTGCAATTTATGCCAAGTACAACATTTTTGATGCCTTAGGTGTTCCTGATACGAGCACCTGCAAAAGAACATGCAGCTTCAGCCCCCAGAGCATTCACTGCTTGAAGACCTCATGCGTGCCAGAAGCTCAGAATTCATTTGACAGTCTGTCCAATGCTGTCAAAGCCAAATCATGATTTTCATAAGTCTGAGGCAGTTTTCAAACAGGTTTGGAGGGAATGTTGAACGAGAATTTTCCTATTCAGGACCTTCAGGCTGCTTTGGGATTACCTTGATGCCAGCAGCTCTACTTGGATGTTGCTTTTCCTCTCTCATTTTCCAAAACTTCTCAGAACAGACATTTGGTTCATTCTTCACTTGCTCATTACTGCCCCAAGAACAGGGATTCTTTATGCTGGGGACCTGTTGTGCTCAGGCTGTGCTAACATTTTAAGGAGAGTGCTACTAGTTGCTTGACATGCAGAGCATCAAGTCCATCCACCCATCAAATGATCCAGATTGGAAGCCACATGACCCAATGTCATGGTTTACAATTAATTAAATCAAATCAGCTCTCTCCTGTTCCTTAAACATTCAAATCATCACAAGTGACTGACTGAAGAGCTGACTACAGATGCCTCATGGAAGGCAAATTCTGTGGACACCAAATACTTCTGTGTGCTTTCTCCATAACAAGAACTAATAAATAAAAGAGCTTTTCTCTACAGCTTACTGGGTCCATCACCTACAGCAATCCTCATTCTTTCCTGTAGTACTGAGCTAATGAGAGAAACTGGTTCTGTGACTTAAACCAAAGAGAGGCTATTCAGTTTAGTTCTCCAGTAGAAATCTGGCCGGAAATAGAAGATCATCAACTCTTAACAAGAGACAGAAATATTAATCAGGAGTTTATTACATATTTTATTTGCATCACTTCTGGAGCAATCAGAAAAACCAAGCCAATGCCAAATAAATAGAGGATTCAATTTTTTTTAATTATTATTTCTACAGAATTTTACCGTCTAAAAACCATGTTGCATATAATTTTTTTTTTTCATTAGCTTCTGGTGAGTTTTTTTCACACCAACCGCTTGGCTGGGGTGGGGGTGAGTCTTCAGGTTTTGCTGTTTAGACCGGCTCAGACCTTAATGACCGTCCTAATAATAATAATGGCCAGACTTCGCGAACGAAGAACCGGGGAAGGTCTTTACACCTTCCAGCCTGCACATTGGATT
>JAYRBT010000028.1:281528-299605 GCA_036023395.1 Myiotriccus ornatus | reverse complement strand
TGACCAGGAATCGAACCCGGGTCTCGGCGGTGACAGCGCCACGTCTTAACCACTAGACCACCAGGGGCTCCCAATGACTGTCCTACTGGCACGCTAATGACCCACCTTTGCAAGAAGCACGAGCTCTTTTGTTTTCCTCTCCCCAAGGCAGGGGGGAAGGTGGATTTTAGCTGTGTTTGTGGCCGAAGTGGCAGTTGCAGACAGAGAGGGAAAGGGGGTTTGGGAGGGCGGGCAGCTTTTGGCTAGGAGGTGTTTGGGTTTTGGGGGTCTTTGGTGGGATTGCTGGTCCAGCGGAGGTCGTTGGGAGGAGAATGTTTGCCGGCACTTATTTTTCTACCCCCTCCTCTTCCTGTATGTTGGCAGCAGCTTATTCCCATTGGACAGAAAGAGGGTCGTGGCCGGAGCCCGACACTGACAGCGTTGAGTCCACAGGTCAAGTTGGGTTACAGGAGCGTTATTGTTTGTTCCTTGTGTTACATACCCACGTATTCTTTGGGAAAGAGCTGTTATTTTTCTTTTCCACGCCTTTCAGCTGGAGTCCCTTAATTTCAAAGTTGTAATTACTCGGAGGGAGGAGCTTGGTTGCTTTTCCCATATCCCGCCCTCCTAAGGGAACGTTTCTGTCTCGTTAAACCGAGACAGCGTATCTGTCTCAGCTTTTGGATTGATGCTTCCCAACCATTCGTAAATCTGCTGCAAAATCCATAGTGTTACCCTCAGAGAGGGTAGCTTAAGGGACTAAGTGATTTTGACTAGAATCAGATGTGAAATAAACTGCACAAACTAGACTCCCTGGTTTTCTACTGTAGTCACTGAACAACAGATTTTGTGTAACAGCAACTGGAAGAACACTTTTCTAGTTATATACAGAGAAGTAGGAACTTTATAAAGATCTATCAAAATAACATGTAATAAAAAGGATTTTTTGGTAATAAAAGATTCGCTATGATGAATCATATAAATGATTCATGTAATCTATGATCAGCCCGTAAAATTGGTTGGGGGAAAATAGTACATCACACGAAGGTGCAAAAATCACAGCAAACTGGAGAATAATATTCCCCATAGCAGATGCTTTTTCCATGATCAAGCCATTTGGAACAGATTAACACTTTTGAAGAAGAGGATGTGTCACTTTGTTAAAGCAAATGCAGCATGACATATTCTCAGTATACACACCTTCAAGAAAACCCTGGCGGTATTCTGTGATTAGCCTGGTCCATAAATATGTTTCCACTGCAGATCTCTGAAGCCCTTCCACTTCTGTTGTGTTGTAGAAGTGGCATAATAAGACCACTCACAGCATTACAGGTGGCTACAGCATCAAGAGTATGAAGGTACTATTCTATACATATTGATCCAATACGATCTCTTTGTGTGTGCATAAAGTCAGTGGGTTATATTGCTGCTTTGATTTAAAGTTATTCAAAGCAAAATGAAAACTAGGCCTTTCTCATGAGTGATTTTAACTTACCTAGTCCCAAGTAATGATATTTACTGCTTAAATTGCAGGTTTTTTATCAGCTTGCCTTGGTCACCAGTCATGTCTCTGTCCTGTTCACCACAGCTGATCAAGACCCTTCTGTGTTTCTCAGACTTCTCTGGATCTGACTAGTCCCAAGCAATTTGTGCCATCTGCAAACTGTGTAGAGAAAAAAACTACTTTTTGATAACTGCTGACTATAATTTAAAAAAAATTATGCTGTAAATTAGGAAGTCTGGTATTTAGGTAATTGATGATTTAAAGCCCCCCTCTAAAACAGAATCTCCATCTAAACTAACAGCCATTTGGTGCCACTGAGCTCAGGTCCTGGACATTTGCATTACTACAATTCCACCCTGACCCCTCTGCCTGCAAACTTAATGTACTTCATATCACACTGGTGTTTCCCAGCAGTGATTCACCAGCTAGGATTGGGTTTTTGTGAAAGTCCTTGCTAATTACCCCTTATTACTTTTGTCACTAGAGGTGCATTCAGTATAAGGATAGGTGAACCACAAACACCTCATTAGTTAGTTTAGATAATACAGAATTTTAGATGCTTTTCTATTAGTGCTGCCCAGGGAGCTGGGAATAAAAAGCTCAGTTCATCAGTTTGCCATTTCCTTGCTGTGTGAGTGTAATCAGCAGATTAACTCTTTTCCTGACATATCAGTTGTTCTGCCATAACAAAACCAGCTATAATTCCTTCAAGTTCCCCCCTTAGTTCAGTTCTTCTGATTCATGTGAAGGTGCTGCTTTCTTATTTCTACCAGTGTCTCCCTGCTTGCTGACAGTGGAAAGGTGTAGTTGGATCGAAGGACCCGTGGACAACTTATGAAGAGAAGCAGGAGGACCCCACATATTTTTTGCCTTTCAGAGCTAGTGATTCCCAGCCCTCTGTGAGCCTGTTGGCACAATTCATATCATCAACTTCACAAAACACAGGAATGGCTTTGAAAGATTGCAGAAATCTAATACATCAATGAAATGAAAAACCATTGAAATTGGTTTTAAGTAACCCACAAGAGAAGGAAAAGAGTTTTACTCTTTTCTTTACTCTGTGTTTTACTTTGTGCTGAGTGTTTTAGTGAAATGCTTTTTTCTTGGTTGTATTTTACTCCTGTAAAAATCTTCTGCCATAAAATCTTATTTACCTCACTAAATTAAAAAGACTTTCTCTTAGAGAAGAGCGTGTGACTCTTTCTCTGGACATTAATTAGAGGTTATAACAAACCAAAAGGCTTTTAAAAAGTCTTGAGTAGAAACTCAACCACTCTGGGCAGTTTATAGCTTAATCCAGAGCACAACACCAGGTTCTTATTGAATTAGGTATATGAGAATGAGGATGAGCAGGTAGGTTTAAGCCCCACAAAGACTTACAAGAACATAAGTGCTCATCACAGAAAATTGAAACAGGACAAATAACAGGTTAAAACCAAAATCAATATTGCTCAACTGATGTCATACCAGGTTATTTGACATAACTGCACTTATTATTTACAGTTTCTACAGTGAGTAGTATCTTGCATTTTCAGTGCATGTCAACTTGGTGATAACTGCTAAGATGCTCCTTGTGAATGTGCCTTTTGCTTATTCCTTTCATTCCTATTTTGCTCATTGGTAAAGCAAAAACTCCTGAGGATAAAACCAGTGACAGCATCCAGCACTAAATATGCTTTACTGCTCTCATACTCCCTCCTCCCTGATGGCTCTTCTGACATCAGACAAAGCAAGATAATATGGAGCTGGTTGCTGGGGGGGGGTCACTAGAATTTTGTGAATCTACTGGAGTCTCCAGGCACTTCATAATTTTACAGATCTGTTAGCTGGAAGGAATATCAGATAGAGCTACTGCAACCTGCTGCCCAGAGCAAGATCTGCCTCACTGCCACCACAGCACATGCCAGACCAGTCAAGACCCGTCAAGACTTGCCTTGAGGGCAACAGAATCTAAGTAATCAAGAAAAGACAGTAAAAATAAAATTGGGTTTGGAAGTCCAGAAAGTTTGTAGGAACAGTCACAAGTTTGGAGAAGGAAGAGGAATGCCAGGAAGCCTGGCCTTACAAGCAGTTTGCATCCCTCTTGAAGAGCCACCAGAAGACATTGAGTGCCATAAGATAAATCTCTGCTGGTGACACCTGTGCCAAGCAGGTGATTAGCAACTCATTTATTTGCCTCACTGAAGGTCTAGATAGTAACTGAAGGCATGCACTAAGGAGTATGATTACATTTCCCTTCCCTCCACTACAGTAAAAAGTGTAAATTAGTCAACCGTACAGTCATCATAACTCCAGTGGCCTCCAGTCAAGACATCCCCCTTATTTACCCTTTACCCTTTATTTTTAAGTGGTGAACTGAAGAATCAGTATGCTTAGTGCATTTTTAACTCACACTCTAGTAGCATATTAAACTGTGCTCTTGTTTTTGCATAAGAATGACACAAAATATTGCCCAGTAAAAGATCATCTCATACATTTTTCTTAGAACAGGCCTAAACACTGAAAAACACTCTACACTTGAAGAATACTGTTCTTCACTTTTTGCATTAGATCATGTTCTCTCACCACGTTTCATGCTGTCCTGGATTTCTTATTTTTAAGTGACCTTAAAGAATAAATATATGCACAAAACATTCTATATAAGCCTGTTTTTCTTTCACTTACTCAACTGCTATTATTCTTGTATTTAAATATTCTTTCTGGCATTTAATCTTCATTTTGCCATCTATGCATTAGTTGCACTTAGTTGTTTAGTTTTTCATTGGCAATTTGTAGTCCTGTACACACAGCTTGAAAATTTAATTTAATCAGTTATTTGCATAATTGCACTGCAAAAGATAGTGCCACAAAAATAGGCTTACCACAAGGAGATCAGAGTAATAAATTCATGAAAGTATTAAGAAACTGTATAAAACTGTATTTTAGATACATCACAGTGAATTATGAAATAGTACCACACTATTTTAGATACATTATGGTCTCAAATCACACCATCCCAAAAATCTTTGAAAATCTGTATCAAGAAGCAAAACTCTTAGCAAACAAAAATTTATAAAGCCTGAGGTCAAACTTTCTAAAGTAGTTTGTAAAGTATAACGTAGTCAATAAAACCCAAAAAGGCAGTTTATGCTTTAGAACAAGTAGTACTAAATACATGTAAAGAGAACTTTTAGAGAGCTGTCTGGAAAGGGGGATGGTGTTGGTTTTGCCAGCACAGCTCCCACTTAGATGGATGGTAACAGTTCCATGTAACTTGGTCAGCAGAGGAGTCAGCTCTCAGTTTACCAGACCGACCCTGATTTATGAATTACAGTTTAACTGCTCCTCTAGTGGCAGCACTATTTAAATTCTGCTTCGTGACACAACACAGGAAGGCTGACATTCATGGAAACAAAGCACAGGGAGAGCTGCAATACCAGTGTACACAACAGAAACTAGACTTAGGATGTTAAAGCCAAGCTGCAGCCTTAGATAATCAACCTCCTTCATGCATCTTCCCTTAGGGACATCCAAAAATATTCTATTACCAAGCAAGCTGGATGCTGGTGATGGAGCCAGCATCCTTGCTCACTCCCACACTGCTGCTACCAGTCAGGCAGCAGGGGAGAATAGAAGGAAAAGAGTATGGCAACAGCATGTATAGGTCAGGTGGGACAGGGCTTGCAACAGCCTGGGGTAGTGGAAAGTTGCCACATGGCAACCAAACAAGACGAAATTTAACATCCCTTCCAACCCCTGTGATATATTTTTTGTACATGTGAAATGGAAGGACAACAAAGCAAAGAGTCAAACTCTGAGATGAAGCCTTCAAGAAAATGAGAAGATCAGGAAGAAAAGTAAAATACTCAAAATATATAAAAAAATGTTTTAGATGCATGGAAAAAATCAGAAAGGAAAATAAAGGTGCCAGGGGTATTCTGCAAGTATATTTACATTCTGAATTCAAGATTAAATTCAAGGGCAAAAGCAAACTGAAGTAGATTTATGACTATAATGTCACATCTGGGAAAGGGCAACACAGGTAGAAGGATGATTTGTATACAGCACATCCCAGGTCTGTAAATATTCATATTTGGGGTACACTATGTATCATGCTCACATCAGCAGGTAGAATACTGCCTCAACAGTCCACAATCTTGTTGAATAATTATATGTATCACAGTTCCATTTCCATGATTAAGATGATTTCAGAAGTATAGTGGGGTGAGAGGAGGGTGAATTTCTTCAATGGCCTTCAACAGGTGAAACTCAAAGCCTAACTTTTTTTCCCAAGAAAGTGTAAGACACTTGAGAGTGAGCTCTTTAAGTACAGAAAAACATTCCAGAAGATTTATTGCAAGGAGATGAGGGTTTTTGTCTCTTTCCCAGAGACAGCTTCAGATGTTTTCTCCTCCTGCATTCCGGAGGAGGTCTCCCTGGTTGAGAAAAGATAAGTTCTTGCAGACCCCACAGTGTGGGGACCGGGGATGACAAAAGCCCTGAGAAGAACTGAGTGTGTGTCTTTCCCAGGACAGTGCAGTTTTATGCCAAAATGTTGTGTTCTTGGCTTTTGGAGATAAATGCTGCTAAATCCTTTCATTGCCTGGTATTTTAGGGGTAACTGAGCATAATCTTCCCTTGCAAGCTCCTTGAGAAGAGAAACATTCATCTGCATGAAAGTTTTCGGATCTTATTACAAAGGCACTTATCCTCTGAAGGAAAAGAATTACACACCTGTTAGGCTTAATCCCAGTACCAAATGGGACAAAACCAGGTTCCAGGAACAGGGACAGAGTTCAGTATATTTTAGAAGTGCTGGACCAGCAAACTGGAGGGTTTCTGCCAATGTCTGCAGAATAACAGCAATTCCATAGACTCCTACCCAGAGGTCTCCAGGAACAGCTACAATACTGTAACACAAAACTGACACTGGTGCTGTGAGCCAAGAAGTTTACCCTGTGTGTCTAAACACATACATATGTAAATGACCACATGATGAGTTTTTATCATTTGCACTATGACATTTCTTTTAAAAAATCAAATACACAGTATGCAAAGCATGATGATGAAAGGCCAAAACCCATTATGATTTTGCTGGTCCAGTTCCACTGTCAATCTAAATTTTGGTTGGTTCAAGTACAGGAAGATTATCGCTCTCCAGAACATTGCAGCTGACTACCCAAAGAGCTTTTTAAGGAAAAGTTGATTAAATATGTCCTTATCAATTAAATAGATATTTTCTTAATGGTCTATAGTAGTTGCTGGCAATTTTAATAAACCTTTGTCTCTACTTAAATATATTCCTGTCAATTTGCTGATTGGAACCCATCCTAACTAAAGAAAAAGAGTATGACAGAAGACACTACTTTCCCCTTCCTCCCTGCAGTTTCATTAAACTGAACCTTATTAATTGCAAGGAAAAAAGTGCAAAGCTTAATTACCATTATTGAACTAAATATCATGGATGCATCAGTGGATTCTTTGTGACTGCTCAAATACAGCCTTGCTCAGGCCTTGAGGGTAACACATTCACATGAAACGAAAGGACGTCTCAGTTGTCGGTACTTGTTCTGTTCAGAGTGCTTTCAGGCAAAGAACAAACCCCAAAATCTGGCAGTGATGCCAAATTATGTCCGGAGGTATCAGAGATAACAGTTTAGTTAACGTAAAACATGAAACACTCTTCAATACGTTAAAGAACCCTTGGCTGGATCTTTCTCTATCCTTAAGCATTTTACATTCACAGCAGCTAATTACTATTAACTCTTTTGTTAATCATGCACTACAATAAACTTGGGTTTATATTAGATTTATCCTCCAGATACATTTTGAACAAAAGTACTTACATGAATTCTAGAGATGTATCTCTAGATCTCTGCCATTTCCAGAGAGAAAAAAAAAAAAAAAAAAGATGGCACACATCCAAACTCTTAACTATCTACTCAATAAAGAACTACTAAGCAGTATTCCATTTCCATCTGGTCTTGAGAATTGAAGGATGCTTCCCTGCAGAAAAAGAAAAGCATGCAGGATAGCGTGACAGGATAGCAGAAATTCTTCAAATTCTGGCAAATCAGGAAATCATTCCACCAGTTCAGGCTTCTTAGAGAGAACTATAGCACTTTTGTGAAGCAAATGTAACCACTTGAACTACTATATAAAGGTTTAGTTTGTTTGGGGGAAGCTGCACGAACTATGCTGAGAAAATGCCCAGTTTTCTGCCCTCCATTCCCACTGCTTGGTGTAATACCTACCTAGTTGTCACCAAGGCAGCCTTTACAGACTGGCCATTGCCTTAAACTGAATTGGAGCAGAGGCTCTGCTGGCAGCATTAGTGACTTTCTGCCTAGTTTCACCATTTCAGCTGCATGGGCTGCTTACAGGAGGGGTTGCTTTTGGATTAAGAAAAACATGCATCTGTATTGTAGGGCATTATGGAAAAACTTATACGTCACGATTATGGTGTTTTTTGGAAAAGATCCATACATCTATTTGTGAATATGTGAAGCTTTGTGAGCCTGAAAACTGTTTGCAAGACCCTCAGATCATCCAGTTCTGCAAAGTGCCCTAATCCTGTTTCAGTTGCTACCTCCAGTATCATCAAAACAGGAAAATGGAAAACCACTTGATTTCACACCATAAGAACATGGGCAAATTGGCATGGATTCTGCTAAATAGCTGTTCTAAACAGGAGGGAATTTTCTAGCTTCTGTTTTTTTGTCCAGGTTGCAAAGCTGCAATCTCTTGTGCTAACCTGCACAAAAATCCAATTTCTGGGTATTTCTCCTGGATACCAAGTAGGCAGTCTGGAGGTATAAGCACCAGTAAGCATTAATACGTAGGTTAGATTTCTTCAGACCTGGGTATAAACTATTTTCCAGTGGAAGATATATCTCTATATAGCTATCTATTTATGTATATCTTCTTGAACCGCAGACGAGTGTCTGGAAAGTCAGTTAAGTGAGAAACATCTTCTCAATTAACATAACCTCAAGTCTACTAAAATTCCACTATTGTAACTCTAGAAAGAGAAGGTGAAGTTGGCATATTTATTCAATACATTCTCTTCAGTTTATACAGTAATTGGGCTCAGAGGGGTCATTAGACAGCACATAGACTTGAAAATGCCATACAACAGCTTTAAACTTTAAGTGTCAGCTGAGGATTCTGGTTATCACTTGTTTATGATGATGTTAACTGCATGGACATTAATTGACTTTAATGACACAATGTCATTTCAGGCTTTGCTTTGGTCTCTGCTACAACTCCAAGGCACAGAGACAAGGGAATTAACTTGCCATAAAGCTGACAAGGTTTTGTTTTGTGCTAACAAAAGCTGAACTGACAAATCTTAAACAGGGGCTGTGCTTGAAAGGAAAGCTGCACCTTGCTTTGTGATGAATTGCCAGCACTGAGCTGCATGGGACCAATTTCTTCAGTCCCTCTCTCAGTGTGCTGGAGGGAAGGGATGCAGACTCCCACCTGCATAGCCAGGCAGCAGTGAAGCAGGATCAGCTCATCATGCTTTGTACCACAGGCACACACAAATGAATCATCAGGGCACCGGAGGCCCCACTGCCATTGGTGAGGGCTCGCTGCAGACACGGAGAGCTGGCAATACACGAGCTGGATGGGAGGTATGTGAAGTCCTTTTCTGCACACCTGTATTCTGCCTGCCTGTCTGTAAAACACCCAAGAGTTTGGCTTTTGTGGTAGTGCCCTATTTCTATCACCTTTATTTTTCTCTTGGGCACATCTAAGTCAACGCCACTTTGATACTGGAATTGTCACTTTCCCATTGTTGTTCAGCCTTGCCTGGCTGAGGTGTTGCTGAGTTTCACTGCTGTTATGGTACTCCTTAGTTACTGCTAAGTTACTCACATAAAGGCTATTACTTGTGTGAAACAATAACTAATAGGTGCTGTCAGCCCTTGCTTGCTCCTAACATGCTACAGGGAGTCGCAAAAAGAGAGAAAAGATGAATGTCAGCCCAAGACTTCAGAAACCTGGTTGCTGTGCTGGGGACGAGTTTTGAAACCCCAGCCAAGTCACAGACACCAAGATGCCCTGGTGTGTTTAGGGGCCCATCTGCCCGGAGCTCTGGCTTTGGTCCCCTTCCACAAGCAAGATAATGGCACTGCCTCAGAGGGCTCTGCAGTCAGCGGTGCTGTGCAACACTGAGTTACACTATGGGGGCAATAGGAGTCTTAGAGCAAGTGACTGAGCAGGTAGAGGAAAGATCAGTGTGAAATGCATAAAATAGCAACTTGAAGCCATGAGAAATCCATTGCTATTAATGTAGGCCTTAGCCCTAGAAAAAAACTTTAGGGAAGGCACATACCAACACTTCCATTTTAATAAAGAAATCAGTTACCAAAGAGGCCATCAGGGGAAGGTAGTTCCAATAATGGGGAATTAACAAGTTTCTGTAATTAGCCAATTATCTTAGATGTAATTCATTAAAAAGTTCTGTGTTCTCATGTCATTAACTTCTCCTCCCAGCCTCCGCTTTCCAACTAATTCTAGTTGCAGAAAAGGGTGAGAGAAGTAAGACCCAGCAAGAGGCATCTGGTGCAACTGCTGCAGCATCAAGCACAGTGTGAAGCTGACCCACATCTCTGCTCCAAGGAAAAAAGCTGGAGGGACTCAGCAGCTGCAGGTTTGCCCAGAGCCAGCTGCCATTACACAAAGGATGGGTGATTTTAAGTATTAGTCTGACCATGATGTTGAACCAGTGAAGAACTGGCTCAGATCAAGGCAACACCTGGCAGCACAAACCTCTGTGCAGGGCAAATCCTGTGTACCAAAACACTCAGGGTGCACTATCTAGAGTCATCTTAGAAAGTTCCTCCAAGACCCTGCTCTGCCAACACAGCATGTGCTCAACACACAGCAAAAATCAGCAAAGACAGAGGGGCAGGTACTGGAAGCCTTAAGTCATATCTTTCTATTTCCTATTGCTAGGTCTTGGCTCAAATATTAAAGCCTGATATATTCAAAGAGTATAAGAGTAGCAGCTCTTCAGTTCTGCCTGAAAAACACTGATGGAGAAGGAATGTTAAATTCCCTTTCACAGCAAATTTTTTTCTAAGTTATCAGCTCGGCTCTCTGCCTCCTTTCTTTTTTAGGATTAAAGAGAAGGAAAAAACCACATCAATTGATGTTGCTTCCATTTCTGCTTATAAATCAAGCCATAAAATCTGTTTTAACCTCTGTCTGATCACCAGGGAAACATTCACTAGCTGCTTTTGGAACTGGCACTGCAACTGGGTCTTCTTCTAGTATAGGATTATTTTTTGAGAAGCAAAGGTCTCCATTTCCCAGCTATAACAAAATGGAACTAAGTCCTGAGAACCTTCCTTTTGTAGTATGTCTGTGGATATCTTTTCCAATTCTGGATGATATGGTTTGTACACAACATTGCTTAAATGAGCTTCAAGTTGTATAGTGCATTGAAATTTAGCAAATTACTAAGAAATGGGAGAAAATGTCCACACAACCTGTGTAATAAGCAAATAGCTGCACAAGAAAGCAAATGGGCAAATTCTCTTGGTAGAAATTCATCTTATGTAAATATAAAGCAGTAGATAATTACCACTACTACTACAGAGCTTTCACCTATAGTTTTGGAATATTTTACAAAGAAAACTCTAGTAAAGAAATCAAAAGAAAACAAGATAATATTTTCCTAGAGACCTGAAGGGAAACAGGGCCAAAGGTCAGGTTTCCCAAGTTTTTGAAGAAGCTTAGTTTGGTACTCTGCCTTCTTACCTGAACTCCTTAATTCAACTTATTCAACCTCAGGTACATGCACAACACTGCCTTCCTTTTTTTCCCTGATTTTATTACCAGTTAATACTGTCTCAAATTACTTATTCACTAAAATCTATTTTTCTTCTGTTCAAAATCACTGTTTTGAAAACTTCACTATTCCTTGGCCACTGTTGAATAGCCTTATCCTTTAGAAAACTTCAGAAGAGAGAAGAATATGCAGAGGAAGAAAAAAAAAGACAAAAGAAGGAAACAGGGAAAACTGGATGATAAATCAAGACTAAAAAGAAGAGAAACATTGGATAAAAGCCAGATCATCCATGCCACATGTATCAGCAAAACTTATGTTGATTTTTCCTTTAAATAGAGATGCCTGCCTGTGTTACAAGAAATGTGTCAATTGACTGAACCAACCTTGAGAAAAAATGCATTTCAAAGTCAGAGAAAAGTTAAAAATAGCCTTAATAAGCAGCTCAAACCCAAGGATGGATCTAAAGCATTTATCTACATGCAAATACTTCTGGAGGTATGAGGAGTATAGCCTAACATAAGGTGCTCCTTGTCCAAATCTGCAGCTACCCAGCACAAGTTATTCTGTTACCTCTGCAGGTGATACCAGGCACAGACAAAAAGAAGGCAGAGGTCAGCAGGAGGTTGTCCCTGTAGGATTTAATTTCAAGGAGTAAGAGACTCATTTGGAATTCTGCTGAACAGCGATCATGCTTGGACTCAACGCTGAGCAAGTCACAGCAAACTGCAGCTCATTCAACTTCACAGGGCAGCTCTTGAGGCCCTTTGCTTTTACTCAAGCAAATACCCATGAAGCCATTCTGACTTTGCAGAGGGAAAAAACATGGCAATCAGGATGGGGGGAAAAAAACAAACCAACAACAAAAAGCCCCACAGAAGCACTAAGGCTCTGAAACTGTTGAAAGGGAAACAAAGACTGAAGGAAAATGCAGTATTATATTTGTAGCTCATGGCTGAGCATTTTGAATTTTTTGAAAAAATGAAAAACCCACCAATTTTTTTCTGAACAGTAACAGGTTTAACTTCATTGGGAAGCTACTTGTTTGAGTGAAAAAAACCTAAACATAATTTGCAAATTCTATTTTCTCTCCAAAAGGCTCTTTCAGAGCAAACTCGGGTATAGTACAGCAAAATCATACAGTAAGTGGATCAGCAGTAACACTTTCTTCAGCAGTGAGGACAAATGAATTCTGCACTTGGTTCCAAGAACTGTCCCAACTCACATCACTCAGAGAGCAGGGAACAAGCTCTCTTTGGTGCAGAGGAAGGCTGAGAGGACCAGCAGACATGTCAGAACAAAAGGGTGTCCCAAAAGACAACATTTTGTACAAACTATTGGATATTATGTCTCCAAAGGCTGTTTTCTGCCCCTGGAAGCAGCAGCAAGGGCAGTCACAGTAACTGCAGGGTGGGCAGAAAGCCAAGGGGACCCCTGAGGCAGAACGAGGCACGTGCATGAGCACAGGCTGGAGGTGATTTTATGTCCCATCTCCAGCATCCTCAGTCATTTTTCTAACAATTAAGGTGCTGTTTAGGAGAGCTGCCATACTTTGTACCACATGTATGAGACCAGTCATGCCTTTGGCATTTAAAACTACAGATTAAAATTGGAGGAAGTTTGGGAAAACCCACTACTACTTGTATATGTGCCTAATAAGGTTTCTAGTGTCTGCTTTTTATTAAATGTTTGAGAGAGAGAAAGAACACACATCGGGAGATCCATGAAGTTACTTATGAAGATAATCCAATTGGGTATTTTCAGCACTGTTTCAAAAAGATCCTAAGGCTGGTCACTTCGTTTATACTGATTCAGAATTTTCTGTCTCCCAAACTATCCACACGCCTTGAGATGGAACAGTTGGTTCTGCTCTGACATCGATTACATCCATTCAGTGCAGAAGTTCAATAACACATTCAAGAAAGAATAAGTCCCCTTTGGGATTCTCCTGCCTTCATTCCTGAACCTGCATGTATTTTTGGGTACCCTCAATAAAAAAGTAGATTTAAACAGTCCAGTGTTTTTCAGCACTGAATTTACACTGCAGTTCCAGAAGCATGCTGTAAAGTCATATACACAACTATAATACTGCTTAAGCCATAGGAATTTTAAGCCCACTTTACATTAAGCTGGACCCTTACCTAAGACCAGGCAAACACAGTCTTTGTAGACAGACAAAGGTATTTTAAGTCCCTTTCCAACAACACTTTTTGTTCACCAGCAAGTAATAGAGACCATGGGAAGCCATCTGTAAAAGACCTGTATATTATGCCAGCAGGATTTACTCGGTAACGCATAAGACTGAAAATTTTTGTGCATCTTGGTTCTCAGAATTACGCCAGATCACTTCTCTAAGGTCATTTGTAATCATCACCTGCAATGACAGCAATGCCTGCAGTGTTTCTCCTCCCAGGTCTTAATACAAGTAATTTCTCTCCTGTTTTCCTATATCATCCTAGAAAAAAAGAAAACTTTGGTCTGTTCCAAGAAGAGAA
Source organism: Myiotriccus ornatus (assembly GCA_036023395.1). Lineage (NCBI taxonomy): Eukaryota > Metazoa > Chordata > Aves > Passeriformes > Tyrannidae > Myiotriccus > Myiotriccus ornatus. The sequence goes on along the minus strand of JAYRBT010000028.1, from coordinate 285,849 downwards.
TCTTTCACCTGTACATCCTATGCTAAATTCTCAGGCGATGACGTTTTACTTCAGCAACTCATAAATCCATGAAATTCATGCTGGACTCTGAGTTATAATCGAGAGCATAAAAAGGCAGGTTACAAATCTCCAAGGGTGATTAATGTCTCTGAAGTGATAAGCTCTGCAGAAGTAATTTGAAATACATAATTTCTCACTGCTCAGGAGAAAGCAACAATTTTAAAGTGACACAGGGAAAGGCAATCTATAACAATAAGGAGGCACTTACATTTGGTGGTCTACCCAGAAAACCATTTACAGACAGGCACTCTGTAAGAGGTTTTCATTAATTATGTCCAGCATCAATACAAATGGACAATTAATTAACGTGTATTTGGAAAGCAATACTTCTTTTGCACTGAGAGTTTTTTTTAAGTTCTGTGTAGACAGAGAATAAAATAGCTGTAGCTGAAAAAGTCAGTACAGCAGGTTTAATAACCTTCACTTAGATACATTATAAAGCTATTAAGTGTCTGCCATTCAGGTAATTATTGGAGGCTTGCCATATATTTTACTATTTCAAGGCCAAGACATGAGGAAAAGGATGGGGGGGGGGAAGAGGAGGGAGGGGACAAGAAGGAAATTTAATGGATCCATCCAAGGAGCTCTCTTTAGTAATTTTTCCTGACTGGAAAATTGTCTTCTTCAAAGAACAGAAACCTGAAGCTTTACTAGTAGAGAGAGATCTCAAGTTTCTAGTGAACTGAAAACCAAGTACCACACATTTCACATTGTATCTTCTTGTCACACACAGTCCCTGTTTTCAAATTACTCTCTGAAGGACTAATTTGTGCATGACATGACAGAGAGGAGAATGGGGAATCTTAAAAGTAAAATAAAATACTTCCAGTGGTTCAGAAAATACAGTTTGGCTTGTCTAGGAATGAGGTGGTTTAACCCTGCCCAAATTCCAGTGCAGATGTGCAGACTTATTATGCATATCTTTGTGTGAGGGGGAACAAACCCAGGCTCACTGCAAAGCAAACCAGGAAAACTATTTGAATATAAGTTGGGTTGGTTTTTTTTTCCCATGAGTAATAAGCTGGAGCTGCACAAAGCTGGGGAGGAAGGGCTGACTTCTGTGCAGGGTGTTTTCAACAGCACATTAACATCCTTTCCCCTCATACCTCTGAAAGAGCATAAACATCACCTTCTTTACAAACAGAATTGTTTTCTTAGAGTTTTACGCTCTGTGCACTAGGGGATAAATGTTGGGAGTTCCCATTTGAAGCCAGAAGGCCCAGAAATGAGAGACCTACTGCAAACCCATCATTTAAGAGCCTCTGCCCACAGAAGCCCAGTCCAGCATGAAAAGGTACCCCCATCCTTGATTTCTGGGTGCCAAGACTTATCCTTCGCTGTCACTGACACTGGCAAGGCAGAGTTAAGGATGGGACCTGGAAGCCTCCACAGATCCAGTGTGTCTGGAGGACACCTGAACTCCCTGGGGCCCGGACATTGCACGTGCCTCAAACAGACCGTTTCCAAACAGAGTCCCCGCAGCCACCGCGTCTCCGAGAGCGCTCGCAGCTCCCCCTGCTCCCGCCCCCATCCCACGGGAAACTGATGGCGGGGAAAGAATTCCAACATCTCTTCTCAAACCTATGACAGTGGGGTCTTTGGAAGACTAATTAAATATGACTGGATATACAGTAGAAAATTCCATATGCTTTTGGAATTCTGGATTACATTAACAGTTGAAACTGTAATTACAGTGCTGGCTAGGGAAGGAAATGACAAAGAGCCACATTTTCAAGGGCATTTGGATGTGCCTGCTGTGTACACGGGCTCTTGGAACATGACACTGAGAAGGAAATCACAGAAAACTCCAGGGCTCCAAGTGACCACTGAAGGGCACAATTTTTCCACTGTTCTAAAAGAAAAAAGATCCAACAACTCATTATTGCAAGACTAATTGTCTGTCTTTGTCAACATAGTCATCACCCCACCACTGGATCACGAGCAATTCTTTCATTTTGGAGAGGTGCTGTAACACACAGTTCCCCTTCAAGGGAGGCAGGTATTGTTATTTAGATACAATATATTTTCAGTTTTTCACTTGTGCAGTAACTCTGAGAGGATCATAAACCACACCTACACTTCAGCTTACATCTGACTTCACAGGGTTTACAGCACTAAACATAAATCTGCCCTGTTGCTGAAGATGGCAGTGGTAAGTCTTTGCAAAGAACCTCACTACCTACCAAAGCCTGGGCCAGGATATTGCCATGCTGATCTCTTTGCTGATATTGTCATTGTAACGCACAGATAATACAGAAATGCCAAAAATTATGTTTCTCAGAAAACTGTTTCTCCCCTCCCCCCCCAACCCCAGCACAGCAGAAAGGTAGTTTTTGGTGGTATCTTTTCTCTGCTTCTAAAAAATAATCTTAGCATTTTCCAATCTTTTCTTATTTTTTTTCTCTTTCTCTTTGCATCTCTTAGCAATTAATAAAAAGAAGTTTTTGGTATCAACAGGTAACTTGTGTGAGTTTTAATTTTCTCAAGGGTATATTTGAATCTGAAGTTCTTTCTGCAATATTTAAAGCAGATTGTAACAGTCATCCAACTGGGAAAGCAGACAGAAAAGAGCTGCCCCAGCCAGTGACAACTGCAGTGAGACTGTCTTATTTCACAGATGTTAAATCCAATAGGTATTACCTGGTAAGGACACAGCCAACATTTAATCTATCACAAACAAGGACAGTCAGAACCAGCATGCCTATCTCTACTATATGTCTAATGGAAACTAATTACACTCAGAGAGGGCAAATAACAGAAATCTGGACACTTCCTTTACCCCCTGCTGGAACAATCCCGAAGGCATCTCTATACTTATTTCATCAGAACGTACCAGGAAAGTCTGATTTATTCCAAGATAAACATAACATTCACTTTAAGTTCTCTTTCCTCTGGTAAACACTTGATTTTGCAATTTCACCTCCTCGTTCTTCTAGTGTAAGGTTGAGACATAATGGCTTTTCTCACAGAAGTTGATATTAGGCAGATAATGAAAGGCACTGCTTAGAGAAGTGTTAACAGCAGGGTAGTTTAGAGTCAGGTTCAGGCTATTTCCAAGAACAGAGACCCCACAACCCCTCAGATCAACCTGATCCAGCGTTCGACCTAAAAAGCGCTGGCGTCAACAAGAAACCTTCTACTGATGTTAACACTTAATGAGTTACCTTGCACAATCACACTTGTTATTTAGGCTCATAAAATACTCTGGAAAGATCATGGAGGTTTTCTGAAATCAAATGTTTCTGCACTCAACATCATAAGACAGTTTGATGCAGTGGTATTGGAAGGATACAAAAATCATTCTAAGTAAGCTGGAGTCAAATAGTTTGATGCCTGTATATTTATCAATTTCTTATGTCTTATTTGAAAATAAAAAACAATGTAAATCTCCCAAATAACCTCTCATAATTCACAACTTAAAAGAAAAGAATTTTGTTTCTGTTTTATACTGAATTTATCTATATATACTTTAGCTTTAAGGACTTCTAATAACACTAAATAGAAAGGATTTGGCTTGAGACCAAATTAATTATCACTGTACAAATTCAGTAAATGAATCAAACTTTAAAAAGTGCAGAAAAACTACACAGTGATATATCACTGTATAATGACAACAATTTTCTGAAAATTGGCATGGTGCTGCTTCAGCTAATTGAAAAAACCCTGCACCAACTTTTCTACACCCAAACCCCAGAGCAGGGTTTTGGGGCTGGGAAGAGACCCCAAAACCAGCAAAAACAATGAAAAAAAAAATCAAAGAAAATTAATACTTCAGAGCAACAAAAGCACTAAGATTTCCTCACCCCCCTCTACCTTTAGATCTTTGAGTCAAGTATAAAGGCTTTTCTTGCTGCTGCCCCTTCCCATATTTTTTGTTGAGTCATCCTAACTCACGCTGCTCAATGCACCTGTAGCATCAAGAAAAACTAAAATTTGTGGTTTAATCCAGGCAGTTTGAATGGGGAAAGTGAATTGTAAGGGCAAAAGTGTCTTTGTGTCCTTTTGCCTCTGCTGAGAGACTGAAGAGATAAGCACAAGCTCTTAGTAGTGCTGATTGTGGCTGATGAGCCCATCAATCTAAGGCAATCTGTTTCGAGTTTCTGTTGATTCAATATGGTAATTCTATTCTCTACCCCCTAAGAAGGGAATAAATTCCACCATCTCCCAAAAAGGAACTAAGTAAGTAATGGCCAGTCTTCGCAAACGAAGAACCGGGGAAGGTCTTTACACCTTCCAGCCTGCGCACTGGATTTTTTAGGTG
>JAYRBT010000028.1:237901-264587 GCA_036023395.1 Myiotriccus ornatus | reverse complement strand
TGCTGGCAGTATGTACTTCCCCAAACTAGGATTTACCTCAGGGATAAAGAATAACTGAATGGAATTCTGTAGTCTGTACCATATTTTCTAAAAATGCCACAATCTTCTGTAAGTTAAAATTGTTGGAAGAGCAAACATTTTCATTTAAAACTTGATAATGAAAGTCTGGTAGCTTGCTGTGGAATCCCATCCTGACCTCACGTGTATTTGGTTTCTGAGTTGGCTTTCTGTACAAACCAGATCCCATTATCTCAGCACCTCTCAATCTTCACATCCCTTTTCAAGCCAAAGACACAAAAATGGTTTGGGGATTCTGTTCACATGGAATCACAGACTGATCACTTGGAAATTATCCCCATTCAGTGGCTGTACCATGATACAGTTTTCAAGCACAACTCCTTTGGTTAAAAGCTAAGGTATGTTTTGAAAAGTACCTTGCTTTTGAGGAAATCATGAATTTAACACTATTCTGTGTGATGCTTATGATGAACACCAACATACAAAAGCCTTTGAAGTAAGGAAAAGGTATTTAAGACTGGCAAAGAGAAGAAGAAGGGCAAGAGTCTCCTTACACAAATATTCAGAATGATGATTTCCAGAAACAAAGAGTGTCTCATACTCTGATGGCAATGGAAAGCAAACAAATGCTTTCCTATGTGGCTGACACCCATTTGGATACTGCTGCACTGCTGTTCTCTCTGGCTGCTGTCACAGGACTCTCAAAAAAGCACAAACAATCCCTGAAGACAAGCATCTGCCTTTCCAGGTTCTTCCTGTCAGGAAACACCAGGCATGCCTGCTGCTCTCCTTCAAGTCTTCCTCATGAATCAGCAAATGGAAATACCCAGGCAGCAGACTGTACCTTAACGTCTGATTAATTCTGCTTTAACTGAGTGGGCTCAACTTTCCTACACAAACACTGCCAGGACTATAAACTGGGGAGAGTGGGAAACGCCCATCACACCACAGAGCGCTGGAACGGTCAGAGGAGTCTCTGCTGCTGCCCTGAACAGGCTCTGGGAGCCACGAGAAGGGCAGGTGTGATGGCAGAGCCTGCAGCAAAGGCGGAGAGCAGCACTCCCAACTAGTTTTCTGACATGCAGTGTTGCAGGAACACTCCTGTCTGGAAACATGCCCCGTGGTCCTTCGGCAGGAGCCCTCCTTGCTCTGCTTGCTCACACGAGTGGCAGCAGCAACGTCTGCATGGGCAGCAGCTGGGCACCTCGCTCACGGAGCAGATGATTCACTGGCAAACACCCATTCCTCGACAGCCTGACCTTAGCTCACAGGAAAAAGAGATCCAGCTCCATGTGTGAGAAAGTGCTCAGACAGAACGTGGCGCTGTGACAGACTGTGTCCTCCACAGCCCTGTCCCATCGCTTCTGTGTGAGGGAATCTGGTCCTTATACACCCTCTGTACAGATCCTGGAAAACACGAGTCTCTCTGCCTCTGAGAGAGCAAACTGTGAGAGGCTCAGATGAACCAAACTGGCAGAGACTGTCAGGATTAAGCAGGAAACTGATTTTGCATTTTAACAGTTTGTGCAGGTTTGGCTGGGATAGAATTGATTGTCTTCACAGTGGCTGGTATGGGACTATGTTTTGGATTTGTGCTGAAAACAGGGTTGATAATATAGAGATGTTTTTGTTATTGCTTACACAGAGCCTTTTCTGGGTTTCATACTCCCCACCCTGGCAAGGAAGTTGGGGCTGCATGGGAAGTCAAGAGGACAGACAGCCAGGACAGGTGACCCAAACTGACCAAAGGGATATTCCAGATTATGTGACATCATGTTCAGTGTAGAAAGTGAGGGGTAGGAGGAGGAAGGTGAGGGATGTTTGGAGTGATGGTGTTTGGATTCCCAAGTCACTGCTCTGTGGGATGGGGCCCTGCTCTCTTGGAAGTGCTGAACACCTGCCTGCCCCTGGGAAGCAGGGAATTAATTCCTTGTTTTGCTCGTGTGTGCAGTTTTTGCTTTCCCTATTATCGAGTCTTTATCTCGACCCACGAATTTTCCAGCTTTTACCCTTCTGATTGTCTCCCTGATGCTGCTGATGGGGGAGTGAATGAGAGGCTGTGGGGGGCTTGGCTGCTGGCTGGGGTCAAACCACGACACAGCTGAAATGCAAAACTTCTAAGTTTGCTAGGGGTAAATCTAAACCCCTTGGCTTGAGGTAAAAAAAGAAGTGGTTTGGATTGTTTTTTGTTTGTTTTGTTTGCATTTTTTTTGGTATTTTTTAAAAAACAGTGCTTTAAGTATTTAAGAGAAATATATTTTCCAAATTCTTCAAAAGCCATCATGAATTGCTGTAATATTTTCAAAAACTACATTTTCAATTTTCTAGCCTAAAACTATTTGCCTGATTCTATCTAGATCTGTAAAAACATCGAGACTCTCCAGCCAAAATTCAGGTTTCACTTCATGTTTGGGACAGTGCTGGGCAAACAATTTTTTCCAACATTATATGAGTGTTTATATATATATATATGTATAAAACATTTGCAACATTTGACTAAGAAATTTCATAAAAGGTCAAAAAGTGACTGAAAATTACCTTAAGAGTAGGGTTAAACACAGCCCTGAGAACAAATCCTGCCTCTGGTACATGACGTTCATCTATAATTTTTTTAACATCCATAGAAAAACTTTATTTAAAAAAATTCAAAGGTGAAATTAAATAAGAAATTACTTGGGAAAAGCATTAAAGCAAATAGTACTTCTAGGAAGGTCACTCAGAAGGTCTAATGTAGAAGAACTGAAAGCATCAGTGGAAATTAAAAGTTCTTGTCCCAACCTACATGTGTAACCAATCCTGGTTAAATCACAGCAGAATCTGGGAGCTGACTTGAGTGTTGAGTGACCATTTCATGACATCTTAAGGTCGGTTTAAAAATCAGCTAAATCTTAACTGAAGGTCTAAAATATATGCTTACAATACATAAAAGCTGACAAATTACTTCAGCAGTTTCTGCACAGGACCAATTACATCAGTGGAATCACTGTAAATGATATGCAAGCTAAAAAGACTCTCGATTTTGTTAATAATTTGTCCAAAATAATATTTAAAAAAAATCAAGACTTTCATGGGACCAATTAAGTGTTGTGCAAAACATCTTCCTAAAGACACAAACAAAATTCATTAATTGATTTTCACATTTGCATAGAACTTAACATTTAAGGGAATATTTTAATTTAATTTTGAGGATATGTGCCTGCATTAGGATGTCATAAAAAAACAGAAACAGAGAAAAAGTCTCAAGACAAATAAAGCCCATATGCTTTTGATCATGGGTAGGGTTAAAATACATTGTTTTCTCTGTAAAAAGTCCTAGAAAATTAAGGAGGCAACATCTTTCTGCGCAATAAAAGAAACAAGACTGGATGGGGAAGAAAGGATGAGTTTATTTATGAAGTATTTGCTCAGGGCACTGAATTAAGGCTGTGCTAGTGAATTTAATTATAATATTTTCTAACTTTCTGAGAGGCGGGTTTCACGATTTATGCAACTTGTGCAACGTGTCACACAGCACGTGTTCAGCCAGTGCTACAGGCTCTCATTAGCAAGGTTCAGAGATCAAACCCTCTTCTGAGGGTACCACAGTCTTCATTCTCCTGTCCCATACCTGAGCATCCCTCCTGCTGGGTGACAGGCTTCCCCTTCCCTGCCCCAGCAGGTCCCTTCCTTCCCTTCCCTTCTGTTATCTCACGTGGTGGCTTTTCCCCACAATCTGCAGTCCCAGCCCAGACTCTTCTCTAGCAGATTGTCATGTTTTAGGAGTGGTATTTTCTATTCTCTAGCAGATTGTCATGTTTTAGGAGTGGTATTTTCTATTTTAATACTCCCACTAAAAAAAAAACCCACAAGCCACTCCCCATGCTCCCTCTGCTCTTGGAGGCACAAAGTCAGGATAAGAACAATTTACTGGAAACAGCAGTGAGATAAGAAAACCAACAGTAACAGCAGCAATACTAATAACAAAAGGTATAAGACAATAAATTATTCACATGGACAAACACTCCAAATAACAGACAATAGCAGACACCTCTGTTCACCACATTTTCTCCACCAGCACGAACCCCTTCTCCTTGCAACAGAGACTCCTTCCTCTGCCCCCAGCGATGATGTGAGGTGATTCAGAATAACCTCCGGGTCCTGGCCGTGCCCCTCCTGGCTACTGCAAAAATTAACCCTGTCCTGGCCAGATCCAGGACACAGATCATCCTACCTGAGGGTTCCTCCTGCTAGATTCTTACACTGATACTGCCTTCAGTTTACCTCTGCTGGGTAGATCTTGGCCATTTAAAGCCTCAGTGTGCCTCCTCCACTCCTCCTCATCCTAGCAGCTCCAGGAACACCTAATGCCAGGGAATCCTTGGGAGTTATGCAGGCTTTTTTCTCCCCTGGTCCCAGCTGTGCATCTACACTGTTTGCAGTGGAAAGCAGCAGCTGCAAGCACAGCCCTTCATTGCAGCGCAGCTTTCACAGCAACAAGCATCTTGGGGTGGGGGCCCTCCTTGCCCCTGAAATACAGCTCTGAAGTATCTCAAGTCAGACAGTCCAAAAATAACCCACCTTGAAAGGTAGCTCCTTTGTCTGAAAACACAGCTCTTCATTTTTACTGGACAAACATGACACAAGGGTTTTCAAAATGGACGTTACCCAACTTTATTTCCAATATATCAAGCCTACCAGTTCTTTGTGAGTGAAATGAGTGACAGGATTCACAAAGAATGTTAGCTCTGTCTTGGGGTTTGAAGAAGCAATGGAATTAGATACTTGGGAGAAGAAATAATCTCCAAGCAGAAAGCACACTTTCAGTTTTGTGCTAACAAAAGAAAATGCTCTAAGAATGATATGGTGACACACAGATCTAAATCATACATGCTGTTTGTGCTCCTGTACAATTTTGCTGCAATGATTAATAGGAAACATTTGAAGTGAGGAGCTGTCACCAATTACCACTGAACCCACATCTCATCCTTCCTCATGAATTAGCAGAACTGTAAAGTTGAAACCATTACAAACTTCTTAAACACTTAAAAGGCCATTTATTATTTTGCCCCTTTGGCCACCAAGTTAGTTCCACAAATACTGCAAATTGATTCCAGCAGAGTAGAGAGGTTGGCACTTCTTTGGTATGACCTTCTCTATTTAGAAGGGTTTCTTTGTAGCAGAAATGTGTCACTACAGAACTAGTTCCAGCTGTTGTGCTAGGATATACCATTTCCAGCCAAAACATCACATCTGTGTACTTTTGAATTAACCTTCCCAGCTTAACTCAAGGTCACTTCATTTTCTTCTTCATCATATATCCTACCTTTTTCAATTTGGTGTCATCTTTCAGAAGAGAAAGTTCTGCAGAAACTTCTCTTCAGCTGGAAGCACCTCTTGATGTCTCACATTTTCTGGCACAGAATGGCAGGTCTGGTATACACTTTGAATGGTGACTAATGGACTAGTTCAAAGTAAAGGAAAGATTTGCTAAAGATATCCCCAAAGTAATTTTGGATTCATTTACTTTCTTTTACTTCAATAAAAGCATGCTGTTACAGTACTGTGTCCCAGGGTTCACAGTGAATGCTACAACAAAGCCTGCTGTATTTGCATATGCAATTAATGCTGCATATGGTAGCATTCAATCTGTTAGTTATCTCTTCAAACAGTGTTCAGTAATCTGCACTTCAAGAAGGAACATACTATGCAAAGGTTTTAAAGTGCTTAACAAACATATTTCAGTAATCTTCAGCAACTTCTTAGAGGTGCACATTATCATCTTTACTCTGCCAGTGGATAAAACTTTACACAAAGAATTAATGTAAAATGTTTCAAAGACATTTTTTCTTTAACCCTTAATAAGGCTTAAAAATCTGGTTGTACATCAAGGTCCCAGAAAGGAACTGAAAAGGTCCAAACACGAGCAATGGAAACAACTAATGCATGGGAGTATTTGCACATGAGGAGAGATCAGATAGTGTTAGTTAAAAGAGAACGAACATGTGGCAGAGGAGGCACGAGCAACCAGAGCAGAACTTGCCAGTGCCTCTTCTCATGGTTTAACAGAGAGCTTCAGGGAGATGCACTGCAGTGAAGAGACAGGTCAGTTAACAGGGAACAACCACCCACACCTGCTGCAAACACATCCCTGTAAGATCTCTGCAGGGCAAGAGGGGGCTGGGCCAGGCCTAGGGACACAGAGCCAGCCAGGGCAGTGCTCACCAGAAGCTTCTGCCCTCCATGAGGCTGGAGCTCTGGCTGTGGGCTGGGGGAGATGTCTGGAATATAGCTGTTCCCTTCAAGCCCACTCATCCTCCAAATAAAAGAATGCCATCTGCATAACTATACAAAGTGAAAATAACTATTACGTTTGCTAAAATACATTTCTGGAATCAAACTTGCTTTGGGTTATTAACAAACAATTTATGGTGCAGGGCTTGGAAAGTACCTCCCAGATGAGAATATCAATTCACAGCTGTTGGGGAGGATTTTTTAATTTTTTTTTACCCCTACCATTTCTCTTCCACTGAGGTTTCCTGCTCCTGCCTCTGCAGCTGTCACTGTAAGAGTCATCAGGCATCGAGGAGAAAAGCATGAGGTGCCTGACTGCATCTGTGCCTCTCAGAAGAATAGTGGGAACACAACAGCTTGCAGCCGGAGTGGAGTGGCCTGCAGTTTGCAGATGACTTTTCCAAGTGCTCTGAAGAAGGTCATCCGGCCTGTTGTCATGAGAGCTGTAAAGAGGGGAATTTAGCTGCTGAAAGTAGTTGGTTTCTAAAATCAACAGGCTACCTCAAAGATGAGCATCTGAAACCAATACTTTAGGAGAAGGTGCTAGCTGGGAAAACAGCTGGCTCCTATCATAGTAGACAGTAAATCCAGACTGCCTAACAGGAAGATAAAGGGAATGCAGCTTTGTGTGTGTGTGTGAACATGTGAAAAAATGACCCTAAGCAACAAAGACAGCTACCTCTAGGAAGTAGTGGTATACAGACATGGATGGAAAAAACCATGATATTGCAACCAAGGTTGTTGATTTCAGTAAATTTTTTCTCACAGGAAGTAGAAAAAATAACTAGAAAATATATAATCCAAACTGGATTCTAACTGAAAGTATGGAAACTGATAAAATCTACTACATGGGACTGGGTTTTTTTATAGGGAAGGAAGAGGGTAGAGGATCCTTAGATAAGTCAGAGGGTTTGAAATTGCTTGGGCTTGATGTTCATCCTCAGCTGATCAATTCTCAGGGCTGTCAACAGTTATTTGCAGCCCAGTATTCTTCAGAACAGGGATAACTGAAACTAGATAAATACACTTCCTATCTTTACAAGAGGTGGAAGATGAGAAGATGGAGAATTAGATATCTATCATCGTAGCTACAGTTCTCAGAAACAAATAAATCCAAACAATGGGTAAACAGAGAGAAAATCACAGGAAAATGAGTGTTTGCCTCATTGGATCTGTTCAGAGTAATTGGTGTCAAACCAACCTCGTTTCCTTCAATAGTAAGATAATAGATTTTGTGTCACATCTTGACCTCTCTAAAGCTTTTCACAGTATTTCATCTCACTTTCTTGTATTTTAGCTAAGAAAACACAATCTGGATCAAAACTACACAGAGTAGTGTCAAATATTCATTCTCAAAATAGGACATATAAAAACATGAGCCTTACAGGAGGCTGCCTTAGGTCTGCTATTGGTCATTATGAATGGCAAATGACTTAGTGTACTTACTGGATCTGCAGATAATCTCAAGTTGGGAAGGGAGGAAAATGTAAATCAAAAAAAAAAAAAAAGTTGAAGTCTGAAAACCAACAGAACCAGGTTTCTGTTCAATTAGAATAAACACAGACATCTAGATCTGTGGTGGGATAATCATCTGCAAAAATGTAGCACTGGAAAGAGTTTTACTGGAATTGGAGCTCCATTAAAAAAATCAGAAGCTATAAAGAATCAAAACCCATATGTTACAAAAAAACAGGCAAATGATCTTCTACAGTACAGAAAACATCACTTATGAAAACCAAACACAGTAGCCTTTCTGCTCTTCTCCACACTGTCAAGGCATCAGCTGAGTACAAGATCCAATTTTGGGTCCTGGACAGCCAGAAAGATATAAGCCAACTGAGGAAAGTTCAGAGCAGTGAGAATGATCACTAGTCTGATAAACAGAACCCTAACAAATTGAAGTGCTCAGGAAAGGAGAGACCAAAAAGAGATGGTAGGTACACTAAAAACCAGGGCAGAAAAGAAGTAAATCTGTTCTATGTGTCCTCAGAGGATCAGAGGAATAACTGGCTTCAAATTTAGCAGGAAAGGATCAATCTGGTACGAAGAAGAGGCTTTGCACTGGAGAAGGTAAAAAAAGCACAGAAATGAATCACCTGGAGAGACTGTGGAGCCTCTGTGTTGGAAGGAAAACACTGCCAGAAGCCTGTGAGGGGCAGATGTAGGGCTAACACTGGGTCCAGAGGGGGCTGTGCTAGGACAGTGCCTCTTTGCTGTGTGCCCACACTGCAGCCTGCCAGCTCACTGCCACACCAGCCCCGGGGGAATCACTGCAAGCAAACAGATGTTCTGGTTTTGGCATGGAAACTGCCTGAAAAGGGTATCTTCCCCTTTCCTACTGAAGGCCTTCCACACCTTAGTACCTTGCATGTCTGTAACACCACAAGCACAAAAGCCATGTACGTACCTGCAGATGTTGAGGGATAACAGGAAAATTCCCAGCGAGAACACACAAGGTCACACAGAAAGTGAGTGACAGAGCAAATAGCACTGGTTCCCCTGGCCCAGGAACCCTTGCTGTCTGCAGCTGCTCACTCTTCCCTCAGCTATTTTAATATGGATATACAACATTCATTAACCTTTCCTACCAGACCAGAAAACTAAAATCCAATTCAACTTTCCTGAGCTGCTCAGGAAGTTATTCCCATCTTGTTCTCACGCATAAATTTAGAGCCAATTTAATTTTCTGGACAGTAAAAATTCTTAATTATCAGAGTTCAGGCACTAGAGGTAGGTGTTCCAGAATTACACACTCTGTACCTGTCGGCTGCCATGGTCTGGGATATGGCCATCCTGGCTACACTGCCAGAATTAGCATTCATTTTTACACCGCAGGAAATAATAATAATAATAATAATAAAAAGGTGCCTGTTTCCACCTATCTGGGTCTAGTTCTACAGACAATATCTTAACACAAACCCATGCTCATCAATGAACTGAATGATGGCACATCTGGAGGTAACTTACTCCTCCTGCAGCATTGGCTTCAGCCTGCTTCCTGAGAGCACGATTTATCAGCAACCATCCTGCTACTGCACAGGCCTAGAACTCAGTGCAGGTGCAGATTTTTTTCTACTTTCATGGATTTTGGTACTTTACTAAGTTTGCTACAGTGAGTCTTGTACGTATTCTGAACAATAAATGGGGTACCTGGTGGCTTGTGACATCAGCATCGTCCCTTTAGCTGGGCTCCAGCTGTGTCTGCAGTTGGCCAGCAGAGCCCCTGGGTGCTGGCCCTGTCTGTGCTCATCTGTTCCTCCCACCTCCCTTTTCTACTTCCATCTCCTCTGTCCTGGTTTACAGTGGAGGGTGCTGTCATTTTGCTTCGCTGTCACGCTGCTTTATGACTTGCATGCGTGTGTATTTGCGTAATGCCACGCCGTCGAGTTCAAAGCGGTTTTCTCACTTCCAAAGTACTCCTTGTGAGTAAGTTGTCCCAAGTCTGATGCACACCAGGCTTGTAGTTTTGTTCTTGATTGAGTACTGCTGTGCTATATTCTTTTTAAAACTCTAGCTATTCTGGGAGAGGTGTATAATTTAATATGTTCAATAGTTTTGTTGTCAGGCGTTCATGTACAACTTCCTTCATCTTGCACTCAGATGTTTGATATTCTGCAGTAATTAGACTTGCTGCATTTGTGTTTACTTTTATGACCTACAGTAAATGCTGCTTTTTTAGCCAAGGACTGTTAAAGATTTTGCCAAAGCCTACGGCAGCCTACCATGGAAGCTTTCTGAAGCTTGCCATGACAGTTTCCAGGCAATTCAGAACACTTTTTATAAGGATGCTAATGTACAAATTAATATAGCCTGAACACTGCATTAAGCAAAAACTCTTCCTTACAACAGCAGCTGTGAGCAGGCAGTGTGACCCTCTCAGCCTGCTCTATGGCCAGATGCACAGCATTCCAGCTTATTTGCAGTGGGCCAAATATCCAAGCAGAGACCTGGAAGAAAAGCTTTTCTCACAGATATTGCTCACTGATAGGCAGAACTGGCCTCCCCACTGAAAACAAAATGAGAAACCTGAAGGTACAGTGCAAGAGAGATCTTCAAAACCTTCTGCAGAGACAGAGCCAATGTCCCACAGAACTTGGAGCCATGAGGTTGATCTAGGGCTGCAGAAAATAACGCTGTGAAAGAGTAGAGCTGTGGAACATCTCAAGACTAGTCATGCCATCTCTGCCTGTAAAACCAAAATCAAGGCAAACAATTTCCTTTGCAAGCACGATTACACATCCAAGGACAAGTGGAAGGCTGTTAGTACGGGGATGGGGGGATGCATTCCATGACTAAGCAAGCAGGCTCTTGCTGCTTCCAGCTCTGGTAGTTCATTACCCAGGTCTTTGTTTTGGAATCAGGTTCCTTTCCCACTGAATAGATGTGGGAGCATTGAGCTGCAGGAATGAAGGCAGGTGAGAAAAGAGGCCTGGAGTAACCACAACTTAAAAGACAGGGCTTCAGGAAATCCTTCACAGGTCACACTTTTTAATTTGTCTCTGATGCTTGTACTGGTGGGACTCAAGTTTTTCCTATAAGTTGCATCACATTTGTCTTCTTTCTTCTCAACAATACGTGCTTGTTGTATCAGGGGCTGTCATTTCTCCTCAGTCTCAATGGTAGCTCCTTTCAACCTTTTCCTTTTGTATTTAAAAAGACCAGCTGGGATTTCTAAGCAGCTGAGCTCAAAACGTTGCTTTAAAATCGAGAAGCAAAAGTGCAAACAGCTGGAGGGAGTCCTACTGAAACCTTCAAAAGACAGAAAGGAGCATAAATGCTCCAGTACAGCCTGCTGGTTCCCAGTGTGTTCACGTAGGAGACAAACCTCTGCGTGGCAGGCCTGGTCGGCTCGTTCTGGAGCAGGACTGACCACAGGATTTTCCCGAATGCCTTTGCAGGCACAAGCAGGTGGTAGAAACTTGAAGAACCTCACCATTCTTCAAACCCCCTGGTCTGCAGGGAGTCTCAGCATAGGCTCCTCAAGTTTTAAAAACAAGAAGAGAAAAATCAAGGGATGCAAGTGTCGGGCAGTGGGTTAGGGGCAGCTGAGGGTGAGCAGATGGCCAGCAGCAGCCAATGCTCCTCCCGACAAGGAGAAACAAGCTGGCATGCAATCTTGCTGGAAATAACTTAGGCCAACAGGAAGCAAGTGACATGTTCATTTTCTTGGGAAAGAAAACCGGCAGAAGCAACTACTGGAGCTATTTTTACTTACAAAAGGGAAAGCCATCATGGGTTGGGGTAAAGGAAGCAGCTCAGTGTTAGCATGGGCAACAGACTCAGATGTCCCCTGCTCCAATACTGCATGATGATTTGCTTTTATCATCCTAGTAAGTTTTCAAGTAATACTAGACTGGTGGAGCAGCTCACTTGCTGTCCTAGACCTGATGCCCCTTGAGTTGCAGTTATCCCTCACCGCCAAAGGAAAGCCCCAAAATGTGCCTACCAGCTGCTGCTCCCGCAGGTATCAGCCTGCCTTGTGCATGAGTGTTGCTGCCACACAGGGAGACTCTTGAGGACTGGTCATGGACAAAACAGAAATGGAGAAGGAGCCCTCTGATCCATAACTTCTCTTTGGTCCACCAAACCCTGACCTGTCCATCCCCAAGTCTTTATTTAACCTCCTGAGATGCAGCAGAAGTGCTTTTTCTTCAGGCTATTTCACTCCTGTGGGTTCCCTTACTGCTTTTTTTCTGCTGTGGGAAGATACCTCCTGAAGTGGGATCCTTAGCTCCCTCCTCCTGTGTTCTTTTCTGGGCTACCTCTGCATCCTGTGCTTTTTAGTTCGTACAAGGCCACGATCCTCCACCCTCAAAAACCAGTTCAGATTCTCCTCTGGTGTGTAACACTGTGACCTCTAACAAAACAACAGTATATCACCACCGAGGCACAAAAAAATTCTTTCCCTACATTTTCAATGAAATACATTAATTCAGTGTGTATTAACCAAGGCATTACAAATAAGTGACTGTATGTGAGACAATGTGAGCTCAAAGCAATGAAAAATGTGCTATAGAAAGCACAAAATGTTGAATTATATGATAAATGAAAACTAAGATGCATCCCATTTTTATGGAGTACCTCTTCTTTTCCCCTCCTAAAATATGTACAGTAAAATTTTCACAAGAATGAACTAGGGAAAAAAACACACCTTTATGAGGATATCAGAATTAGGTTACTTCAACATTGTTGAGATGTTTATTGAATTCATATTTTTTCCACCTCATCAAATGACACAATAGGAGTTCTTTAAGAATGGTAGCAATTCAGAGGTCAGGACAAAAGGCAAAAAAAAGGGGACAATTTCAACAACTGTAAAATCCTTTGAATCCAAGAGAACTGAACTACGAAGCAATTTTAAGCACAGAAGCATCCAGTTAGGACAAAACTGGGTCAGGCATTTAATGGAAAAGCACAGACTAAAGCAAGAAGTTTTTTTCCACTTCACAGTAAAGAAAACTTAGATTAAATAACAAGCCCAAAGTAGAGGGTTTTGAGATACAAAAATAAAATTGACATTCTGTCAGTATGACTTAGGATTAGTTAGTAAGTAGAATCCTGTGAGTGGCACAGAGCTGATGTTCACCACAGTGGGCTCTGTGGGAATCACAGGGCCACAGAAGCTTCCTTCCCTAACCTTCTAGAATGATCCCAGATGATGAAGCTGTAAATAGAGACAGACTTTCATATCAGCTCACTGTGTCTTGTTTCCAGTTCCCCCCTGCCTTGTCCCACAGGAGGAACTTCAGTGAAACACGTGTTCCCTCATGGATGGCAGTGCAACGCTGACATGGAGCCACGCACCAGTACTGACAGGTTAACAGCAGCTCCACCAACACAGCAGCTCACTCAGTGCTCACCCTTTTTTGTGCTCATGCAAGTTCCCTCTGGACCCACATGTACTACCAGTTCCTGACTGAGAGAAGAAGTCTCATGATTTTGTGGAGACCACTTTGAGCAACCTGGTCCAGTAGATGGGCAAGGGAGATGGAACTAAAGGATCTTCAAGGTCCCTTTCAATCCAAACTATTCTGTGATTCTATGAAACTACAATAAAACCTATCCTGGTGCAGTTGTGAGCTCCTCTAATTTTTCCCAGCTGCTTAGGAACTTTAAAATATCCCTGTGGAGCCTCTAGAGAGACTGTCTCCAAGCTTTCCTGTTCTTACACTGTGTGGCATCATGCATCACCACGCATTTGTAAACACAAACACATTTATCTAATTAGGATATGAGGATGGGGCCCTGGTGAGTGCCCACACCTCGAGCCTGGCTGTGTTCATTGTGGATTAGCTGTTTCTCAACATCAAAATCTACTCTTCACCCTCTAGCTCATGGACCTTCTTGGCCTCTGGGGCAGAAGTAGTTTATGCAACTGGAACACGAAGTGTTGTGTTATTTGTGAGGCTTTTTTATTATTACTATTATTTTTAACTCCTTTCTTGCTCGTTTAGGCAAAGAAGATGCTTGGTCTGCACAACTGGACAGTATTGGTCATAATCACAAGATAATAAAGTACCAAAGAGGTTGTAGCTGTTTCTGGCTGCTCAGACAGCATGAAACAGTGCTTCAGCATGGCTGAGGGCAGCTGTGACAGCTGTTGTTATTTTGACACTCATACAAATATTTTCATAGTCTAAATTTTAGTGAATATAGGAATTTGTGTAGCTATTATTCAGAATATATCAACATCTCAGAATTCTTTTCTCAGTGAAAACACCAATGGAATCAAGTGAAAAAGATTAATTAAAATCTTCTTCTCTTTACAAGATTTCCAATCCAAATCATGATACAAGTGAGTTTGTGGTTGCACAAGCAACCACAAAACAAGGCATTTCTCTAGCTTGCACCAAAGCAACTTCTCATTCCCACCTTGTGACAAAGGGGAATGAATTGTTCAGCTTTTGTCAAAAATCAACCAAATAAACATAGGCCCCTCTGGGTATTCTCCGGGTACAGCTGCTCACACACAGCAGCCTCTGCAGTCCACCTGTAACTAAACCTATTAAAAGCTAAGCTGAAATAAATTATTCACACTGTTTCATTATGTCATGAGATAATAATATAGACTGGTTATATCTGCATTAAGTGGGATTTCAAAGGCTAGAGGATATATATATATATAAAATTTATATTTAAGTGCATGTAAATTAGTGTATGTTATATATTACATGCATATATATGTGTCTGTGTATTTTATGGGCAAATAAGTTCATCTTATATTGTATAAGAGCTGCCTCTGCCTTTGAAAAATCAGCTGTGTTTATAAATCCCAACTGAACAACTGGACCTTATATGCAGTCTCCTTCCATATGTATACAGATCATTTTCCTGACAAAAATATTCATCAAACAACTCTTGAAAGGAGGGCATCCTTAAATCAAAGAGAAGAAAAAGCTCTGTGCACACTATGTTTGGAAACTGTGCAAATATGCTTACAAAAATCAGGGTCATAATGTAGCAATTTCCTGTTTGAGGAGAAAACCCACGTGAAGAACAACGTGAGAATTCTGCATTGTTCTCACACCAGTTTTGAGTGGCTGTTGATTCTCCTGGTTTTTGACAGTATGCTGGATGGAGTAGCATCTGCCCTGATTGCTCCAGCTGAAAACAAGGGGAAACAGGATCACCCAGGGCACTGCCATCATATGGGCTGTTCTGTACCTCCCCCTGACTGAGATACAGCGTGGGACTCTCCATGCAAACAGATCTCCAGGATAAAGTACAGTACTTTAGCTTTGTCTTTTGGGAGGAAAGAAGGAAAGAACACTGAGTATTGGTTAAAATGCCTGCTTGGCACTTGTGTTGCCAAGATACATTTGGGTTTGTCTTGTTACAACCTACAGCTTTCCCTTTGGTCTTCTCAGACAGCTGGAGCAGGTTAACCCCACTTAGATGTCTTCTCCCTCCACACTCTGAGATGCCTGATGGGTTCTAGAGACCTTATCTCTCCCAGAAATTCAATCCCACTCCTATCAGAATTATCAGATCCTCTCACCCTCCTTGCTGTTGTCCTCTATCTAGGATGTGTAATAAACTGAAACAGCAGCTGATAAAAACTGTGACTTGCCTGCCAGAATAAAAATAACCCTTTTGCTTGATATAGAGGAAGACCAGGAATGCCAGCAGTGTGCCAATGAGAGAAATCAATTCTACTCAGCCACTGTGATACCAGACAACACTGAAAAATGCATTTAGAAGACAGATTTTTTTTTATATTCCTAGAAGTTCTCTTATATAGTAGTAGGAATCAAAGAAAGACTTAATTCTTGCCCATCCTACTCTGTCTGCAGTGCATATTCCCCCCCCACAGAGAACAGGTATATTCATCTGCCCTAACCTGCTTTTCTGATTTTTTTCATCTTGACAGCCTATTGGGAATTATACTCTAAGACAGAATCTTACTTTATCTCTTTCCACATCTGGAGTAAGTGTGTGCCCGAGGAGTGTGCTGAATATGAGAAAGGTGCAGTGGCATATGTACCAGGAAAGCATCAAGTACTTTCAGTGGAAAGATTTTTCAAGTATAGGTGATAAGCAGAGATGTGAAACATCCAACTGATATTACAAACTAAGAGTAATGTAAGATTAGTGTAAAAAAGTTAGGATCCTGATTCTGCATTACACCCCCCACGTCTCCTGTGACAATCTCTCATCCAACTTCCA
The DNA here is from genome assembly GCA_036023395.1 of Myiotriccus ornatus. Classification (NCBI taxonomy): domain Eukaryota; kingdom Metazoa; phylum Chordata; class Aves; order Passeriformes; family Tyrannidae; genus Myiotriccus; species Myiotriccus ornatus. The sequence continues at coordinate 248,633 of JAYRBT010000028.1, read as the reverse complement.
AAGCATGAATTAGATCATTACTATGATGAGTCTGTCAGTGGTGGCAGAATGAAGAGAGAAGTTTATTATGTGCACAGCAGTACATAATAATACACACTGTTAGCAGATTCTTAGGGTGTACAGCCTGCTGATTTAGTACCTTTCCATTTAAATGTTCCAAGTATTTTATGGTCAAGGTTAAGCTTGCAGGAAGATGGATCTGGTCATTACTTTTAAGTCCATTTTACTTGGGAATCAATTGAATATCTAGAGGAAAAGACATTCCTGAGCATCGTCTTGAAAAAGTGAGAGGAAAACTCGTGGCACACTGCTGTCACAGTCAGAATGTAGGAAACCACGGCAGATGCTAGCAAACAAGTTTATTTCTGTTCAGAAGGTCCCTGTCCTTTGATTGCACCAAGTACCAAGATGTATGAGCAGAGAGACAGCAAAGAACCACACTGTAACTACTGTGGGAACACACAGAAAATGTTATAGTTCTGATAATGATTTCCTTTCAGCCAGCAAGCATGTGAGAGCCAGCCAGTCAGCCCTGTCACCTTCTCAAGTACAGTAGCAAAGGTAAATGCATACACATAGTCTGGAACCTGCTGTTTTGGCTCAGTCTACCCACAGCCAGTCCTTTATACTCAAGGACATCTTCATTCTGGAGCATCGGCATGATAATTTTTTTAAAGAGCAGTCACAAATGGGGTAGAAAGGGGATTGGCAGTGAGAGAAACCCAAGTGTGGACACCAAAAAAATCAAGCCTTTCAATCTACTCTGTGACCATCTATTTCTAGCAGTGCTCTTGCCTTTTGTTGTGTAGAAGTGTCACTACAATCTGAGTTCCTGCCCTGTTGCCACATCAGTCCAGTCGGCCACATGCAGAGCCACTAGAGCAGTGCCATCCATAGCCCTGCCTCAGGAGCACTGCCTCTGGTGAGGAACCCTTGCTTGACACCCAAACACTGCCAAACAGCCAAGCCAGAGCAAAGTAATATATGGGAAGTGAGCCAGGGCCTAGACTTAAAAAGGCATTTACTTCAAGAAAATAAAGAAAATGAAAAGGAGGCAAGAGGTTTGAGGAACAGAAGGTTAAATTTCAATATACTACTGGCTCTCAAAAAGATGGGAATTAATATACAGGTGTTCAAACCAAACTAAGACTACAAGGTTCACATGGAGATTTGAACCGTAGTTATCAAGAGCATCATCTCCTTCTTCTGCTTTTCTCCAGTGAGAAACTTCACTGTTTCCCTTTACTCCATAACAGATTCTGGGACCTTGTAAACCACAGACTGAAGCTGAAAGACAGGAGTTTTGTCTAGGAACATCTAGTGTTGAGCACACTGTTCTCCACTATATTTTAATAGAAATGGAGCAGATGGAAAATGGCAGGGGAGTGTTTGTTTTTTGTGAAATTCTGTCCGTTGTTTCAAAGCCAGTTTTGGATAGAAACAAAAGCTCAGTTAGGAAAACTCTGAAGTCCTTCCCTTTGCTCATTTACTGACAGGTGCTTTGGATTAATGCCTTTGCAAAGCAGTTTATAAGTTTGAGTGCTGTATGTGATGTTCAGACAGAGGCCCTTTCTCAGTAGCACAAAGCCTGAGCTGGCTCACCTGTCCCGATGCCCACAGATCTTAGAATAAGAGCAAGGGGGCAGGAAGAGTCAAGGACTCAAACCCAGCACCAGCATCTTCTTTTAGTGACAGTGCCCTTCAGTAGAGCACATTCATTACTGACTGGTCACCACTGCCTGGAGGGGTGACAAATTTCAAGAAGTTTTACTTGTTTATGTCTTGTAGTAATTTGGATCCCCTTCCTCCACTTAAGAATATATAGATTTTAGATTTGTAAGTTACTTTGAAAGTCTCTATATAGAAAGTACTGGTGATTTTAAATGACAACTACATTAGTTTCAACACACAGTTCGTTATCAGTGTACATTTGTTTATATTATTCGGTATAAACAAGGTCCACAACAGTCTGGGGAAGCTGAAACTTCAGCTATGAGTTATGTAGGCCAAAGGGATCTTCCAGCTATTTCAGCTGTTTGCCAGCACTCCATATGCTGTGCTTGAGATTCAGCATGCACCTTCCCAAAGCTGAATGTATCCAATACCTCTTTCCTCTTTGCTTAGTGAAATCTGGCCACAGAAATTTGCTTATTCCTAGGATATCACACACTCGTGGAACATGTACTGAGAGTGTAAATTCCTAAGGACCATCTTTCTCCATGAATCCCACAGCATCAAGCAGTGCTACTAAAATTAATGGAAGTTAAAAGTAGTTAAAAATTTTTCTCACTGGAATATTAAGTATAATTTCTTTGTAAAACAACCAGCATGTAAGGGTGAAGAACTGACCTGTTGTAACCATCAATAGTCTCTGCTAGAAAATAATGGGAGACCACCTCATTCCAGTCATCTTACCCTTACAGCAAAGCAAGCAGCACCTTTTGCAAGGATGAGAGCTTCACTGAGTATGTATATGCTCTGTGTTCTCACACAAGGGTGGACAAGGCAGAAGCAACTGCAGTGAAGCCATAATTCTGTACATGTTCAAACTGCAGTCTCAGTGCTAGCTTCACTTGAAGTTCTAACATCTTAATGTGAAGTTTACCTCATCCCTTTTTCAGTATAAGTCATGGTATTTTCATGTAAATTTAATCAGGAAAACAACCAGACATCATTATGATTTGCTCTGAATTATTCAAATATCCCCAACCCTCCCCTCTCCTTAGGAGTCAGCAGTACCAATCCATTCCCCCCTCCTGACACGAGTACAGCTCACAAGTACACTGGAGACTGGGCACCAGGAAAATGCAGCTACCCAAAAACTCTCTCCCAAAACTTCCTTCTTCAGTGCTCTTTTTTCTTTCTTTTTTTTTTAATTAAGTGGTTAAATAGCATCTGCCCTTCAAATGCATTCAGGCAGACAACAAAAGGATTCCAAAAATCCAGATGCTGACAGGGACCTATTCATAATAGGTCAATTCAATAATTCAATAATTTGCTAGAGCTGGAGACGGGAAATTAACTGTACATCTGGTACCATCTGACACCTCTGTGGTAGGAACACACAGACTTCTGAAGACTCACAAAGCCCAGAATAAATGGATTTTCTGTTCTCTGCAAACTTGCACAGTTTGATTATTTCAATAACCCTGCAAAAACTAGAGCTGGTATGTAAAGCACTTGCTAAGAAACCTGCATTGCTGTCCTAGCTTCAAAATGCTTTGTGCCAATCATCACCAGGTACCTCTTAATTCTTCCAAACATACAAGAAGTCAGGAAAAATGCTTAAAGCAGCAGGAAGTAGGAGAAACAGATACATGCAGAAGAACTAATATAAAGCAAACAGTCAGTGAACTAAAAGTTTTATAACTTTTCTCCTCCACTTATAGTACTTGCTGCTAGTCTCCAAGGTTCTTCAAATCTTGTACCAAATGTTGTCATCTAATTAATATGAGGCCAGCAAGCTTGCCTTTGCCAGGTTGTCATGAGCTCTGAAGCAAAAGGAGTAATTGTTCTGTAACTGTGGGTACTGAAAGTTATTCTTAAAACCTGTGTGCTTCTAGCTTACCAGGAAAAATGACCCTCAGGTTTCTATAAAAAGCAGCTGTTCAATGTACATCATATTCAGCTGCATTTAGGAACACTGTAAATCTACTCTCCCTATTAAACAGTGAGGCTGTCTGCACAGACACGTTTTGATTTATGGAGCTCACAGTCTAAAATTCATCCCTTTTGTTTCTATTTAATATAGAAATTTCTATAGTTTTAGTGTTTCTACATGAAGTACAGTGTTAATAAAAACAGAGAGGTAACAAGAATTAAAATATCTTCCTCAGTCAGCTCTCTCAAACTATCTTCTACAAAGCATATTTACATTTCCATCAGCAATGTTTTCCTAAAACATGCATGAGACTAGAGAGCAAGACCAGGAAGATTTGCTAAAGATAAATATTCTGGAAGAGGGCTAAACTGATTATGACAGAAACATTCATCCAAACAAGCTTAGTAAGGTTTTGGGATTTTCTGTTAATAATAACTAAAAGCTAAAAATAAGCCACGACATTTCTAGAAATTAGAACAAATTGAGAAGATTTAATTATAAACTTACTAAAATGTAAACCTTTCTTTCATTCAGAGCTTCGGGATGAAAGCTGCAGTTTACTAAAGCACACAAATCTGTACTGAAGTTCCTGAAACAATCTTAAACATAAACAAAGAATGGTTTAAGATTATGTCACACTTATTTTCAGAGTTGCAATGAGAGCTACAATATTATACAGGCATTTAAATAGATTTCATTTGTCTAAAGAAAGCATTTAAAATTATTTAAGCTACCTTTCAGCTCCCCTGATACTCAAACACTGCACATGCACATACAGATTAAAGTATAAGCCTCTGCAGCAAATGGCTTTCAGAATAAAATATTTTCTATTTCTTAACACCCTACCTTCATAGTTGTCTTCTAGGAGACCCAGATGCTCAAGTGCCTTCACAAATCCAACAATTATCACCAGTACAAAAAGCATTTCAAGTCCCTCCAAGTTCATCTTGAAAAATTATTTATGTAAAAGCATCTTTTCTTAGGGAGCGTCCTGATTTCAGTTAGACTTTAATTAAAAAGCCCTCCTAGTCCAAGACATGCCACACAACCAGATAAATACAATGCTAAAGAAGCCCGGAATATTCGCACCATAAAACATTTCCATTGACAGCCAGATGAACACAGGAATGTAAGGAAGCCAAATCTTACCATGTCTGCATCACTTGCCTGCCTGGATACAGATGTTTCAGTCTCTAAGGCAACAGAATATACAGTAACCACTTTGTTTAGCATTTCCTGCTTGATATCTAGTAAAATCGTAGGCTTCTTTTTCACACTGAATTACAGTTTCAGAGAGATCTTTAACAACACAGAGGAAAAAGTCTAAACACATTCTTTGCTTGGTAGTGAAGTTCGGAAAACTCAAAGCAAAATCATTTCATTTAGAGGATGACCTATTGCTGTATTTCCCTAGAGACTGGAATACACTTACACAAGGTTAGCCATCTGTTTGAACAGCTTGTTTTCCCACACTGCAAACACATTTAACATCAAATACGGGAATCTAGGAACATCAGAAACATGGTAAGAAGAGGGTTTTTAGAGGGAGATCAGTTTAAGTTTGAGGGATCTGTGGAAAACAAAAGCCTATCCTTCCTGCTGCCCAGCCCCAGGGACTTGTGCAGATGGTGAACAACTGCCCCGGTGCAGGTCAGCTGCTGCTCCCATGGCTGTTCCAGGTGAGGAAGGGCAACAAATGGCATCAAGGATACAGAATGCCCACGGCCAGGACTGCGTGCAACTCACTGCTCTGCTTACCTTCCCTTACCTGTCCAGATTTGCAGCCAAACACGCACAGAATTACAAAAAACACCCCTGCATCCTTTTCTTCTGATAAATCTTGGTTATTTTGTCTGCAATGGCTGTGACTTCTGTGCATATCATGTAACAAGCTCATTATTCTTCTAATTCATTTCGGGACAATCTAGCCCTAAATCTAGCCCTATGTAAAAGTTTAAACTTACATTGCTATTGTAATTAATAAACTATTGCATTAATAATACTCATCTGAATGCCTGAAATCCAGCTCACTCTTTCAGTTACTGCTTTTTTAACCATTTGTGTACTTCTATCTTCAGTTGATGCTTTAAGTTAATGTCTCCCAGGGCATTCTTGTAAAGTTTCATTAAGCACTGAGATTATGTCATGAGGACCCAAGCCAAGGCTCTCTGTGTGATGGCAGTGGACCCTCCTGAGCTGCACAGTGGACCCCGTGTTGCTGTTCACAGCAGAATCAGTCCCACAGACTCTTTTGAAAGGTGTAAATGGTTTTCTTATTGACTTTAACAAAGCTTTGCTATGTAGCAGGGTGTCACTAAGGGCCTGAGTGAAGCTCCTTCCTTTACAAGTATTCTGATGTATTACTATTTGAGAAGTATCAGTTCCTTATAATTATCATCACTGGCCTCTACAGCTTTTCTCAGCCAGCCCCATTCAATAATAAATCTTATTATTTTCTCTTCGTTATTGAACTTCATTTGAGGAACTCACAGCCCTTACCAAAATTCTCATTGAACCTCCTGAGAGGAGGTTAAGAATCTACTGAAGTATCAAACCAATTACCATGGAAATGAAACCACCTTTGGGGGCTTGTACTGTATCTCTACACTGACTCCTGAGTGGTGGCTGATGCCCTGTGGGGGTGGCTACAGCAAAGGAAGAAGAACAATTGACAACACAGGGGCAAACCCACCTGGGCTGCTGCAGCTCCAGGGGTGAGTCATGTCGATGCCCACATGGCCAAAGTTGTGCCACTGAAGAACATCAGAACAATGAGCAGGTGGATAAGGCTGTCAAGACTGGAATAGCTCAGGTGGCCTATGTCATCCTCGGGAGCAGAAGGATGAGCTATTTATAGCCTCTGGGTCCATGGAACACCAGGACATCCAGGAAGAGATGCAACAGCCAGGTGGGCTCATGATCAAGGGGTGCATCTGACCATGCAGGCCATCACACAGGTTATTCATGAATGTGAAACGTGCTGCAATCAAGCAGGGTCATGTGAGTAAAATCTCCCTGGAACAGAGGGCAGGGGCTGGGGTTCCATATAGTGAGACCTGGCAAACTGACTGCATTGGAGCACTGCCACCAACATGCCAGGGCAAGAGCCACAGACTCACTGTGGTGGAGGCAAGGACTGGCTGGCTGGAAACATCCCCTGTAAAGCAGACACTGCTCCAAACACCATCTTAGGCCTTGAGAGACACACTCTGTGCTGACACAGTGCCCCAGAGAGAACTGAATCAGACAATGGGAGTGATTTTCAAAATAACCTTATAAACTCCAAAGAAACATGGCATTGAGTGGATCTATCACATTCCTTATCACCCACAAACCTCTGGAAAGATTAAGAGGTATAAGGGACCGTTGAAGACTATGTGTTAGATAATAGGACATGGAAGCACTGGGATACCAGTTTAGCAGAAGCCACTTGGCTGGTCAACACCAGGGGATCTGCCAACCACCCTGGTCCTGCCCTAATGAAACCCCTATCAACTGTGGCAGGAGATCAGGTCCCTGTACTACAAGTGGGGAAGTAAGTGGGGAAGTCAGTGTGGGATTTTCTTTGCTCAAGGACCAGGGTGTACTGTATATACAGACATAAGTTATAATTTACAGCAACAAAAAATGGTTTAGTACAGAAAGCAAAAGACAGACAGACTGACTGCCTGATGGAAATGGACCAGGACAGACGGTAAAAAGAAGAAAGTAACTTAAGCTTAATTTTGGTCAGGTTTAAAATCTCTGCTCCTATTAAAAGTTACATGAGCTGGGGAATGCCAATAAGCATTCAAAATTAATTTTATTTCTCCCCTATACAAACCTCCTGTTTTCTTATCTTTCTCTAAACACTGGAAACTGGGCCAAGCCCAAAGAGGAAAGTATGACTTGTTTGGCAGCAGCACTCTGATAAGGTGTTGTGGTTTAAGCCCAGAGGGAAGTTAAACCCCATGCAGCCACTCCCCTTCCCCCACCCACTCCAGTGAGAGAGGCAAAGGTCATGGGTTGGGATAACAATTTACTGGAAACAGCAATGGCATGAGAAAATTAGCAGCAACAGCAATAATACTCATAACAATAGTTTATAGCAGGGGGTGATTACATGCAAAATGCTCATGTGGTCCGATGATCTGACCCAGTGCCACACGGCTTTCTCACAGCTAACAACACAATGATTCCTGGCCCTGCCACGCCCACCATGCCCACCACACCCCCATCCTTCCCACAAGTGAGAATCCCTCAGCTCTGCCCCCCACGGGTGACATGGGTGGTGTAGAATAACAACCTGGCCATGCCCACATGGCTCCAGGCTCCAGCCCCTCACAGCTATGGCAAGAAAATCCACCCTGTCCTGGCCAAAACCAGGATAAAAGGGCAGCAACCAACAGCAGAGCCACTGAGATTGCCCTGCTCTAATCAAGACCAACCATTGCTGATGGTCTCAGAATTATACTGAACAACAACTGGAAACAAGAAGGTCGCTGCAGACCCTCCCTCCCTCCCCACAACACTCAGGGGGATCCACCAGGGATGGCAGCGGCACAAGCAGGGCTGCGGATTTTCCCTCTGCTCCCTGGCCTGTCACTTCACACCAGAAATGAAGACGGGGACAGTGGCAGCTGCCACGTGAGACTGTTTGAAAAGTCAGGATATTACACAACTGCACAGCTAATTCAGGACAGGGATTCCCAAGCTAGTCCACACGCTTCTGCTCCTCAGTTCTTACATTACTTTGCTCCTCTAGACAGTAACCAGGCTTTTCAGCTGAGTTGTGTTGCAGCAGACGCTGTCTGAGCTATCATTTTATTAATAGCATGATTACAGTATAAATATTTTATTCTGTGGTGTGTGTAGGAGGCTTCGTTATGCCTCGGTGTCTTTGTGTGCACATCTTTTTTAAATACAGCTCTGTTAAGGCAAATGTGTCAGTGCCAGCTCTTTCAATATTTCTATTAATGCCCTCAGTATTTTTTCAAATGCTGATAACGATTAATTCCAGGCCAAATTATTCAATGAATAAAATTCACATAGGACATTATAATTATTTTAATAATGTCATACAAAAGGATGCAGTGAGGATCTAATGCAAATGGGAATTAAGTCTTAAAAAAAAAAAAAACAGTTGTCATTTTCCTGCCTTATGCACTTTACAACAAAATAGCACAGTCAGGATTCCTTAGGTGTTCAGGGCAGTATTTTCACATCTCAGTGTTTCACAGATAAACTTTCCCAGACAGCCATTCTGCACTCCTGGATTTAGTCAGGAGGACAGATAACACAATGCATGGAAAGCAGCTGACCCCCTCACACTGCATAAAATTAACCTGTAAAGGTGACAAAAATGTCTCGTATCAAAACCTGTCACGTCAGGCAAAGCATGAAATGAGAATTAAAACAGGCAGCCACCACAGACATGTATAGCTGTCAGTGATATGGGCTGTTTGCAAAAGCAGTGCTTCTGGATGCTCATTCCCTTCCTGAAGCTTTAGTCAACTTGGCTATATTACACTGACAGAGCTTTAGAGAGGCCTCAGACCCCCCCAACTGCATGACCAAACACCCAACACAGCCAATCTCTGCTACAAAAGGAGACAGAGGGTGCTAAAGGAATGAGAAAAATACCCACGTGGTGCCAAGAAGAGTGGGGTAGAAATAAAGCAAATTTTCAGAATGTTGGTGAAACTGTAGTTAGAAGAATTTTTCCTCCAATCAGTCACAAAGAGAAACGGCTGGATTGACCCAATCCTGCCTCTACAAGCAAATATGATATCCAAGGAAGGAAACATTTTGCCTTTTTTTACATTTTGGTCCCAATTTATGATTATCACATAGGCAGCCATTTCAAGAAGCTTCCCTGAAAAAAAAACAACTCACCTATCTCAGCACAGCATACAGGCTTGCCAGAAAATCAAGATCAATTTTAATCTTAAGTGAAGCTCTCACCTTCCTGGTCTTATTTTGGAAAAGGGACAGGATTAAACCCTGCCCTTGGCTGGCAGCTGGGACACATGGCAGGCTGTGTGACCGACAGCCACCCTGCCCCACGCTCCTTCCAGGGGCAACCTGCAGCTTGGCCATCGCATCTGACCTGCAGATTCTGCCATTCATTTTTAAAAGTGCCTGGCAGAGCTAGGAGTCCAGTTGACCTTGCTTTCTGAATTCTAATTAAAATGAGGAAAAAGTCAAGACAAAGTCACGATTGAGAGGAAAAATAAGAATTATGCATGAAGACAAACCATCTTGCAAACTTTTGCATGCAATGTATCAGTTTCCATCCACATGTGCTCTAAGCCAAAGGAGCTGCTATCTGTAGCATTAAGACACGAGCTCATTCTGGTCCCTGGCCATGGCTGCCTGTGTTTTCAGCCCTGGCTCTCCTGCAGCCACGGGGAGGTGCAGCAAGCAGCAGCCTGCAGGCTCAGCCCACCACAGGACAGCTTCTCCTCCCTCCCAGGCCTCAGGTGAGGTAACTTAGCAGTAGGGCAGGAGGGGACTCCCCACCACCATCCCTGCTGTGCACATCCTGGGGCCACGAGGGGCAGGACATTCACTCAGCTCTCCAGTTACTTTCCAAGGTCTCCTCCATTCATGAGAGGTTTGTCTATACCAGGTATTCAAACTTACCTCATTCCAAGGGTTGATGAGAACCAAGATTGTGTCTACAATGTCACCATTAAGAGCAGCAGAACCAGGGCCTGAAGCAAAGCTTCCAGACATCCTGCAACTCCCACTGATTCCATTTCATCAGAGAATTCAAAACCCTTCTTGAAGGAATCAAATCTTACACTTGATCACTGCTCTCTAAAACAGCCACTTTAGCCAATACCATGTCAGATAACGCTCACTGAGAGCTTTGGAAAGATTACATATTAATGGCAGAAACACTACCTTGGTTTTGAAGCAGCATTTTGAAAGACATATCTTGTGTCTGAAGGCTGTCTGTTGTGTTACCAGATGTCTGTCATAGCTCCAGACAAGGCATTTAAGAAACGGAGACACAATATGCTGTTTGACATGTAGACTGTGCTGATAGCTGCCTGGTTTGTCTCGTGTGTGGAAAGCACTCTTTCTCTGACACCATTTCCTGAGTAGCTGAGTAAGAAAACTGTTTCAGACTAACTCAGTGGTGAA
>JAYRBT010000028.1:227510-237801 GCA_036023395.1 Myiotriccus ornatus | reverse complement strand
ATTTTGGGCTCACCTACCACAGAGTAATTGCACCATTGTGGCTCTGAGCACTTTTCAGCAAAACTGAGGCCAAGAAGTTGATCCTGTACATCTGCAGATGACAAGATTGCACTCACAGGGCTGCTAGAGATGACTTGTAGAGATCAATTTAAAAAAATAATGCTCAGGAGAAGGTGTTAACTGTCCTTTACACTTACAGGGCATCAGTATCGAGGGAGAGGAATTGCTGTGGAAGTTTACAAAGCATAACTGAAAACAATGGGATGAAGTAGTGCCAGAGGAAAGTGCAGGTCTGACCATGATTTTCATATGCAGGCAAGGCTTACACTTGGACCCCCAGAATCTTGCTGCTGGAGTACTCTGTGTCTGAGTTAAGGAAGATTTCCTGAAATACTGCCTGAAACTGGCACTCACTGCTGAAGAGCACCAACAGCTCGTTTCACTGACATCATTTGCTCTCTGAGAGCAGTTTCAAAGGGCTGACTCACTCCTTCTTGTCTTGTCCCAGGCTGTGCTAGACGTGCTTTGAAATATGGAAGCATCCATGGAAACGCTTGCTCTCCTGCAGATGCCTGACCAGAAACCCAGGGAAATGAAAGGCCTCGTTCCATGCAAGATGTGCCAACACCCATCTCTGCAGCAGGGGAAATCTGAAGGGGCTGTTTGAGCTTTGTCAGTACAGACTAGTGGATGACGTGGGCCTGACAACAGTGTCTGTGAACACTGAATGACAACTGTGCAAACATGGTAACTCACCGTATTTTACATGTATTTTACAGAGGGACTGTGGTTGGGAGGAAACCTGCAAGAAGACACAGAAAGCCAAAGGGATGTTGAGCCCCAGGACGACTGAGGTACCCAGTTTTCAGGCTCACTACTTCCCACGAGGGGGATCTGTGTAATATTACCAAATTTCCTCGAATTCCTCCTTAACAAATAAATGTTCACTCTAAAAACAACAGCATTTATTGATTCAAAACAGACAACAGAAACAGAAAGGTTTATAAAGACAAGGTGACAGGAAAGGGAAAACAACCAAATTTAATTTTCTCATCTCCAAAAGCAAATTCAACAGGCTTTAGAGAGCTGGCAAACTTCCAGCCATTGTGTAACCCAACAACAATCAATATAGGAGATGGAATTGCTTTTCCAGCTTTGCTTTTATGCCATACAGTTTTTCTTGGTGATACATTTAACTCTGCCACTCCCTCATGCATTGATTAATACTTAACTAATTAAAAAGAAAATTCCCCTTTCTCCTCCCAAAGCACTAGCTGGCCTCAACCCTCTAGAGGTGCTAATAACTTTCTGGTAGGTCAAGTGCCATTCCATGGTCCTGACTAAATTATTAACAGGCTGTAAATTCAGAGCAAAAAATGTACTTCTGAACATTGAGAGCCAAAGATTAATACTTCCATACATGCTGCTTATATTTAGGAGATTTATCAACTAATAAACTTTCCTGAAAAATGTAGATAATGCATAGGGCTTACTGATGCTCTTCAGCTCAGACCAAATCCAACACAAAACAGTTGCAACCTGTTGGGGCAACCATCTCTGAGAGATACAGAGACAGACATGCAGAAGACATAGAAAAACTATACAGAATTAGGAAATCACGTTTTGGTGTGATGAATTCATTACAGAGGCAATTTATTCACCTGCTAGAACTGTTTATGACTCTAACAAACAAGGAGATATGAAATATCATGGACCTACATATAGAAAAATTATGAAGATCTGCACACTGGATTATACTGAGAAATTGCTACAGCAAGAAACAAATTACTGATGAGAAACTGGAACACACAAAATGCAATATACTGCCATGGGACAGGACAGATACATCCTTTCTTAAGGCCCTTCTGCTTAGGAAGAAAAAATGTAAATTAATTGAATTGTGGGGCTGAAGTCAGCTGGGAGCCAGTTGAAAGCAGGCAAAAGAAGCTGGTGTTGTACATACATGAGTCTCTCTGGAATAGAAAAATGTACCTGTTGTCTGAGACTTCACAGACCAACAAAGCATGGCATTCTGCCTCTATGCTAAAGCTGAGCAAACAGTTCCATCAACTAAACACAGAAGTCATATTTCAATCCCTTCAAACTCAGAGAAGCCTTTATATTTGAATATGAGCACAGGCAGTTCCCTGGCCCATGGATACGTGGAGAACTGTGGCAAGGGAAAGAGGGCAGTAAACAGAACCATAGTTAAACTACCATCGCTGCTTTATCAGAGACAACGAGTGTCATTTGGGTTTTAGAACTACAAGGTTTAAAGAAAAATAAACAGAGTTTTAATCTTACAACTTCTGTTTTCTTCCCCTCCCAATCATATTAGCAATTTCTGTTGCACAAGTGTCTGCCATGCTCAGTTACTCATTAAAAATACCTTTTAGGTCACATCACACTCCACGGAATGTCTTGCATTGTGCTGTGCCTAATTAAGAGGCAAGACTGAAACTGAGGGTCCCCCCTGCACAGCTCCTCCACTAATCCCAACACCCCAAACAAATACATTTAAGACTATGTTCAAAAATGTGTTTTCACATGTGTTCCACTCTGTAGTCCATTCCCTCAAGAACAGCACAAAGATCTCGCACAATCAGAATTCTCTTTGTGAATAAACACAGCCCAGCCTTTCACAAAATGACAGAATCATAGAATGATTTGCAGTGGAAAGGATTTTAAAGATAATCTAGTTCCACCCCCCGTAAATACTACAAATATTATAAATATAAATATTATAAATATTGATATTATATTTAAGAAATGTACTAATTTCTCATTCTAAAATTACAGACATCTCAGAAGTACAAATGCTCTCCACCCCTTCTTTCTGCTGAATTTCCATGTTTTTCTACCGGTGCTATCCCAATAACCTGCCCAATCAAAAGTCTAATCACAAGCCTCTCCTTCCTACATTTTCCAAGAGCACCAGGCTCTGTCTTCTTCCTCTTCTCCACTAAAACAACAGCAAAGAGGATTTTGACATCAACACGAAGGTATCAATCACAAACCGGAGGCTGTGGCAGTCCCTTTCAGAGCACAGCACTGCAATGACCCTCCGAGCACAGCCCACCAGCTGAGCTGCAGGAGGTGCCCCCCAGAACAGTTCTCTTTCACAGGAAGGACTCCCAGTTCCCAGTGCTCCTTTTTCACAGCCTGCCAAGGTCTGCATCGAGAGTGCAGCTTTCTATAGACACCACACAAACTAGTCTTTACTGAAGGGAACTGCAGTCCTCGTCCGCTGGGGGTTAGGATTCATTTTATTTTAAGGCAGAATATTTTTCTTTGTATATATGATCATTAGCCCCAGGGCAACAAAGGCATAGTGCTCCTTATGTGAGGCTTACAGAAGAGGCAGTTTTTAAAAATGAAATCCTAAAGCCTGAAGAAATCTTTCACAGTGCTGTGTTCTGAGACACACCAGGGCAGATGCTGGCTATGTGCGAACAGCATTTTCAAACCATTCCCTTTTAACTTCTCTCCTAAATGCTCAGCATCATTCCTGCAGCCAGTGGAAGGACCATATGAGCTAAATATTAATTTTGGCTTAAGTGGAACTACAGTAAGTTATTTTTCGTACGTTTCTTTAAATTGCAGCTTCGTTCCAAAACGCTGCTTTTAATTTAGGCTACAGTGGGTGTTGATTTTTAAGGTTTGATTTGTTTGTTTGGCAGTATCCATACTTATATCTAAAAACCCTTGAAAGAGGCATTTATACATTTCAAACAGAAATGCTGAAATAAAAACCTGCTTTTCATACCAATGAGACATGATGGATAGTGTTTTCACATCCAACTCTTCTTCCATTAATAGTTTCAGAGTTCCTTAAAATACACTATACAGCTTTGTTATACTACAGCATATTTACTGCATTGTTAATGTGCAGTGTGCCTGGTTCAGAGTGATGCTTACTGCCCTTGGAAGCAGTGAATAAATTGTTTAAGGAGTGTGGAAACAGCTCCTCGTGCAGAACTCCCCAAGCCAAGGTTGGTGAGGGATCTAAGGAACGTAGAAGGGGAATACAGCTGGGTACCTAAGGCATGAGCTCAGTAGGTCGAGTTTAAAAACTCAAGAAGTATCCCATGCCATGGCAGAGTCAGTGGTACAGGGCATGTGTTACAGGCTGATAATTCCTATGGAGGAAAAGAATCTGCTCAGCCAACTGGAAACCAAACTGATTTCAAAAGCCAAAAATGGAAAGTTGGAATCAAAAGGCTTCAAAAGGATCAACCTTAAAGTGGTTCAGGTTCTGTGGTGAATAAGTTATTCCATAGAAAGTGCAGGATGCAAGCTGAGATATCAAACTGGTATCAAGAAGGTGTTCAAAAGTGGATGTGAATGTCTATTGAGACTGTTATGTCTAGAATGTCCAAAGAGATGGGTGAGCATGACCAAAGAAATTGTCATCTTTCAGGAGAAAAAAAATACATTTTGAGAGAGAAATATAGCATGTGTGAATCTAGTAACACGTTTTGCTAACCCCAGATCTCATCTTCACTCCAGAAGGGAGGCACTTGCTAGCATGGGAAAATACTTCCTTGATATTTCCTCCTCAAAAGGGTAGTGTTGATACAGCTGTAAAGAACATATGGCTCCTTTTCTCAGTTGATAAAACCCTTCCTAACATCAGTCAAAGGAAGGGGAAATGGAAAGAGGAAAGGGAAAAGAGAAAGGAAAATGGGAAAGGGAAAGGAAAAAGGAAAGGAGGAAAAGCCAAGCATATGAAGTTTCTTAGTATTCATATAACATTTTGCTGGCTGATCTGAGTACTAATTGAAATGAAACAACCAAATGCATAAAAGTTAGAGTGGTTCAGAACTAATCAGTTAATTTGAGGACAGTCACTAGATTTTAGAGTGTAGTTGAAATACAAAAAAATTTGTGTTCAGATAGTGAACATTTTTAAAATGCAGACATGACTCTGAGGGAACATGTATTATGTACCACAACAGCCTTGATCTCAAGGGATACTACAACATGGGTGTACAGAAACATTACTGAAAGAGTTTTGTTACTGCTACTGCACAGGAATCATAGATTAGGACAACAGAATCTTTCACAGACTTCTAAAGAAGTCACGGTTTGATTTACACAGACAACACTAGGATGTGACAGGAGATGAATATAATTGTTCCTGGAGATAATTGGAGAAGAAAAAGGGGGAAGAAATGTTGAAAGGAAATAATTTTCAACTCCTACACAATAAAGATGACACTGTCTCAATGGAGCCTGCTCATTCCAGTGCTGGGAATGTTGCAAAAGAGAGAGGTTTACTTCTAGCAGGAGTGTGACAGAGCATGGGTTAGGGGGAAGCAAAGCAGCCAGTCCAACAGCAGCACTTTACTGACTTCTGCCAGGTGATTAATAAAAGATAATTATTTCTGAACAATCCACCAAGTAAGCTTTTCAGAGTATGACCTGGTAACTCAGCCCTACTCAAGAGCAGGCACTGAAATTTTTGTATCTGGCAACCTCTCATAACTAGAGAACCCATTTAAATGATCAATGAAAGATAGTATAAAGGCTGTATTAGCCTTTACAATGTCAATAACACGAATATTTCATATTGTCCCCACCCAGTCTTGGTTTAAGGATGGACCAGAGGAACAGCAGCCTGTGTAACAGTTCCCAGTGCATGCATTTGTTCTCTTAACATTCAGAGCTGACATAAAGATCCCATTGTGTCTGCACAGCCATAGCATTCTGCAGTTACACTATCCACTCCATTTTGATTTTAACTTAAAGTGTTAGAGCTCAAAAATAAACGCTCTGACCTTGTTAACAGGGTGAGACAGCTTGAAGAAGGTTTACTTTGGTCACTTACATTTCCAAACTGCACAGTTCAGACAGACCAATCCAGACTTACCTGCAAGAAAACAACATACAAATTTTGGGTTACAACTTCAAACTTAAAAAAAAAAAAAAATCTCTCAAATTATTTATTTAACTGTTCTTTTTTTCCCAGTCCTTAAGTAATTAAGAGTGGTTTTTTTCATCCTAATAATTTAATTACAAACGGTTGCACTGACAAAGGGCAAAACATATCTGTTGCATTTCTTCACATTACAAAATACTGTTTTGTGTGCTCATTGAGTCTTGTCCCCAGCTTTCCCTTCTCCTGCTGCTTTACGGTGCAACAGAGTGTTTCTGCATTGTGTCAAACAACGTGACTGAGTGCAGGGCTGAGCATATTGAGAAAGATGGGGTTTGTACACTTTCCACTGACCTTTGAAATAGAAGAAAGATCAAAAGCCAGTAGCCACAGAGAGAACCTCTCTTTCTACCATGGAAGCAAGTACTTGGACCTCAAACTATTGAGTGCAGTCAGGTGAGCTTTTAAAGCAATGTGCTCACATCAGTCTCCCAGCAGTTTTCTTTACAGAATGAGATTTGAGTGAAAAACATTTGAATGCCACATTTTTCCATTTGCCAAAGCACAGTAAATTCCTTGATGGTGGTTTAACAAGCACCATAAGAGCCTCTCTCACTCTGGGGGGCAGGCTGCCATTCCAACTCAAATATACCACCTTGGTATTTATAATATTCACAGATTTCTAACCCCACTGGCTGCCCAGTGCACCGAAGTGACTGAGACCCCACGGCACAGGATGTTTCTGCAGCAATCCTCAGGGCAGTAATGCCACCAGTGGCTGTCCCACTCCACACCACAGGTGACAGTCCCACACACAGAGTCTCCACTCAACACTACAGGTCATACTATGAAGGCAGCAACTTAATGGGCAGTGGGGGCATAAACTGATAAGCAATTTACTAATAAAGAACAGTCTGCAGAAGCCCATGATACCTGACATTAGTTTGTCCATCTTCCATTGAAAACATTGTTTCACATCATTCCCTTATGCACTTCCAGAGTATTTTTCTATCATTAAATTCTACAGGAATTATAAGATTCAGCATGCTACTGACATGCCAACAAGCATGACACTCCAGAGAAGACAGTCTTTTGATTATTTTTCTTATAATCTAAAAACCAAATA
Organism: Myiotriccus ornatus; assembly: GCA_036023395.1. NCBI lineage: Eukaryota > Metazoa > Chordata > Aves > Passeriformes > Tyrannidae > Myiotriccus > Myiotriccus ornatus. Next base: position 230,797 of record JAYRBT010000028.1, on the reverse strand, counting down.
TTATCTGCCATTTTCTGAAAAGGAGAATGTAAATATTATCTTATTCAAGAGTAATTTAAAGGCCTTTCTGAAAAGGAAATGTAAATATTATAACCTCAAGAAAACTTTAGTGGCATCTCCCCGGGGCCATGAGCTTTTCCCCAGGTTCTTGCTGTGTAATTTCTCACCCACTTTCACAGCGTGTGTGTGAGGCCACATAAGAGCTGGAATCTTTACAAAGGAGACAAACACATGTATACACAAAATAGCATGAAAAATAAATAACTTCTTTCACTGCTCTGTAGAACCTGGTTCTCAGAGGCTCTGCCAATGTTGTCTAGACAATAATTAGCAGTAACTATGCCCTAGTAGGAGGATGGAAGATAGAATAATCTTTTGACCAGATGGACATTAAATTCTGAATATGCCTCCATCTGTGGGTTTCACAGCACAGGAAGGACATCAACCGGTGGAGCAAGTCCAGAGGATGCCACCAAGATGATCAGATGGAAGGAGCAGCTCTACTGTGAGGAAAGGCTGAGAGAATTTGGATTGTTCAACCTGGAGAAGAGAAGCTTCAGGGTAACCTAATTGTGGCCTTTCAGTATCTGAAGGAGTCAAAAAGAAAGATGGAGAGAGACCAGGATGGGACAGGACCAGATGGGAATGGCTTCACACTGACAGAGGGCAGGGTTAGATATTAGGAAGAAATTCTTTACTGTGAGAGTAGTGAGGTCCTGTCACAGGTTGCCCAGAGAAGCTGTGGCTGCCCCATCCCTGGAAGTGTCCAAGGCCAGGTTGGATGGGGCTTGGAACAACCTGGGATAGTGGAAGGTGTCCCTGACCATGGCAGGGGGTTGAAAAAAGATGATCCTTAAGGTCTCTACCAACTCAAGCCATTCTATGATTCTGTGATTATGAAAGGACATCTGGCTCAGCTGTTATGAAAAATGAAATATATCTAGAGATTATTCAGAATTCATAACTCAGAAAGCATTGGAAATGCTTCCCTAATGTGATACAAAACTTTCTTACCATTTAGTTAATGAGATACTGAAGGACTTCAGAATAAAACACATTAGTTTCTATATTCTCAGCCAATAAAAATATATTTGTATGCTATCAGAAGTGTCCTAAATAATGAGTCTCTCAGAGCTGCCAAATCCAGCTGCAAATGCCACACACTACAACACAGGAACTCCACGTCCCTGAGGTCTGAGCATCTGCAGTAGGACAGGAGCAGCTGGAAGGGGAACTCCTCCTTTGCTGCTGGGCTGAGCTCCCCCAGTGTGAGGCAGCACTGGCCACATGCTTCTGACATGGTTTGGGCCACTCTAACTTACCAAAACTACCATCTCAGTGCTCCACCCATGATGAGGACAGCACTGCCCTGTCTTGAGAGCTGTAACTGAGCCAGTCAGCTCAGGGATGGAAGAAAGGTGACAGATAAATTTATCTATTCTTTTGCCCTCCCCATCGACTGAGTTAAGGTAATCCATGCTTTGGGTTGGCATGGCCAAGTTTTGGTAGCAGGGGGGAATACAGGGGTGGCCTCTGTGAGAAACTGCCAAAAGTTTCCCCCATGTCCAGCAGAGCCAACAGCACCAGCTCCAGGACAGACTTGCCACTGGCCAAGGCCAAGCCAATCAGGAATGACAGTAATACGTCTGGGTTAACATATTTAAGAAGTAAAAAAAGTTATTGTGCAGATGAAATGCAGAGAAAGCCAGAGGAGATCAGAATGAGAACATTTGAACAGCTCTGCAGACACCCAGGTCAGTGGGGAAGGAGGGGCAGGAGGTGCTCCAGGCACGGGGGCAGAGGTTCCCCTGCAGCCCCCGGTGCAGCCCGTGGTGAGGCAGCTGTGCCCCTGCAGCCCAGGGGGCCAGGGGGGTGCAGAGCCCCCCCTGCAGCCTGGGGAGGAGCCCACGCTGGAGCAGGGGGTGCCAGAAGGAGGATGTGAGCCTGTGGGAGGCCTGTGTTGAAGCAGGATCCTGGCAGGGACCTGCTGACCTGTGGAGAGACGAGCCCACACCGGAGCAGTGGCAGGAGCAACTTGTGATGAACTGACTGTGACTCCCATTACCCTCTCCCTGTGCTGCTGCAGGAGGGTAGGTAGAACTTGGGAAGGAGGAAGAGGTGGGGGAAGGTATTTGTGAGATTTATTTTACTTCTCATTATCCTGCTCTGACTTTGTTAGCAATAAATTCAACTAATATCCCCAATTCGAGTCTGTTTAGCCCGTGACTCAGTAATGGTCAGTGATCAGTGAGTGATCTCTCTGCTTCCTTAACTCAGGAACCATTGGTTTTATTTTCTCCCCTCTGTCCAGATGCAGAGGGCAGTATCAGAGCACCTTGGGTGGGTACCTGGAGTCCAGCCATGGTCAATCCACTACAGTCCACTTTAAGGATTTGCCACCATGCTGGTGTTGCAGGCTCTGCCTTCAAAAGGTGACTGGAAAATGCCTGTTGGGGCGTGGTTTGTCTGGCAGGTTCCTGGGGGCAAAGCTGTGACAGGGACACCACTGGACACTCCAGCCAACAGATACCCCAACCCACATCGGCTGCAGCAAACACTGCTGGAGGGCCTGACCAGAACACGTAAAATAAGTGGGAAGGAATATCTAATATAAGCCTAAAAAGGCTCTTATCCCCACCTAGTGGTACTGATACCGTTGCCAGGAAGCAAAAGCAAGAGACACAGTCAGCCTGCATTCGCAAATGCCATTCTCTCCAAACTCCATTTCCACCCTGCTGTGACGGCACCAGGCTGGTGGGTGTCCAGCACTGCTGGTCAGTGCAGATTCAGAGGAAACACCCGTCAGATTCCCGGTGTCCAAATGCAACGACGGGCCCAGTGAGCTTTGAAACAGAAACTCGCCACTGCAGCTCTCACCTTTTCACCGGCCCCTCTCCTAGTCGGCTGAGGTTCCCAGCATGTACCTTGCGGATGGCTTAATGCCGGGAGCCAGCGGGATCCTGCTGCCACCTGCTGTCACTGTGTCACACACAAAGACAGGAGTCCCGCACACGGTGCCCTGGCAGCACAGAAATGCAGGGAATGAGAATTGCAGGAAGAAAGAAAAAAACGGGGATAACTGCACGACTTCAGGTTTACCTGTATGAGGAATTCTCCTCCTTTCCTGGTGCATAAAAGACCCCAATTTGTGCTTTTTTGACTTTTCACATGAACATTCAAAATTTCAAAGGGACTATTTGGACAACCCTACATTAACATTATGTCATTGCACAATTAAACTTGGGTCTTTGTATGTACAACTCTTGAAAAACCTTGCCTTTCTTCCT
>JAYRBT010000028.1:178663-221734 GCA_036023395.1 Myiotriccus ornatus | reverse complement strand
CCTGTCTTATTCCAGGTGGTGAAGATCGCAGTAGGTGCCCTGCTTCTCTCATTCCATGTCCAGCCATGTCACAAGGCCTTGTGACAGAAAGTCAGATTTCTTTGGGTGCTGATTTCCACAAACTATGGCTATAAAGTCCCTCAGGCTTCCTTGGGCTTCACCTCCACGTATATCCACCTGTTTCTCCTGAGAAGGAGGCCATTACAGTGATCAGTAACTTTTCATGCAAAGGTTCCACCTTTTGCAGGGCATCTCTGCAGATTCTCTCTGCTCTGATGATGACATTAGGAAGTATCTCATTGACTCCCTGCTTCCCAGCAATTGTTAGAAGTGCTTCTCCTCTCTCAGAGGCAGAAACCAGCCCATGCGGCAAGAAACATCATTGGGTGTGATCAAGAGTGGATGAGCACATTTTAGCTAAACTGAGGTCTCTGTGGCTCATGCAGGAGCAAAAAATGAAGTGGTTTTATCTGAGCTCATTGACGCCAAGGACTGGATAGGCTGGGAAGAGGTTCCAGCACTATTATCTCTGCAGAGCTGTTACCCTTGGAGAAGAGGACCACGCTGTGTAGGTAATTTCCTCCCTTTCAGAAAGAAAATGGTTAGTAGTGGACTAAAAGCATATTTCTCTTTATGGGTAGAATGCATTATCTTAATCTGCTGGACTGAATCACAGGCTGCTAAGTGCTCTTGGCATCCCTATCCCTATCCCTATGCTTGAATTACAGTGTTATGGCCTGGCAGGGATGGGCGAGGGGGCTGGAATGGGGAATTAGTCACAGTGGGAAATTAGCTCTGGGAGATGTGATCATCCCTCACACATTTTGCAGAACATGCATTGAACTACTGGTTTCAGTGGGAGGCATTTCTACTTTTCTGCCTCCAAAGCAAGCTGTCTCACAGTGTGCAGAGCCTTTTGCATAAGTCCAACCAAATTTAAAATGCAAATACCTGAACTAGGATATATATAAAATAGAAGCAGTGGGATTTGCAAGCTCAGTATGTCTGAAACAGGAAGCGCTAAATATAGAGATCTGGATACAGCTTTTAAACTTAAAATCTCTTTTCAGGTGCTAGGCATAGACTGATATCCCTCCATGGGGTAAAACTTATTTATGCAAAGCCAGTGACAACTCATAGCGCTCATTAGGAAGAACTGTCATTGCATATTAAGGATGAGGTAGTCAAAACAATGGTAATTTTAAGAGCCTTCCTTCTAAATTATTGTGCAAGGCCTGTGGGAGCTGAGCCTACACCAATTCCAGATCAGTATTTGCATGGCAAGAAAAGAACCTGTGAGATCAGAGGAAAAACAAAGGTAACCCATTTTTGTAGGATTAGAGGTATGTGTGGCTAAAGCAAATGCAGGAGAATCATCCCCAGTGGCAGGAGAAGAAGAAACTCAGTGCTGGTGCTCCCTGCTTTGAGCACAGAAGCACATGCAGAAATCCCCTCAAACCCAAGACTGCCAACCACACACCTCTGCCACACACCACAGACTGCAGAGGTGCCTCCTGACTTTCTTGAGGCCAGGAAGCATCCCTACCCCAGCACTAGAAGGTCTCTCTTACTCTCAGGCTCTCACAGTACAGGCTCCTGAGGCAGCCTGAGTGGTTGAGTGGACACCTGTCCTGCTGCCTCCTGGATATTGGGAATCAGTGTGCCTTGTCCTGGACTGCATGAGCAGTCAAATGCATCAATTTTAAGCATCACTACAGCCATCTCAACAGAACTCTCCCACTACTTCAAAATCAACCCTTGATTGAAGTCAGTTATCCTAAAAATATCTGATATGTATTTAAACCACACACAATAGGCATAGTTAGGAAAAAAGTCACAAACAAACAGGTGCCATAAAGGAAAGAAAAATAACACTTAAGCTACTTCACACAGTCTCACACTCAGGAACCTGCCCCTCTCTCTCTCATTTATCAGCCCCAGAGATGTAAGAACTTACCTCACTCTGGGCTCTGGACTCATCCAGGCCAGCAGCCTGTCCCCCTTCCCCAGCAAGGTAGTTTCTACACTCTGTCCCTTCTCAGAGTTTGTTTGCCTGAGTTGTCACCCAAACATGCCAGGTTCCTGAGCCTCCTCTTTCCACACTCCTCCCTGCACAAGGACTGTCCTCCTGTCCTCAGAAATAGGAATATCCCTTTGGCAGATGGTGCAGGAGTCCCACCTGCTAGTATGTTTCTACTACACACAGGGACAGAATTTCTTACTCATTCTGTGAGGCAACGGGTAAGTCACTGCAGGAACCTTTTTGGTGAATTTATATTTTGCACCACCATATAAATTGAAACCATATTTGGCATTTAATATATGCAGGATCCAATACATGCAGATCATCGCTAGCTCTTGATTGAGATGAGACAGTGGCAATCAACAGCTCTGGGAGGAAACAGCCTTGAGATGACCCATCAGATCCTTCACTGCCATTTACATGTGCGTGGAAAACGCACTGCCTGTCAGCAACCATCTCCCCAGTTCATTCTGATGGTGTCTTCTGGGAAGTGTTCTCTGATCTGCTTTCATAGAATCATAGAATGTTAAGAGGTTTTGATGGACCTTAAAGATCATCTAGTCCCAACCTCCTGCCATGGGCAAGGACACCTACCACTAGATCAGGTTGCTCAAGGCCTTACCCAACTTGACTTTGAACACAGACAGGGTTGAGGCATCCATTACCTCCTTGGGCAACCTGTGCCAGGGCCTCACCACCCTTAGAGTAAAGAATTTCTTCCTAATATCTAATCTAAACCTACTTTCTTTCAGTTTATATCCATTCCCCCTTTTTCTATCACTACAGTTCCTGATGAAGAGTTGCTCTCTGTCTTCCTTGTAGGCCTTTTCAGATACTGGAAGGCTGCCCTGAGGTCTCCATGCAACCTTCTCATCTCAGGCTGAGCAGCCCCAAATTTCTCAGCCTGTCTTTGTAGAGGAGGTGCTGCATTCCTCTTATCAACTTTGTGGCCTCCTCTGCGCTTGCTCCAACAGTTCCATGTCCTTATGTCACTGGCACCAGAACTGTGCTCAGTGCTCCAGGTGCTGTGCCAAAAGAACAGAGTAGAGGGGCAGAATCACCTCCTTTGACCTGCTGGCCACACTCCTTTGGATGCAGTCCAGGATTCCAGTGCCTTTCTGGGCTGCCCATGTTCACTGCTGGTTCATGGCGAGCTTTTCATCAACCATCACCCCCAAGTCTTTCCCTGCAGAGTTGTTCTCAATCACTTTGCCCAAACTGTAGGTTTTACCTGGGATTGCCCCAATCCAGGTGTAGGAATCTGCACTTTGTTTTGTTGAACCTCATGAAGTTTTCATGGTCCCACCTCTCCAGCCTGTCAAAGTCCCTCTGAATCCATCCCTTCCCTCCAGCCTGTGACTGCACCACACAACTCGGTGTCATCAGCAAACTTACTGAGGGTGCACTTGATCCCACTGCCCATGTCACCAACAGAGATGCTGAACAGCATCAGCCCCAGTACTGACACCTGAGGGACACCACTCGTCACTGGACTCCATGGGGATGATGAGCCATTGACCACAATTCTTTGTCTGCAGCCATCAAGCCAGTTCTTTATCCACTGAGTCATCCACCCATCAAATCCACGTGTCTCCAACTTAGAGACAAGGATGTCATTTGGGACAGTGTCAAGTGCTTTGCATAAATCCAGGTAGATGCTACCCCCATCAACTAATGCTGTAGCCCTGTCATAGAAGGTCACCAAATTTGTCAGGCACGATTTTCCCTTTGTAAAGCCATGTTGGCTGTTACCAGTCACCTCTTTGTTCTCCATGTTACTTACCACACTTTCCAGAAGAATCTGCTCCGTGACCTTGCTTGGCACAGAGATGAGACTGACTGGTCTGTAGTGCCCCAGGTCTTCTTCTATCCCCTTTTTTCAGTCACTGGGGACTTCACCTGACAGCCACAATTTTTCAAAAATGATGGACAGTGGCTTAACAACTTCATCTGCCAGCTTCCTCAGGACATGCAGATGAATCTCATTGGGTCCCATGGCCTTGTGCACATTCAGGTTCTTTAGATGGTCTCATACCTGATCCTTTCCTACAGGGGCTCAGGGTCTTCATTCTCCCAGTCCCTGCATTTGCCTTTCTCGACTGGAGCACTTGCCCTTGAAGACTGAGGTCATTGAAATCACTGAGAACCTCAGCCTTCTCTTTGTCCAGGGTAGCCAGGTCTCCTGTTTCCTTCCAGAGAAGGCTTCATTATCCCTAGTCTTTTTTTTTGCTTGCAACATATCTATAGAAACCCTTCCTGTTATCCTTAATATCCCTGGCCAGACACAATTCTAATTGGGCCTTGCCTACCCTAATGTTGTCCCTAGATTTCTGTACAGTTTTCCTGTATTCTTCCCAGGCCACCTGTCCTCCTTTCCACTTCCTGAAAGTTTTTTTTTTCACTCTGAGCTTGCTCAGCAGCTCCTTATCCATCCATGGAGGCCTGGCATTTTTGCCCAATTTCCTCCTTGTTGGGATGCATTGCTACCGTGCTTGGAGGAGGCGATCCCTGAAATTCAGCCAGCATTCGTGGATCCCTCTGCCTCCCAGGGCTCTATCACATGGGATTCTACTGAGTAGGTCTTGAAGAGGCCAAAGATTACTCTCCTGAAGTCCAGGGTAGTGAGCCCTACTGCCCTGAGGATCTCAAAACAGGATGAATGGTGTTTTCCAAAGTACTCCCTGTAGTGACAGTGAGTCTGTGATCCCCTCTTGTGAGCCATCCTGTGGAGAGCCAGGCTGGAATGGGAAGTGTTGCCAAAATAATTTTGTAATGTTGTGGATGGAACTACAAGCTCTACACATTATTGAGCTGAATTGATTTCTGCTGTACCTGACCTGTAGCTGAAGAATGTTGCTTACTGGACTGGGAATAGCTTGTTTGTTGGACCTATAAAATATTGTTACTTAAACAGCCCAGCTAGCTCCTCTGACATGAATTCTCTTTCCCCTGAAGGGTTTTCTTTCCAATTGGAGTTATTGATCCCTTTGGCTTTAGACAGGAAATCATCACTGCGTTAGCAACCACTAAAATGGTCTTCAGTCTCTGGAGTCTGTTCCCTGACATGCCATCGATCTGAATTTTTTGAACCAGGAATGTTGTTAAACCCTTGTCTGATGAAAAGCACAGTAATGTGCAAGGTATTGCATTTGACTTTTTGATCTGAAGTTTTAAAGTGAGTTTGTGTATTTTTGCAAGCACGTCTCAAACAATTGCTACTGCATTCTGCCACGAAGCAACACTCCTTTACTTCATACAGAATGAATTTGCCATCAGGGCAAAGTAGCCATCCTCAGCTTCAACATGCTGGGTTCACTTTCTTAAGCGGATCCTTAAGAGGGTCACAGCAGTTCCTGGGCTGATGCTAAATTCCCATTAGTGTCTGCTCCTTTATATCCGACTGCAGCTGGCAGCTCTACCAAAAGATCATAAGTACCTGCTAAAATCTGAAATTTCCTCCACACAAGAATGCAACATCAAATTTCTCTGTTTGCCACGTAAATATAAAATAATCACTCTTGAAATCGTATCATGGTGCTTCTACATTCACATGTTAAAATAAGCCTAGCATCACTGCCCAGGGGTGCAGACACAGCAGCCTGCTCTGAAGGAACACATTATTTACTGTTATTCAACCCAGAGCTGGAACAGGAGTTATATTTAATGGTGATACAATCAGGCACTACTAAACCTTGTGCTCTGTTTCCAAGCCTTGGAATGCAGTAGCTCCTTCCCAGCATTATTTCTCAATGCAGTGCCAGAACCAAGAGAAATATGGATTTGTTTGGTAAATTTACCTATAACTCACATCTTGCCAAATTCTGCAATGCCTTAGTAATATAAAGCATGAAAGCTATTGATGTCAGCACAGCAGTGTCCAAAGACTGTCTGTGGATGCCCTGGTGTGCTGCAGGTTGCAGGACACAGCTGCTTGGATTTGATTCTGATGCTGTATTCAAAACCAGAACCAAACAAGAGTTGTGCCAATCTGCCTGCAGCATCAAACCAGCTCCGAGGGTTCTCTGGTAAGTGTCTTAAATCTAAAGCAAGAAAATATTCAATGGTTTGATTTTTTTGTAGGAAATAACATTTCAATTTTTTTAACACATCTTTACAAACTGTGATGTTATCTGTCCAAAGTGAATGTAACAGGCAGCTAAGGCATAGGGGAGAATCAAATTGTTTCTTTTTTACTGGCAATGAAAATCATACTGAGAACAAGTTCCCTGAGAGCTCATCAGGGGAAAACAAGGGTTGTCATTTGAGGAACTTTACCAGGATAATACCAGGGGTGCAGAACATGGACATATTCTTGGCTAGAGGGGATGACTCTCACGAAATGTCCAGCTATAAAAGCACACACGTACATAAACAGAACCCCCCTTCAGGAAATTATTGTCTTACTGGAGTGACTGGATAGAGTGCCCTCATGGCTCTGAAGATGGAAACTGTTGGTGCTCATGGCACAAGTGCTCTACGGGAGCTACCTGCTTGATTTTAAGTAGTGCCTGGAAAGCTGACACAGTCCTGTCACAGTACAGCAGCGTGCCACTATTGAAAGGACAAAGGAGGGAAGCACCTCTAACCCTTGGAAAGCACAGAGCTTTCCAGCAGGGCCCTCCTTGTTTGTAAGACTGCACATATTTTCAGCAATGTCACCGAAGAGTTTTGCTCTGACTCAACCAATACACAATTCTTTGAATCCATGACATTTGCAATGAAAACGTTCCACTTGAAAAAGGTGTGACTGAGGTGCTAATTAAGTGCCCTCTTGAGGTGCAGCCTAATTTATGGAGAACAGGAATCCACGAAGAATGGCTTAACTTACACAAAAATCTTCATGACCTTCAGAGTAATTTCAAATTTATAGAGCAACTTCAGAAAATGTAACTTGGAGGATATAGCTGCCTCAGCAAGACACCACAACATTAGCACTAAACTTCTTTTGGGCTCAGAGGTTTGTGATGAACCAGGTTCAGTGTGTCTGGCTGGCACTATCTCTTCTTGTATTGATGACCAGCATTGGCCAGGTCTGTGTATTCAGCAATAACTACAATTTTTAAAAGATCTGTCCTAATAAGATAATTTAGCAATTTACTGATACTCTCAGAACCGGCAAATTGACATCAGTTTTCCAATCTCCATATTGTACGTGGGAAGCCACGTGAACTCCTTGCACTGGTCAAACTGAATTCCTGGCAAGAGAGTAATGAGCTGGCTACAGCACAAGTCTCCAGATCTTCAGATGTTGATAGTAAATATGCTTCCTTCCTGATTTATCTTAAACCAGAAGTTCTTAAACAGTGAGGGTCTCTACTACATGTGGTGTAATGAAACAAACTTAAACATTAGCAACGTGTTCCCAATATTTTATATCATTGTGATGCCTCTAATGTGATGCTGCACAGAAGGCTTGAGGCAACATAAACTCAATATGGAATACCCATACAAGCAATTTCACTTCATTTTACAAAAAGGAAGGATTTTAGAGAGACATTTTGTAGACAGCAATAAATTCATGAAAAGCAGAAAAATCTTCGTTTCATCTAAATTTTACCAAAGCTGTTCCCACTAGCCAGCTGCTTTGACCAAATCTGCTATACTGTAATTTCTTTAATTACTATCCTCATTACATTTTAGCATCTCAGTAAAAAAATGTAAATACAAGTCAGCAGTTAAAAAAATGAAGTCTTGTCATAACATGCCACCTCCATTAACAGACAGCAAAGTGCTGTTAAAATCCAGGCTAGACTTAAGCTTTCCTCCAAGATCAAAACATACCCAGCGTAGCTTAACCCAGACATGGTTAACACTACATAACACTTTTCATACCTATTCTTTTCCATGCATGCATTATTTTAAGTCTAATAATTAGCAAACAGTTCTTCTTCACGAATGCTGGACTTGTAACTCTCAGCAGAGGCTGAACAAGCTAAAGTCAAGACGTCAAGACCCCATTAACCCCACATTTCATGTTCCTTAACTTTACATAGTAAACCTCAGTAGCCATGATTTGTTTTCATCTCTTTATCAGCTGATAAAAATTCAAGAGTAATTTCCACTTGTGCTGTACTATGCAGTTGCAAGCATTTACGGAGATGTTAAGAACTGGCCATCAAGAAACACTAATGTGCAGATTTTTACCTCTTACACCATCTCCTCACTGCTGAGGCATCTCTGACACCTCCCCAGCAGAGTCCAGGCAGGGGAGCAGAGAGGGCAGGTGGTTTGTTTGGAGCAGGATGAAAAACAAGCTCAAAACCAAACCACAATTTTGGCAAAGTGGAATTGAAAAGGGCAGTAAGCTCCTGGGGAGGGAGGGATGGAGGGATGAACATGCTTGTCCCACCCAGAGCAGTCATTTACCAGCCACTGTTCCCCGCTGCAGGCAAGGATGGTGTGGAGGAGGGACAGGGACAGTCGTGCAATATTTAAAATCTTGCTACTTGGTTAAGCACTGAACAACTTACAGTGAGGATCTCTGTGGAGAGTTAGGAGGATATAAACGTTTCTTCCAAGCATAGAGGAATGGTCATTATCAAAAATATTGCCTTTACATGCAATTAAATGACTCTCTTGTGTTACCCGACCAACTGCGCGTCAACCACAAGCGTGACTCATGATTTATATTAAAATATACAACCATCTCTAAATTATTGAAATGTCAAAATGAATCTGCACCGAACATTCTAAGCATTACACTCAGCCAAGTGGTTCTTATACACAGTAGTTTAATGTAGAGATCATACATCAAGAAAGCAACCCCATAACCAATCAGATGTGTTACCAAATGGTGTGTGCTTAAAATTAAAGAACCTGACAGAGTTGCTTCCTCTTTGAAGGTTTTTAGACCTACCTATGCAGTTAAACACATAGTCACATCCTGCTATAAAAAAATGCAGATTGGTATAAAAAATGCTGTGGAAAGAGTTCTACCACTGATTAAATTCTACAGGGCTTTCAAAGGTTGAGACCTAACCTCAGGTCCTCTCAGCTCAGCGGCTTCAGGAAGACATTTGCAGCAACATTAATCAGGATGAAATAATGAGGCTGGGAAAGGCAGCATGCAATTTCTTTATTTCATCCTAATTATAATTTAAAACTTTAATGTTAGGAATTTGACAAATGTTTGAGCAAGAAGAATTATTGCCTCAACAGCAGTTAAGGTCAGGCAGAAAAATGTGCTCAATAATCCAGAAGAAAAGCAACGAATGTGCCCTGTAACAGCCGTGCAATTCTAATTGTTCTGTTGGCAGCTGCTGACAGCAAATGGGCTCGTTCAGATGCCCAGCAGTCCTTCCAAAACATGTGTCCCTGGTCTCCAGCCACAACTGGACCCTACTAACAGCAGCACCTTTGGGAAATGCCAGGGTTTTGGGAAAGGAGCAACTGACCCCACCAAAAGGGAAGATGCACCTATAACAGAGGCAGATGTAATTAGGTGGTCCATGGGCTTACTCCTGCAGAGGACACCACGGTGGTCTTGCTGGGAAGGAAGAGGCAGGGAGGGTGTCCCCAGACCCGGCACTGGGGTTTTCTCTCTTATTCCTGGTCTTGCACAGCTGGAGAGCAAAGCCAAACAGAGGCCTTCTCCCTAAAGCTAAAGTTAGACAAGAGATGTCTCACCCCAGTGGGAGGGAGAGCACGAGGTCCAGCCTGGGCAGTGAGGACAGCACAGGCTCATGGTTTGGATTATTCCAGGGACTTGACTCTCATCCCTGTGACTGCATGAGTTCATGAGCTCATGTGTGTGGAGCTGTGCTCCCTAAAATATGGGATACCCTGACAGCATGGCCTGAGGCCAGCACTGCTCCTTGGACACCTGGGTGGGCTGACAGCCAGTGTCACACTGCCTCCTCTTCTCCTCTGCAGCACATCACACTTCCTAAGCAATGGATATGTCTTACAAAACCTCTTATTTTGACCTTTTAGATTGTGGGCCACAGTTACAGCAAGCCTACATCTGCTCATGGGATGGCCTTTACAACAATAATAAATTCCTAAAATACAGGAGTCGGATTAAATAGAACATCTCAGGCTATTGGGAGAAAGGACCAGCCAGAACTGATCCAAGAGATTTAAGAGAATTAGTAGATATTAAAATGAAGGCAAGAATGAATCACTACCTAGGTAAAGGGCATGACAGAGACTATTGACAGAAGTGAAGCTCCCAGAAAACAACCTGTGAAGTACTAAAAGAAAGAAAACAGTTATGTGATGGCAAATCACTCTGCACAGCAGAAGAGATTTCTGTCACTTTGGCAGCAGACCTGCATTCCATGCAATAGCACCATTTAAAATGAATTCTTATAGGCAAGATGATTAATAATATAGGCTGGAGTAGAGCATCACTATTCCTTGGCAGTGCTCTGTGAGCAGCTGTCACAGTAGATGGGTGTTACTGTGTGTACTTAAACCAGAGTTTAAATGGGATTTTTTAAGAACAAAAACCTTCTTGCAGAAAGTTTTTTCAAGAATGAATATAAAACCAGGAAAACAGTCTACTAACTGAGTTAGTTGTAACTGGGTATAGAATTACACTGCAGTTATAACACTAACAGAGGAACACCCTTTGCTTTGATGGGAAAACGGTTTATATCACAACAGCTGGTATGATGCCAGGCAGGGACTAAAGCCAGTGGATCCAGCAGGATACCTGTCTGGTAGAAACTAGGAGCAGAAATTGGAACTCAATTGTTTCTCCAAAAACAAATAGAACCACAAATAAGCTCATTCTCTTCTCTCAGCAACAACCTAAGCCATGTTTTTGGCATTGCCATGAGGCTGCACTACTAAGATTTCAAACCGTGTTTCAAATCCTTAGTTCTTGTTTACACATATGGTAAGGAGCTAATCTATGGAATTTTCATTGATGTATTAAGAAATGGCAGATTTATAGTGAAAAATCACTATCCCTCCTTTAAAACTGCCCCAGCACAGCCTGGCATTTCATAAGGCACACCAAAGTCCATGCCTGTATGGATCTGGCACCCAAGAGAGAGGACAAGCCCAGATCATTCTAGCACAGCCCATTCCCCTGGCTGGTGTCAGCTCTGCCTTCAGCATCACGACCTGGTGAGCAGCAGCAGGAGTGTGGACTCTCTGCCAGGTGAGACTTTGAGCATGAGAGATGTGACCCTCCTTCAGGCTGGGACTGAATTTGTGAGGTTGGACTTGAGGTTGAAACAACACAATGAGACTGGAATGAAATGCTATAATGAGTAATTTCAGCATCCTACTGAATCAATGAAGAGTTGAGGTTGGAAGAGACCTCTGGAGCCAAAGAACTTAATGGAGGATTAACTGGCAAAGGTATATTTGTTGTCCATGCAGCACAATGCCCCCTAACAGTTTAACTCCAGTGTATAGTGAACTGATGGGTTTGTTTTCCAAAGACAAATATTTCTCCTGTGAATTTCCCGATCAAATTCAGAATGGAAACTCAGCCCAGATACAACCTTGTGTGCTCACACTCCTGTTCTGCCAGCCCAGCTTTGACTGCAGCCCCCCTGCCTGTGTGTTTAGCAGCCTGAAGCCTGGTGGCAGCAAGCCCTGAGCATGGGGACTGAGGAGAGCCTGCCTGCACTGTCACCCTGTCACAGCTGCTGCAGGAGCCTCAGCCTAAAACTCTGCTCTGCAGGAATGCAGTGCACACAGCTCTAGCTCAGGAACAGCCCCAGACCTGCTAGGGAGGAACCACAGAGAAATGTCTGGGGGAAGTGTGTCAAGGAACAGATCTTGTCTGCAAATGTAAAAAGTTTGTTGAGGAACAGATCATGTCTGTAAATGTGACTGCACAGTTCTGGGCCTACAGAGATCCATTTTTAAAGACCTTTCTCAGTACCTTACTTCTGAAAAAATTACCTTCTGATGGCACAGATTTTGCCATTTTGACTCTGTGTACTTTAAACAATTGCTCTTCCAGGTGAGTCCTCCTGTACCCCTGAACTGAGGCTTGAAACTCAAATAGCCAGTGTTGCACAGCTGGATATAGGGAATTTGACTAATAATAAAAGTGATGGTGTGCAGGGTCTGCTGTTTAAAACCACAGCAGAGAAAGTGTTGTGCATGGGTAAAATAGCAGAGCCGACCCCAGACTGAGGAACATATTATACTGAGCCCTCACCATTTGAGAACGACTTTTGAAATAGGACAACACAACAGAAAAACTGTCTACTGGTTTGTGCCACCTTCTCATTGTTTGATGTTCAGGGAATAAACACAACCTCCTATTGCACAGCTTGGGGGGGATTTCGAAAACTTTAGCAAATTGTCCTGCAGGTTTCATAAAACTGACACAAAAAATAGTTCAGATGTTCTGCCGACATCACTGGAAAACATTTTTTGAGCACAAAGCATGTAAACTGGTCTGCTTTCTATGAGTAGTGACTGATGTTGCTGTTTTGACAGGACCAAGGTGCTTTGGCTCTGCCCACTTCCCCAGGGGAGCACAAAGCCCCTTCCCACTGGGATGGGAACAGCTTTGCCTCAAGCCTGTGCCTCAGGCACCTCAGGGCTCAAGGTGAATCCCACACAGGCAGCACTGCACTGACAGTCACACTCAGATTAGGAGAGGTTTGGGAAGATTATAGAAAGATTACTCCTTATTGACCAAGGATCTAAATCTAGTGTAAAACAACCATCATTTCGCCACAGTGGTGGTTTACGTGAACCCCCACAACCAATTCCAGCAGGATAAACTCACACACACACACATACTCTTTCTTCTCAAGGTGTCCACTGAATCTATTAGATACCTTATTTACATGGCCTTGGCCCTCTGGATTTCAACCTTGCCCACTCTGAATTGTTCCAAACACCATTAAAGCTCCATACTAGCTCAAAACACAAGGTAACAATAAAAAAAAAAAAATCAAATACCTAAGACTGAGATAAAGAGGTATCTGGAAATCTTTCTTGAAACACTTTCAGCAGAAGTGCTTCGTACAAACTGGCTCAAATTATATGATGTTTTAATGTATTAAATCACTGAAGTGGAATTTCCATCATATTGATTGCAATAAGCATAGCAAATATCTCAAGGATTTTAATGCTTATTTTCCTAGCTAAGTCTATTCTCTGTGTGCCCAGTAGCATTTAATAAGCAATGGCTTAATGTTCTAATCCCTAAAGAGATGTATTTTTATCCTTCTTTCTCTATTTTTTACAAAGACTGTCCTTCAAAGTGAACTTCCCTTGTCAGCTAAAATCCTGGCTGTAATTCTTGGGCGCAGAGAGTGATTCATACCTGAACAGCCTTCTCTCACTCCTTCTCTAAGCCAAGCACAGCAGCTTGGCCACTGGGGCTAAGGATCCATGCTGGGATGTGGGACAGCAGCGTGGAGGAGCCACGGCCAAGGTTTAGTCACCTTGGGCTTGGGAGATCTCAGGTGAAAGGAGGATGCTACACGTGGCCTGGGGACCTCCTGCAGGAGCTGTAAACAGTTGTAGTCACAGAAAGGGTGGTGCTTGGCATCACATTAAAAATCCAGAAAGCATCTCCAAAAGGTTTAGCTACTCTCAACTGCAACCCACAGTGTATTAGAGTATTCCTTGTGCTTTATGCCTTTTGGTTCTGTTATGGCTCTCCTGTTATTTTAAAGCCATTACCTATGAAATAAAAGGTCGTTTGTTTAAATGTGAAATTACAGCTCCCTTATAGCCAAAACTTATGGAAAATGAGGCTTGGAGGGCTGATTGAATTAAACAATTAGAGATTTACAGAAATTCCAATGACCCTTACTTGTTAAAGATGTGAGTTAATGACCTTTGTATTTAATTATTTTTTAAAATATATTTTTATATGGCTGTAGGCTTAAGCTCCAGCAGTGAGATGCCTAAAAATGAACTGGTAGTTTTCTATGTCCCAAATCACTTGCATGGCCTGTATTTTTCGTTTGAGGTAGAAGACTTTAAAGTATGCAAGAAATTTATCACTGAACATCCCTTTCTATATTCTCGTTATGTAAATGCAGTAAAAAATATACAAGGACATTAGTGTGCAAATATGTAACTTGATGGGAAACTTCTGTGCAGAATCACACACAGACATTAGTAACTAGAGAGTGTGAGAATTAAGCCAAGTGATATGGCACCTTCCACAGTCAGATGCACATTCCTGCAGAATTGGGGTTTTGTCCCAGTCATTATTCTAACATTAGAGATGGGCAAAAACTGCAGCCAAGCCAAAAGCTTTGCAAAAAAAGATACATGTTAAACTGGAAACTCTTTGTCTTTCCGTGCAGAGTCTTTCTTCTTTCACTGGATAGAAAATCTGCAAATTTTCTGACCCTGGGAACTGTATGAATATGGATTTTAATACAATAGGTGATGTGAAGTCAACTCAATCTGAGCATGGACTCAAAGAACTGGCTCATTTTCAAGACTGGAAGTTGAGTTACGAGGGAAGGAAGGGCTCAGAGTGGTGCATAGTGACGTGGTTCACATGAAAGAAAAGCAATGCATGTAATTAACATGTAACATCTTTCTCACATGGAACGGAATTGTAGAAAATAGAGAGGTATGAAAATATATTAGCACACATGCTGTATTGTGAAGCCATTCTGGTAAGTCAGCCTTTCACTTTTTTGTACTTTGCATACATGAACGTTGTTAAAACACAGGTTGTTCCCAGGAAAGGTTAAATAATTGATTGAAATAACTTGAGAAGAAACTAGAAATCCTCACATTTCCTTTAAAATTACATGGATTAGCCCAATTTATGTGCGGAGAAGTTTTGCCCATTTTATAACATCGCCTTCCCTGGAGAAGGCAGGGCACGCACAGCACCAGGAGCTCACCATGTGGACAGCTCTGGGAATCTCCCGCTGTGAGATAAATCCACCCCCTGCCGGAGCCAGACCTTGCCTCAGTGTCTGCCGTGTTTTGCCAGAGGAGGTCAGCAGCACCCAGCTTCGCTGAAGTTTCCAGCTGCATCCCTGTGGAGCGGCACAAAGGCATCTACACAATCACAAACTCCCTTCTGCCAGTTCATCTTAAATGTTTTAGACCCCTGCAATACTATCAGCACTGGGGCTGCAGGCACCACAGCTTTGCAGCCGTGGCACGGACCACATGGGATGGCAATAATTGTCAAGCACTTAAACAGCCTTAAAATGCTTAATTTTATTCCAAATCTCTGTGGTTTTGATCCTGCCAGAGCACTGGTTTCCTACCCTGTCCAAGAACAGAGCTGTCAGTGAGGGGAAGTGCAGGGGTGTTGGAGGTGCAGAGCAGGTTAGAGCTGCTGTAATTATTTCCAATGTGTGTTTACATTTCACCAGCTGCGTGCAGTTAAAGAGCTTGTTTGTGTTGGGCCATACAAATCTGATTATTTTACACCATCAGTCATAGTCTTAAAAGCCTTTCCCATTTACCACCTACTGTTCCTCCTGTTAGCAAATCTTCTCATTCTTTTTTGTCACTTGACCTGAAATGCACTCTCAATTGGCTTGTTGCCACAATTTTAAGATAGCACTTCTCTTTTAAAAATATGTTTCCTAAAACAAAACCTTAAATACCACTGCAATTAAATTTAAACACCATCATATGTCTCTGCACAACATACCTGGGGAAACCATCCAACCCTGACCTCCTGATCGTGTTCCTCTGGATGCTTTCCTCTCTTTTCACTGCCCTTTACACCAAAAGTGCTGGATTTTTCCCAGAGGTGTGAACATGCAAAATAGTGAGACACAGCTCCAGGACAGTCCTGCATGTTAAATTGCTTAATTTAGCTAAAATAAAGCTAAATTCCTTTGCTTTGTCCCTTTTTGTGCATACTGGCACACCTACTGAGCATCCACTGAGGTAACTGCAGCATTTCTGCCTGTGCCAGTGTGACTCCATGGGTTGACTCTGCAAATACTTTGTGTTTCGGCTGCTACCAGGGAAGAAAAATAGCAAAGATCTTGCAGCTTGATCTCAGCTTTGGTAGAGCTAAAATGTCTCATTCAATCGTGATGGAAAAGCCACTTTGAAGCACCTAAAAGTAGCAGAAAGATCATCATCTCAGAGCTGAGTTTTACTCCAAGGAGCAACAACCTCCTGCTTCCCCCCAGACAGAAAACTTCCATCCTGCCTGTCTGGCTTCACCAGCGTATCTTGGTCTGGTGTCACACAAACTCAAGAGGGACAAAGCAAAACACTCCACCTCCCCATGCTGTTCACCACGTTAATTCCCACCCTTCACTGACTTGCATACCCTGCCTCATGTTGACCAGGCTTTGATCTCACTCCAAAACACAGATTTTTAGTAATTAGGCCAAAGTGCCTCTCTGTGCCCTGAAGCTGCACTCTTGTTTATGCCCCTGCCAATAATAAAAACTATTTTTGCTGTACATTATTTTGCTGCAGCACAAAGCCGTAGATTTAACCTTGTTAGAGGCAAGTAGCTACTTTTGAAAGATACTGCTTTCTGCTGTGCAGACCAGCTGACACGGCACGTATCCAGAGTATCACCACCAAGTACAGGATGCCAAACCGCTGCACAGTCTTGAGAATTTTCTTTTGAACCATTAATAGAAGAATTAAACACCAAAATGCAGAGTGGGTTATTTAAACGCCAGTGGAAAACAAAAATCTTTGGTGGGAAGGTTGTGTATTAGCATTGAAACAGTAAAATAAGAAAGAGTTTGACAGTTCCGTGTTGACAGTCTGTGGCAGAGAGAAGAGGGGGCTCTGCCTCCCCACATTTGCCAAATAAAGAGTGAAAAAAAAACCCAATCAGAGCAGACAGTCACACAGTAGGGAATCTCAGAGCTAGATATAAATTCCTTTCCTTGTAAACAGAAAAGGTTGTTTCTGTTGCATGATGTATGCAGATTATTATTTGTGAGACTCAATAAATGGGTTCTCAGAAGATTTTCAGATTTGACTAATGAGTAAGTGAAACTCTTCTGGCAAAAGGAGCTACTGCCTAGAAAGCAATACTTTAATTCTTTTTAAAGCACACGATTCCTTTTATTTCTTCCTTTGTAAAGCCCTTGCCATTTTTGGTTCCTGCTGTTGATAGCAAAGGCCCTTGCAGCCGGATGGCTGAAAGGTGCAGCAGGCACTCTGCACTGGCTGCACTCAGGCAGGTGAAGCTGAGGGAGCACAGCATTGAAGCCACACGGTGCAAACCTGGCAGAGGAAGGAGAATGAAACACTCCAGTGGTCCATGGCCAGGCTCTGGGGCTGCTGCAGATGCAGGCAGAGCCCCAGGATTCCACCTGACCTGGGGACAGGAGAGGCAGAGCTTGCCTGGTGGCTGCACTGAACAGCATTTTCCCGAACCAGAGTTAATGAAGTCCTGTTTAACTATCTGATTTATGGAAGAGTGTCATTTGTAAAGCTTCAGGGTGTTGTAAACAAGGAGTGTGCCTGCACCATATGGCAGCAAGCACTGGTTGCAGCCTTGCCCTCCAAACCTGCTGCTGGAGCATCAGGGTCTTGCAGCTCAATTTGGCTCCTCCCACTTCTCATTTTGTTATTTCCTTTCTTTTTAATATCCATCTTTCCTTCCATGCAACAAGGATAATAGCACGAGAGGATTTTCTGCTAATCTTTGATCACGACAAATGATTACGTTTAATTGTCTCCTCCTAGAACAGAGAACAGGTTCTGCTTGTTTATATATGGGACACGGCCTTTGTTTTCTTTTGTAAAGGGCATAATTGAAGTGGATTTCAAGGCAGGTGGAGTCTGATTTAGCCTAACATAAGGGATCCAATTTCAGCCCTGCGTGCAGGTATTTCCCTGTGTGAACAGCGGAGCAGAAATTCATTTTGAGCACTTTCTTCCCCTTCACACCAACAGAAATCCACACAGGAGACCTTTTGCAGTCTGCAGGTGTCTGCATACCGAGTGGTTCTGTTCCCTGCACCAAAGCAATGACAAACATTAAATCACAAGGGGCCAGAGCCCGTTGCTGTGGCTAGGCTGTCCTGCTGAGGTGTTACAAATCCACAGAGCAGAGGTACCTCAGTCCCAGGCATGCCAAGCATGCAAGAAAAACTGGACTCCCCTAGCAGGAGGTGGGCTAGGTCGTGCCAACACCACCGTCAGAGTCTGCAAGAGTTGGGAACAAGCTGAGCTAAGGTCTGCCAGGAAAACACGGGCGGCGTTCCCCAGGGCAGGGGAGTTCTGCAGCCAGCCCCGACTCCGTCGAGTTTTGTCTGTCCAAGTCAGCACACAAGAGCTGTTCCATCAGAGATGGGGGCTTCCCTTGTCACCCACCTGCAGACCCTGCCATCGACTCTGTCATGCCCAGAGCAGCAGCAGGCAAGTTACTGGATTTATGTGACAGGTGCCTCTCCCCGTAACTCACAGTCATTAAAAGCTCAGCTTACTGTAAATCCTCTGTCTCAGGAAGTCTGGACATGAACTCACCTCTCTCAGGAACCCGAGACAGGAGATAATCAGAAACAGAATAACAAAACGTGCAGAGAAGAAGGTTTCAGCCCGTTTCCTCCATCTTTTGGGACAGGAAAACCAAGCTCTGTAGCATGGATAAAACTCACATTCGAGCACAAAACTCTGTCACACTCAACTTCTCTTACTCCCATTGCATACTGGTTTTCCTCCCACACTTGGAGATGGGAAAGCAAAGGGCCAAGCAGATGAGGAAGGAGCGTCAGTTGCTGGAAGGAGTGAGCAGCAGAGCAGCTAAATGAGGGGGATGGCAATTAGTCAGCAGCACAGAGCAGGGCCACAGAGTCTTAACTGCAAACCACCCAGTGCACAGGGCTATTTTAGGAAGAGGCTTTTAAAAGCTCCTCTGTGAAGCTGGAATGGTGGTTCGAAATGGCTCTCTCCTGAGGCAGCACCTGGATTCTTCAAATAAAAGATCAGTATAAGATTTTTTTTTCACCACATGAAGTTAAATCCCCTTTTACATCTAACTCTTGAGTAGATCAAAACCATTTGCAGTCATTGCTGTGGAAAGAGTCATGACACATGAAAAAATAGTAAAAATCGAGAGACTTGGGCTCCAAAAGAGACTCTTCTCTAAATAAAAATCCTTTGGTAAAAAACCTGCCAAGTTCAGAAATGGTCTGAAATGTCAGTTTTATACCTAAAACTGTAAGGTATATTATCTCTTTTTTTAAAAAATCAGTTCTGGTCATCTAATGGCCCTGAGACACAGCTCTGCTCCTGCTCTGTCCCCACTGATGGCTGTGAAGGCCATAAACGGGAGGAGATGAATTCTCCCCCTGCCGTCCCTACTGCCTGTACCAAGAAGGATGCCAAGCATGAGGGCAATATCTATTTTCCAACAGATACTGGGTTTACTCTGCCAGCTTATTTTTCATAAATCACTGATGAATAATGAGAAGGAAGCACCTTCCAGCAGCACAGAGAGCACACAGTATTAAACACTCACATAGGGAAAGTGTGGGTACCAACTTTTCTCAAGATGAAGTGAACACCATATGGGACTGTATACAGAGCATCAGCTTGCAGCTAGAAGTAGGGCTCGTAGGACATTTTTGGCCACAGTAAATGCTGGTTTACCAAGCCCCAGACCTGCTGCTTATGAGAAGCTTTTATATCTGGGACATAGGGAGAGACTGCAATTCTCATTCAAACTTCATGTTTGCGCCAAGAGCGCCCAGAGGCTTTCAGGTTTGTGAAAATCTGGGTTCAGTGTGTCTCAACTAAAATCAATCTGCTCTCCCACCCCAAAAATCTTTAAGTTTGCTTTAAATTGGAAAAAACTGCTTAGTAATCTTAGTAATCTTAGCTATCAGTGAGCAAAGTACGACACAATCACCACGAAACCCGCTGTGAAAATACAAAAAAACGAAAACCTGCTCATCTAAATTATTTACCGAAATCTGTTTCTGCTTCACTGAGCTGTGGCACCCAGAGGAGAGCTGGAGGAAGGAGCACAGGAGCAAGGCTGTTCCATGCACGTGGCACATGGAGCACACAGTGAAGGATCACTCAGACCCACGGCCAGTGCACAGTAATTAGGGGAAGGCAGCATGTGTGTCCCTGCTAATTGTGGCAGCCAGTTGGGCCAGTGTTTCCCTGCTGTTCCCAGAGCCACCAGCACTGGCAGAGCAGGGAAGCCTCCAGCCGTACACAAAATGAAGCTCTTGATACAGGTTGCTGTTTTCCAAGACATTTCAAAAGGAAGTCCCCATCCACCACGGTAGATGTAATTTATTTCCCGACCTGACGTGGGCAAACCGTTTTCATTAAGACATGGGCATTAATGCCATCTTGCAAATATGCCTTGGAATACAGAGAAAGCTCTTAATCATTTCAGAGAGGGTGGAAGAGATGAAATATTAAAAATATTTATTGTATATAGCAGCACAAAGGCCTCTTGCAGTCTAGCAGCTAGGGGATGCATCTTTGGTCCTGTTCTAAAAGCAAAAAAATTGAGATCCTTAAAAAAGGCTGTATTTCTAGGTAAGCAGCTGCAGAATGAAATCAAACTGGAATGGTAAATGTGAAAGAAATAAGAAATACCAAAGATCAAAATATGCAATTCTTGATCTGAGCGTTGCCTTTTGCTTGATGATTTTATTTTTTTTTCACATTTTGTGTCTTTTTATCATAATGAAGCGATTAAAAGCCAGAGGGAGAAGTTCTACAGCCAGGCAATGCTGCCCTGATTCTCTGTGGGAAGGGGTGCCCAGTGAGCCCAGCACCCACAGCAGGATGGGTGCTGCTCTCCCAGCTGCCCCACAGGAGGGGGGCACTGCAGGAGGGAGAGGGGGGCACCACACCCTCAGGCTCTGCTCGGGGCAGCCACTCCAGGAGCACACCGGGTTGGTGCAGAAGAGTTTACTGCCAAGGCTGTCTGCCTCAGCCTGCCATAGAGCTCGCTGCAGATTTCCCCAAGGCCCCACCAGTGAGCACATCCAGTACCTTAAAGAAGACTTATCTTGTGAACTAGTGGCTGAAGTTTCACTTGCAATTAAGATTTGTGCAGAAGGAGTTGAGGACCTTGTGATTTCTATTCATGGCACATCTTAGAAGCAGCCAAATTAAAATCCTTATCATTAAGGAGCTGATAACTCCTGTAATTGCAAGCATCATTCTGTATTAGCTGGAGGGAGCAGCGTGACACACGGGCTAACAGAAGCAGATCTGTTCATAAAATTGGAAATCTTCTAACCAAAGAGAATTTCCTGAGCCATGAATTCCTTTACAGAAAGTCCTAATTTAAAACAAATTACTTATATAATTTGTGCTGTCAATACAAGAGCTTTTTTCTGAGTTAAGAGTTTTTTTGCCATGTACTGCTCACCTTCCTGCCTGACCTGCAGTGCATCCATTCCCGACTGAAAAATTTCATCCCTGAGGGATGAGTCACACCTTTCTATAATTCTTCAGGCTAAACCACATTTCCTCTTACCTTCCACAGAGTACATGTTTTAAGACCTGATGAGCTCAACAATTGATATGCAGATCCATTTCGCCAGAATAATCTTAAAACAAATATTAAAATATTCTCATCCCAGACACCTATATGGTTATGATTTTTTGTGAAACAATCTGTCACTTGAGGGAGAAAATCCAGGAGGATACAAAGCTAGTGCAGGTTTAAACAGGATTGTTCATGTCTTTTGAGGTCAGAAAAATAAAATGAAAAGGTAGAAATAATTGCAGCACGCACTTAGGGGTTGGCTCATCTTGCAGAGCCCATTTCATGAAGACTGCAGTGCTAAAATGGGGTGGTTTTGCTCTAGGAAAAGGCTGCAGCACACAGGCAACCAATTTGCTGTAAGTGGTGACAGTCTGGAGCCCGTGGGAGAGCAGCGAGTCACCAACCACCCTGCTGCAGCTTCTCAAAGAGCCCTGTTAGTTACAGACATGGCCCAATTTGCTGAATTTAACTCAAGACTAAAATTAATAAGTGGTCTGACTGGATGAGGTGACTCTTCTAGCTTTAGGACTGCTCAGACCAAGGTTCAGTGACAACCTCAGATCTCTCATTCAAGAGATTTATTCCAACACAAGGGTATTTAATGTGGTTGTGAGCTGAAACATCCAAAGGCCACCACCAGAATTTCAATACCTGCTCTCGCTTCCCATAGGGATTCATATTAGAGACAGTATGTTTTTAATGCTCTAGAGTCTTTCTTTCTCCTTAGCAGTATGTGAGCTCACAGCAGTGTACTGAGGGACAAAGCCCAAACATGAGCAAGGAGAAATCCCCCAGATCTGCAACAGAGCAGGAGCTGGACAGGGCCTTGGGAGTGAGATAGGGAGGGCTCCTGGGAGGCCCATGCCCACCCAGCACCCACAGCAGCACTCAGTGCTGGATATCACGGAGAAGAATGAGCGACTGGAACAGTTCTAGTGATGGAGTTTGATCTGGGAAACCTACTAAGGAGGGAGAAGACAAATGCAAACCCAGCCAACATTACCAGGAGCAGTCTGCTCCTGGAGCAGCAGGGTAGTGGCTGATGGTATGTGTGACAAGAAAGAAAACACGAACCTCTGGTTGCAGCCCTCTTGCAATTGGCCTTCAAGTAGTGCTAGATTAAAACATTGAAGTCACTTGAAAGATGGACACCAGATTTTTCTTTTACAATGTGCTGCCTTTTGACTGAAATTTAATATGAAATGGAGCAAATACCCCCTGGATTGCTGTGCAACACCAGTTTACTTAAGAAAGGGAAAACTCAAAATGGATTAAGAAAATTCTTCTTAACAGTAAGATTAGTCCAAGATCTGCTAGAGGCATGAAGAAGAAAAAGCAGTCTGCATGAAACATAAAAAATTGTACAAAAAAAGGAAAGCTGCTCTCTAAGTACAGAACAAGCAAGAGCACAGAAGAACAAGCAAGCAAAATTACAGCCCTGGTAATTTCTTTTTTGGCACACCAAACCCAAAAGACAGAAGATACATTTTTCTGAACCGTTTGCCCCATCAGACTATTAGTAACTGGAGCCATGAGAAAGCTGGGCATTCCAGCTGCATCCAGCTGTGCACCACCAGCACTTTATGCCTTGTGTGTTCATTTCAATTACTATTTTTTTCCTTTACATGCGTCTTTTGATCTTTTCCAGCAAGGACTTACAGCCACCTGCCCTGGTCCAGAGCAGAAGCAGCAGCTTGGGTCTCTCCTTCCTACAGCTGGTGCTGTGCTGCCAGCAAATGCTATTTCCCTGAGAAGTTTTCCTTGAAGAAGGAGCAGCTTTATAAAAGATACTCCTCATGCAGCACATAAAGGGGCAGCTGACTTGTGTGGCTTAGGCTCAGTAAGCCAGAAGCTGAATATCACCCCTGAATGTCAGGTTTATCCCGATACAATCAGAAATACTGGAGGACCAGATGCCCAGGTAATCTGAAGAACCCCAGCTTGAGGAGTGCTTCCATGGAAAACTCACAGAAATCTGAAGAAACAGAATAATTGAAAGATTTGGTGATAAGGTACGAATTAGCTCAGCTTTAGCTGGTCCTCCCTGCTGAGAGAGTGTGGTTCCAGCAGCTACCACTGCAAACTCCCCTGTGTGACACCGTTATGAAACAGATGTGCTCATTAAAAGGGAGGGGGACTTGGTAGAGAATACCAGCATACCAGGAAAAAGATGCAGTTTGATGTTTTAGGAATGGAAAAGCAGGCTATTTTACACTATTATGTGCTCAAGCTCCATCATTTCCATATAACACATAGATAACTTCCCACAACTTAAGGAAACGTCACTGATGTGAAATAATCTTGATTAATATTTGCAAAAGTAGTAACAAAAGGCATAAAAAACTAAAGTGAATCTGTTCTAGATGACTATTATGCTGGTTTTTTTGCGGGTAAAAGTGTTCAGTTAAGCCTACATTTTGAAAACCACCTAGAGCTGTGTGGTCTCAGGTATGGTGTGTTACGACTCACAGCTTTATATTGTATATTCTACTTCCAAAGGCTACATCTGAGATAAAAATTCTCTCCTGCTGTCTCTTCACATCGGGTTGCTTTTTAAAAATGTCTCTGCTGAAGGAACACACTAAAGATTTGCAAACAGCAACCCAGAGCCCCTCTGCTGCATGAAATGCTGGGTGAGTGTCTGGCAAGGAGGATTTTCTTGGGTTTCTGACTATTTGGGCTTCCCAATCTGGCTGGGACCACAGGCAGCTCTGTTGGCTGCTGTGACAAGCACAGGGGCTCTTTCCCCATAGGATGCTTTACTTTATGCTTTGCTGTGATGCTTCATTTAAAGCATAGGTAAAGAAACTTAAGTCTTGAAAAAGTCTGCATTCCCCAAGCAGTGTATTGATTGATACATGAACAAAGGTCAGTGCCAGCGTGTCTGGCAGTGCTGAGCTCAGCAGTGCCCTCCTCACAGAACACAGAGAAAGGATGGATCCTTTTGGATTATCAGATTAAGCATCACCTGGAGAAAACAGACTCCTGTCACAGCCTTTAATAATGATCCTTTTGAGCCACCATCAATCTTTATTGCTCATTAACTGAATTTGCTGTTTAGCTGATGGTGTGCTGGGTGAGCCTGTGTGCAACACAGTTCTGTTTCATATAATCTTTAAAGCCACAGGAACTTAAACATAAAAACACTGTGGCTTTGCTACTTGTTCGACTGATGCCAGGAGACCGAGGGGGAGGTGAAGAAAAGGAACAAAGTAATGGGTGAAAGCAAAGAAAGATGATTCTTCCTGCAAGCTTGCATCAAAGGAGCATTTGACACTGTTAGCTGTCCTAAATCTTTCATTTAACCTCAAAAAGCAAAGGAAGCCTCTGCTCTATTGCAGACATTAAACAAGACAAACTTGTCAGGAAGGAGAAGTTCCTGGCAGTCTCCCTGGTACACAGCATTTCAGCCTTTCAGCAGAGAGTGTTGGGTCTTCCCAACAGACTGACATCAACAGGAAGTGGCTGGAAGACCTGATTCCAGGATTTTGGGGGCCACACACGCTACCAAGTATGCAATACTGTATGTCCCAATACCTGTGAGGCAAAGGCTCAGTGATGCTGAAAGCATCGATAGGGTAGGGAAGGAGGACCAAAGCTCTGTGGGTGATGATAAGAAATATTTACATTTGAAACCTTTTCTGGATGCAGCACAGAGAGATTTGGGAGCTGCACCACCCACATGACAATGCAAACATAGGTAGTGAAAGTGTTTTTAACTTGTCAAGGAATAAATGCTTATGTGAATGAAATAGGAACTTCCATGGAATGGCTCCATCTTCTGTAGCTCCTCATAGCAACAAGCTAAACATGAGATGAGTGGTTTTCAGAGCAGAAGACAGGGATTCCTCTTTGCTTTTCTTTGCTTTCTATGCAGGACAGACATATTCTAGGAAGAAAAAAATATACTCAGAAACATTTCCCAAATATTTCTTCTTTTAACCTTTTCCAGGAAAAGAGACACCACTTCCAGTCCTCTATAGGAATCACCAGTGGTGAAACCTCCTAAAACACCCCTGCATACTGTCAAAAGCAGATGAACCAAAGAAGAGAGAACACCAGGTTAGTACTGCTGTAGGTTATCTGTCTTGCCCTAGCCCGAGTTTCCATTAAATATGTTTCCATTAAATATGTTTCCATTTAAGCAGCCTTATTTTGTTTTTCTTTATGAACTTGGCATGCCAAATGAACTTAGTGCTGCATAAAGATGACGCAGCTCAAAGTGAAATTAGAAGAGCGTCCTAAAGGACATGTTCAAGGCCTATAAATGTTAATGTTATATTTTCCATTGAACTCTGTTTGATAAACTTCTACATGAATATTCCAGGCATGATTTTTTATTGCAGCCACATTTCCCCACTCAATCTCTGGATTTCATTTCCCTATGAATAAGTAACTATCCAGGGATTTTTGGCAGCTTAGTGTTGTTCTAACCCGTTGGTCTTGTAATTGGCTCCAAATATTGTTTTTGTGAAGCTGTATTCTTCTTGATGTATCCTAAAGTCCCCAGCTATATTCTATACTTAGCCTATTATATTAATGCTAAGGCACATTAATATATAGATAGCATTAAAATTGCAAAAAACTGATGTCTGGATGTTTTCCAGGCACATCTTTGAAAAGGGAAGGTTTTGTTTAAAATATTCTACACCTGAGGATGCATCAAATCTCTACTGACTGTGACCTTGCTCCATGAAGTCATATAAAAGACTAACTGAGTTTCACAAGTGCAGCCCTGAACTTTCTTACTACCCAAGACCGGAAAGGTCCCACAGCCTGGGAGAGATCCAGCATCCAGCATCCTCCTTGATTCTGGCATCAGGTCACCAACACAGCTGCACAGCCACCAAGGAGCTTTTTCTTCATGAGTTAGTCCAGCGTGGCAGGAATAAGGAAAACCATTATAGGAGTTAAATATCGTTTACATCTTCATTTGGGTTTTTCCTTAAAAAAGGCCAGTAACAAACTTGCATGAATGGATTCTCTTCACAGCAAGAACTACCCCAGCATCCCTCAGGGTATTTGCTGGACAAGTCCATTGAGTCAGCAGCAAGACTGGCACAGTCATGGCTGCTGAGCTGGGCTGACACCCAGCAGAGGCTGCCTAACTGCTTTCCATGCCCTTGGATCTTGCCTGGAGTCACTGGAAAATTATTAGACCACTATAATTTGTAAACCTATTGACGAGCATTTAATGTTAATGAAATGCAACTGCTGAGTAATTCCAGCAGATGAAACACAGTTAGTTCATTGTGCATCTAATTTATTAAGTGCTAAATGTTTGCCATTCTTTCCTTTACACACTTGAAAAACCAGATTTAGATAAAAACTTTGCATGTGAAATAAGACAGTTCTTTAGAAAGCCAGGCAAATTTCTGTGTAAATTCTTGTAGATGAGTTTCCCATAAAACTCTGCTTGGGGGCATATATCATGCCAAGATGGAAGTGGAAGGTGTTTGCTGCTCCTGCCTACTTACTCATAAGACCCATGATGAAGGAGATGAGAACTATCTCTACCAAACCACTTTAGCAAATACAATGGTAGTGAACAGGTATGGGAAAGTCCTGGCTGTGCCAGTGGATCGGGAGGAGCCCAGTTTCATCCTTTCTGGGTACCAAATTCAGAGCATCTGAGGTATCAATACCTGCACCATCACTGCCACAAAATCCTATCTGGCACCAATGTATTGCATTGCATAGAGTGTATTAATTCTTCACCAGAAGAAGCAGACACCCTTGGTGCCAACAGTAAGGTTTATAATCTCATGGGCAACAGCCTCTCGCCTCTGCATGAGCTGGCCCTGCAGGAGCTGCCCCACTCACACACACCACTCCTCTGGGTGCTCCACTGTGGGGGGCAGCTTTTGACACACAACAGATTAAGGGAAAACAGTCTGGTATAACATCTTTCAGCTGCCTTTCTCAAAGAAATATGATTGAAATAGGACAACATTAGTATTTTCCCCCGCCCAAGAAAAACACATCCATTTTTGCCGTAACACTACACTGTAATCCTGTGTTGACCGATACTGCCCTTATCTTCTAACAAATGCAATCCTGAGCTAAAGAGACTTTTCAATTACATTTCACAGGGCCTTTCACAGGGCTATAGCAGGACATGGCTCCACAGTGAAGCCTCAACATGTATCATTACAAGCTTCACTTGGTTTAAGCAGAAAGCTGTACTCTGGGGAGGAGGGAGGCAGCCCAAGGGAGGCAGAGCTGTAAGTTGTTGGCAGCTGATTTGCCAGCAAATCCCTAAAGCACAATATATCATAACATAATGTGCCAGCCAGCAGCTCAGCTCATCCCTGTGTAACACAGGGTGATATAAAACAGTGAGACTCCCAACAGAGAGAAGTTGGTTTGGAGGGCTCAGCACAGAACAAGGCAGCAAGTCCAGCTCCTGCCCACCGGCACCAGGGAGCTCCCATCAGCCCCTGTGGGGCAAACAGCACAGCACCTGCAACAACAGGGCTTGTACTGGCATCAGCAGGACAGCTGCTCGGGGATGCAGCTTGGAAAAAGAACGTGCAGGACTTTTTAGTAATGTGGGGATGGGACTTCGCTACCCTCCACCCACAATCTCTCTCTTTTAATAAAGAAACCTTTCATAGAATAGCTTGAAGACTTACAAGGAGAGATGGACAGCAGGACGAAGTTCTGTTCACCATAAAGAGTGAGAAATAGAAATAACACATAGCAAAATAGTCTGTTTCTTTCTTTTTTCTCATGATGACCTGGCACCTGTTGGCAGGCAAAGGCTCAGGGGCACATGCTGCCCCAGCTGCTTCAGAGGTGGAGCAAGCAACCAGGCACGTGGCTGATGTCAGTGCAATGTCAGCAAAAGGCTCAAGCAGCAGCTAAAATGAAATCAAGACAATAAAATACAATCACTCTGCCAAAAGAGATACCAATGCAGGGTGATAGTGAACAGAATTCCCTGTGCTGGGCATGCTTAGAGGCTGGAGGGCAATCTTTTATTATTTCACTATTTCACATTTTGAACAGATGTACAGAAAACAGAGGCAGCAAGCAGAAACCAAATTTGTTCCTCTCTGAGTTTCCTTTCCTATTTTTCTAAATGCAAATACCTGACTTACTACTTTTTCTATATGTCTTGTCTGCGAAGTGAAAAGAAGGCTTTCTGCAGGTTTTTGTTGTTGATCCTTTGGCTTTCCCTTTTGTTGGCAATGTTTCTGAATGGATGGTAAGAAGTTCAGGTGCTACAGAGAAAGCAGTTAAGAGCCATTCATTCTGTGCAGGCAAATAAAGAGAGCTTAAGCAAAGAGGAAGAGAGAAAACAAGGAGAGAGGACATACCATACTTACATTCCTCTCGTGTTTAATCCCCCAGTAAGCTACATTAGACATCTGGTACCGCTATGCCAATACTTCGCTTTTATGGTTGACTTATAAATTATTAGATGTATCTGATGCCTAGCAACTATCAATTAACACTTTGCAATTAGATTTAATTTACACACCTTAATTTCTCTGTTGTTTTCTTCCAGATAACATGTCTCTAGAGATCACAAATCCCCCCCAGTTAGAACAAGTAATATTCATCTCTACTCTTGCAACACCACATGCAGGGATGGATATTTTGGCAACACATCTGTATTCATTCAGACTGTCACAACTACATCCTGTGCCTGAGACAGCCCAAGGTACAAGGCTGATGGTCTTGTCCTTTAAAACATGATCAATTTTGTGAAATCAATCAACGTGGCAGAGAAAACAATGGACGCTTTTCTTAAAGTGGGTTGTAAATGGCCATTTCATTACAGAATGTAAAACAATTGAGCAGAGTCCCTGCAATGGCACTCCCCAGCAATGGCTCATTGATGTGCCAACCTGTCTTCAGAGCCATGTCCAGAGAACTGATGATGGAGTCAGTAAGGACAGACCCAGCAGACACAAGATGACACATTATGAAAATATAAGTAACACAGACACTCAACTACATCATGGATTAAATCTTTGAAATAAGCTTATTTAGGAAGCTTATGTGGGGCCAGCAGTCTGTTAGTGTTCCTGAGTGACACTGCTCACTGCAGCCTCTTCTGCTCACTGTTCTAAGCTAAAACTTTATAGAACTGGAGAAATTTCTCAGCCTAATGATTTTTTTTTCCTTTTTGAATATTTGGCCACGACAACTCAGCTGGTTTTGTAGGTGAAGCTACATAAAAACACCTGTTTCTTTTGTTTGTTTGTTTTAAAATAATTGGACAATCGTTTTGGCTGCTGAGCCAGGGCTTTCCCTTCCCTTGGTTCCTGACATATTTCTTCCCTGCAAGACCTGCATTTCCAGGATTTACAGCCAGGATGCAGATTAATTTTGTACAGAAAACTTCCACTTTGGCATCTCTGTGTTTTAAGTGCTTAGCTGGGCAACATTTGTAATTTGCTGATGGGAAGAACCCACCTTCATAGGATGGCAGATAACACAAAGCCAGCATCTCTGCTAGAAGCACTGGCAGGTAAGAGGGAGTGTAAATCACACTATTCACCTAATGCAGCTAAAGTGCAGCTCACAATGATAAAGGAAAAGCACTTTCCCAATAAAACCAAGGATAAGGGAAGGTTGAAAGGTTACTGAGACAGCTCTTTGGAGCACAAACACAGACTGCTCCTTACTTCAGATAAACTGCTTCCTGTCTGCCAAGACCAAGCATTCCATGCTGCAGACCTGTGCAGGGGCAATGTCACAGGAATCTCTTTAGAGATACTGATAGCCTCAAAGAAGGACTGTTTGGGAAAACCACTGTAAATGTTTACCTTCAGCATTTATGCTTTTTGCATTTGTTATCCCAGCTGCTCCCATCTGCTGTGCCTTGTCATTGACAGAAGGAACGATCATGGCATGGGGAATATGTATAAATATCTAGTAAGACAAACCAACAGCTATATGGTGCCATAGAAACTTCATCTCCCTTACTCCTGTTGCATTTTTATGACAGATGCCATGGGACTTCCTTGAAGGAGTTCCTGTGAACTCAGTCCCGAGGAGTCACCTGTGAGATGTGACATGAGGACTGGAGTGAAAATCCACCTCTGCAAAGGTCCCTCCGAAAAAGGCACTCACTTTTGGACACTAGGAAGTGCTCTTCTGAACTTCTGTGCATATGTTCATGGGACAGGTGGTGCCACGTGTGGCTGCTTCTGTCCCTGCTGCCTGGGGTGAGGAGGAGGCACTGACTGAGCACGCTGAGCATCACACTCAGGAACGGCGATAAAGCAAAACGTACGTAAAACGAGCCACAAGGAGAGTGGCACAAATAACCATTCTAAAGCTCCATGTTCACCACCAGCAGGAACCTAGTCGCTCCTTACATTTGGCAAAACAAATGACTGTAAAAAAGATTTTTAAAATATTTTTGAAATATTGTTCTATTCCATAACCTAAAAGTGATCCATCCAGCAGCGCACAAGGACCTGGCAAGCAGGGATCATGCCTAAGGGAGAAAGGGATTTGCTGTGGGGTGAACATCTCTTTCCCCCCACGACACTGTATCTGAAGTGACTCTGTGGCCCTACTAAGGCTGGTGACAGCCTGGAGCTGGTCAGGGGCTGCACCAGGGCCCTCACACTATCCTGGCCCAGAGAAAGTCTCTGTGCTTCTCCAATATTGTCAAAGCAGTTTGCAAACACACAACTAGCAAGAGGCAGTGAAAGAAGCACTGCTGAACAGCAGAACACAGAGCTGTGAATTCAGAGATTCATGGCTGTGTTACTCACAATCATCTTACTCGGTCTTCAATATTTTATTTCAATGGCATAAACATAATTTTTTAATTGCAAGAAACATTTGGGGGGATGCTGAATTATTTCTTGTTTGAAGCAGCCAAACAAACTGCTTGTCAAAACAGATTTTAAAGCTTAACAAAGTCTCAAATGATGCAGTTTAGAAGGTACAGGGTGTACCCTCCACAGTTTGAGCTCCTCCTCAAAAAATGAGTCAAAAAAGGTGCCTTTGAATGTTTAACTCCCAGGTGCTCTTTTCTTCTTAGAGCAGGCATGTGCCTGCACACTCTACAGTGCTTCCAGCCTTCTCCCATCCCATCCTATCCTGAGCAAGGAGAACTCCCCAGCATCCCTGATGCTCTCCCACAAGGCACATCTGAAGCCTCTGCTGAAACCAGGGGCAAGTTTCACCACTTGACCCATCCTAAGTGCCCAGCTTGGCAGAAGCAATGGGGTATCTTAAACACTGATTGACTGGGTCTGGGGTATCTGGCTTTGCAGAGGAGCTGCCTGAGTATTTTTTAGTGTGTTAGATTCAAACACCAGTTTGCTGGGCTTGGAACCACAGCTCATGGTGGGCAGCAGCTGCCTCCAGAGAACTGCCAGCTTCAGTGCAGCCCCAGTCAAGCCCTGACTCTCACATACCACAACACTGGTATGCCAGTGACTCACTGCAAACTCCTTTAGTTGTCTCAAATCTTGTTACAGACCACAGCTAACAGAAACCACAGCTAATTCTTCTTGCTCACTGTGGCCTTGAACCAAATGACTTCAACAAAGAATAATGTAAAATGAATTCAAAAAACTAAAGGAGAACTATCATGGAATTTTGCATAAACCATGCCACCAAAAATACCATAAAAATGCCATAAAACATACTGCCAAACATCTTAATTTCATCAAATTTGATTATCATGCTATTGCACACAACACAAGTTGGAGACAGGCCTCAAAGGAGCAACAAGTTCATGAGGTATCAGGTGTTTATGTGGTTCCTACACTCAGGAAATGCTAGTGTGGAAACACTGGTCACATACAGTGCTTTAGACACCTTCCAAGTGCCAGAAGGCAACGCTGTCTGCAGCGTCAGGAACCTGAATGACCAACCCCAGCTGCATCACACTGAGACCAGACACAGAGCAACTGGATGGGGGAACACCTGGCAGCAACCTGGCTCAGCCACAGTGGCTGTCCAGAAGGTGTATATGACCTGGAAGTACCACTCTGCTTAATGCTCCTACCTGCAATATTTGTGCTGTATTATTCTTATACTTCAGTTCTCTAGATGCTGAGCTTTGTGGTTTTAAAGATTTGAGAGAATGGACAACACCCACTGTCAGAGCACCTGCTCAGGAATGGGCAGGATGGTGGGAACCCTTCCCACGGGACTCGCCCTGGGGGAAGGATGGAAATCTGCCCCCGGAGCATGAAACCACCAAAAGACCGCCAGCTGCTGCACTGAGGATGTTTGACAGAACAACACAAGATAGAAAATCTGAAGCTCTGTCACATCCACTCCTCGTGGCTTCTGGCACTCCAGTGAGTCTGCAACAAGAGGCTGCTACTGGCACCCACTGCTGCACATCAGCTCTGCACGGGAGGCCCAAGGCACTTTCTATGTCCTCGTTTAAACATTCAGAGGATACTATTCTTTTCAAAGCATGTTTCAATGTCTATGAGTACATCCAAAACAGGAGAAAACCTGGATATAAGGTATCTGTCAGGCTTGCAGAACTGTCCCCAGAAAAATCCTAGGATCAGCCTCAAATCCATTACCAGCTTTTTACCCCCAGAGCAATTATTCTGCAGGCTTTCACATCTGTCATTTTAGATTTTATTCCCAGTTAAGATCACCAGAGCCATAAAAAAAAACAGATAGGCTTTAGCATGAAACTGATTCCCGCTGATTTGAAGACAGGTCATGTATTATTAGAGACTTGATTAAACAACAGCTCCTATGTATCTTCCCATTTGCCTCTTGTTACCTTGTTAAAAAAAAAGATAAAAAAAAGGGGGAAAGGTATTTCTCCAATGAAACGATCATGCAGACTTATCTTTTGTAGCACAAGGGAAAAAAGATACGGGGAAAAAGAGTTCCAAAGGATTTAAGAATACAAAACAATATGTCAGAATTGTGTGTGGAGATACAAAATCACAAATCTCTCCATCAGGAGATTTGCACAACCGAGAAAACATTAAGCAAGAGGTAAAAGTTCTGTAAGTATATTAAGAGGCATCAAAAAATTGAAATAAATTAGCAAAAACTGCAGAAAGAAGTCATGACCTTGCAAAATCTGTGTTTAGCTGGATGTAATGTTTCTGCAGATAAAGGTTTTGCACTTCGGGCTTTTTGGTCCCCCTGGCATGAAAACAACAGCTGTGATTTCACGTCGCTTTTTGACATGAAGGGAACTGTTTGCCAGTGTGGTGTCCACATCTCAGCCGTGTTCCTGTGTCACCACTCATCATAAGACACGGCACACGTTACACTCTAAGGTCATTTTGATCACATTTGATCAAAAGTGCATTTTCCTTCAGTTTGTTTGGGACTATTTTCTATTATATGTCAATATAATAGAATATATTTCTATTATACTTCACGTTTTGGTGTACCATTGGGTTCAGTTATTGCCCAGAAAAAGAAGTGAAGCTAGAGTCAGCAAGACAGTGTGTTGAGGACTGTGCAACAACAGGAAAACACTTTGAACACTCTAGAGCAAAGGGCATTTTTTTCTAAGTATGAGTGTCAGAAATTGTGGACTCTTCAGCAGTGGCAGGGAACAGCAAAATGAAGAGCAGAGAGGAGGTTGGAATCAGGCTCTCCCACCCTGCCAAGTGTTCTCATCACTAGGTTAGCGGGCTTTGGCAAGGAGAGGGTACTGCCATCACGTGCTAACAAAGCACCTGCATCTCTGCTACATCACATTTATTGTAAGGACTCAAAAATTAAACATTGTTTATGTGGCAAATGAACAATTTCAGCATTTCCAGTAAACTAATTGACAAAAACCTTTCTCCTGCTCTGCCCATCCTCTGCCTTCCCTCTTTCAAGCACTTCTCCTGCTTGTTCTCTGCACACAGGGGCTTTGCAGCATCTAGAGCTCCTGTGAATTGCAATTCCTTGAGCTCACTGTAGTTAGAATACCCAGCACCAACCAAGTGTTTGGTCCCTAGACTATGATTTTGCCTTGTAACACACAGAGTCAATAAAAAATTTCAGTTTCTGGGAGGTACCATAATCCCCCCAAAAATATTTCCTGATCTTGGTTGCTTGTTACTCATCTCACTGTGTAGCTGATGAATTTCAAAGCAAACCCCAGCCCATTTTGCATGTAGAGAGGATGCTGGAATATCATCTGACAATGACACTGGGAAAAAGAAAAGAAAAAAAAAGCCATTAGCATTAAATTATCTGCTCCCAGATAATTTCCCAGATGAATCACCATAAAAGGCTCTGAAATGGTCTCTTGTCTTTTTCTTTGCATAACATTTCATTGTACTCAAGACTTGAGGGGCTATAATTTATCAGGCTTTTATCTGCAGCAGGGCGTTGTTTTTTGCAGAGTCCCTGATCACGGGAGAAGTGACAAGGCCAAGTTTGCAAGACTGGAGGATTAACCTGCAATCGGCAGAGCACAGTGAGAGGAGGGGGCTCTAACAGAAAGTAGAGCATCGCTGGGTGCCAGTGATACCCCTCTATCACCTCACAGCAACCCTGTGCCAAAACAGCGATACAGGAATAAAGAAAACAGGGTTGTGCACCCTCGGACACGTGTGAGGAGTTTGAAAGAGAATTGCTACTGTGAAGGCAGACTGTGCATCACGCAGGAGGAACAGCCCTAATTACGATGTCCCAGGCAACGCTGAGTAGCTGCTGCTGAACACACCACGGGAAACTCCAGCTGCCTCCCTAGCAAACAGAGATATCACCAGAGATAATCACCAAATCCTTGGCTCCTGGTCCATGTGTGTGGTTGGTTTTTTATGCAGGGTAACAAGACTACTAAAAAGTTTACATTTTTCTGTTTACCAAAAGGTTTGGTCAAATCAGTAGTTTATGACAAAAGAAAGTAACAAAACCTATAATAAACCCAAGTGATAAATAGGTATGTGGTAAAGCAGAAAAGATTTGTACAATTCATTATCTGTAATGTTCTCAGATCTAATGGGATTTTGGGTTGGGAGAAGTAACACAGTGACAACTATTAAAAGAGAGTTTCTCAGATGTGTTTTTCAGTGCCCAAACTGTGCTGTTTGGCTTCCACGCAGACATTACAGACAGAGAGACCCACAGTATGGGGTGGCCCAGCCTCATCCAGCATACCTCCAGGAACTGGCAGCAGGGATTCAGGTGCCTCCTGACAGCTCACAGCCCTACACCTGCAGTCAACCAGCACTGGGTGGTTTGCTGCACAGTGCTGAGTTTTGCCACTTCATGCCCATGCAGTGGCAGTGCCATATGGGAGCAGCTGCTGCACTTCAGTTTCGGTGCTGTTATAAATGGATCAGAGACCTGTCAGGCTGCCAAGTGAACCATCATTATCACTCAAGATATCATTTAGCACATACTCCACGTGGCACTCAATTACTTGTGTTGTAATCACCTCTTAAAACTGTTACTGCATAGATATAATATCCCTCCAAGACAGTCTTTACCTGTTATATTAAGCTTACAGATATTTAAAATGTCAGATAATCTTTCATCTGAATTTCACTGCTGTCTAATCAGCAGCTGTGCAAGTGGGTTCTGGCAGGAGGAAGCCGCTTTTCTGCATTTGCTCACAAACGTCCCACTTGTCTTCAGATGTGAGAAACTAATTTGTTGGTGTGTCACCCTGAGTCCTTTGGTTATTACACCACTAAATGTGAAGCATCACCCTTCAAAGACAAGGCAGCTTGTCAAGGTGCAAAGTCTTGTCTTTTATTTTACCTTCACTAAAAAGTACTGTGTGATAACCCTCAAGTAAAACTATGCTAAAGAGATGTAATAACTGTGTGAACATTTGTTTTTAAAGGCGTTTCTCACTATTAGTTTTTGCATTGTCAGAACTGTTGTGGTTGGCAAGCTGAGGAGCCTGGCTTACTATCTTATATCTTATTACACCAAACTTCTCCTTTCCTTTTCTCAAAGGCAAGACAGTGGAGTGCTCAAGGAGATGAGAGGTGTGGCTCATCCCTCCCTCCAGAGCCTCCCTCCTTCCTCAGCCGGGGTTGCTGCTCTCTCCAGCCTCTCTGGTACAAGTGCCACCACGTTTGCACGCAGTGCCAGCCCTGTCACCCAGGTGTCCCTCTGCTTGCAGCAGCACAGCTGTGAGGAGCAGAGCTGGCCAGCAGCTCCATCTGGAACCTGCAGCTCCGTGTAAAAAGTCTCTTTTCAACAGCACCTGCACTGCTGGATTTCTTACTTGGCTACAGAGCCTGCTGGTGCAGGCCATACCCCACTGGCCACCCTGCTCGTACACACCAGCATTCACATCCCCACTCATGCTGTTCCTGGGGACACTGTGGCCCCAGTGTGGTCACCCTATGTCTTTGCCATGGCTGTGCCTGAGCCTTCCCCTGCTTATGGAGCAGGGCCACTGTTTTCGGTTCAGCCACTCTTGCCGAGCCTCCACAGAAGCTGCAAACCTTCACTTCCCCACTTCGAGGGGTTTTACCAAACTTCACTTATTCCCCGTGTTAGAAGTCAGGAGTAAACTAATGGCCCTGATCTAAGTCTGATGAAATTAGTGCTACAGTGCAGAACAAGCCCTAGCCCCAACATGCCAGTGCCACTTCCTCCTTTCCTGTGTTCAAGCAGAGGAGAGGAGACATTCCAAGCAGCAAGATGAACAGGCTCAGGAGTAATATTTATATCTACAAGAGTTCAGCTCAAATCCTTGAATGCACAGCATTGATAGCAAAGTCATGTGCAGCCCACTACAAACCCTAACACTGTGCTCCAAGAGCAGCAGCACCGTCCCCTACCACAGCCAAGGCCACCTGCTCCCTGGACACTGCCAGGAGATGGCAACTGAGACAGGTGGATGGCTGCTGAGAGTCACACAGCAAGAGCTGCAGGTTGTGTGCTCCGTGTGCCGATAATTGCCTTTATTGCTGCCACGCTGTTGTTTACGCGTCTCTGTGATTAGACTGCTTTGTGGGGAGCTAGTTTAACACAGCACATGACTCCTGTGTTTATTTTACTCTGTGTAAGCATCAAAAGGCCAGCCCAAGAGACACACTGTACACTCTTGTCCAGCTTCTTTTCCCAACCCCCAGAAATGCTTGCGGAAGTCACCATCTCATGAGGCACCTCAGTCCAGTTCATAGGGATTTCTGTGTTTCTTTTATTATGCAAAACATTTCACATGGGCCATGGTGTTGTAATGAAAATAACTACAATACTGTTCTGAGAATGAGCCCTGGACTCTTCTGCTCAAACTTCCCCTGCAGCAAAGGAATCCCAGGGGCCTTTGTAAAAACCCATTAATTACAGTGTGCACGTTCAGAACTAGCGCTCACGAAGGAAGCTGCTCTTTGCAGGACCAATCTACCAGTCTACAAAGGAGCCAGTTGTTCTAATGTCTCCACTGCGAGTGGCAGGGGCTCAGCAAGGCCCAGCCTGAGCACCTGTCCAATGTCAGGCCATGCCCAAGATCCCACCATGCAGCTCTCAAGCTGAATGAGGCTGTGGCATTACTTCCAACAGAAATTATGTGCAGTTTAATGCCCTTAAATAAGTCACAATTAAGACTCTGATGTCCTGTGGTCACAGAAGACTAGTGTAAGAGAATATGATTTCCTTTCTCCCGGACAACTACTATGTACCTGCAGCAGGGTCAAAGTCCCTTGACATACCTCTGGGGGGACCAATGTCAAGCAATGCACTTCTAGCTCCCTTTCCTTTAGTTTAACACACATAACTTTCAGCCAGCAAGATGCTGAATAACGTAGACATTCACACACTGTACTGTCTCAGAGCATCATCAACTATGTGTTATTTCCCAATATGCCAAATAAAAGGGAAAAAAAATGCAGTGGAGTGATAGTTCTTCTCCTCCTCTTTCTTCCCAGCATGAATCAAGCATTATTAAAGACCTGCATATTTCAAGTACTAAATTTGACTGTGTATTTCCCATTGGTAAGGTACCTGGGAAGCTCCAAAGCCAGTCAAGAGAATTCACCAGACACCAGGATCTAGAATTTTTTGTAAGTTCTCTCAAAATTAGCTGACATATAAGGGTGACCCAGTCTTCACAGCCTTTATTCTCTGAGACACAAATTAGCAGTTCTCACCTCTATAACTGCTTCATGTGGAAAATGCTGACCCTCCCTCCTGCCCCATCTCCCAGCCGTCCCCATTTGCTGCATGGTGGTCTTGGCCAGACACAGACCAGCCACTCAGCAACGTAACCAGCCACTAAAACTCTGACCTTTTCAGCCCAGATCTGCTCTGCTCTGTGCACAGATCTGCATAAAGGAACTGCTCCAACCCCATCTCTATTTTGAGCAGATGGTTCTTGTGAAGTGCAGTGGGGCAAGCTACAAAAATCATCATGACAAGCACCGTGGGGTAAGCCCAGAGTCTGAGTTCATCCTTACTGGCACTGCAGTGCAAGGTTTCCCTTTCCCAGGCCCTAGCAAGGCCACGTGCACCCAAGGCACTTCTTAGAAAGGGGTCCTGCCTCTGATCACGCTACCCAGGGCTGCACTGTTCCATGGCTTCACTCTGATACAAGGCAGGGCTAGATTAGATAATACGAAGAAATTCCTCCCTGGGAGAGGGGTGAGGCCCTGGCACAGGTTGCCCAGAGAAGCTGTGGCTGCCCCTGGATCCCTGCAAGTGTTCAAAGCCAGGTTGGACAGGGCTGGGAGCAACCTGGGCTAGTGGAAGGTGTTCCTTCATGAAATAAGATGGTCTTTAAGGTCCCTTCCAACCCAAACCATTCTATGACTCTATATTGTTCTCAAAGAGCAAAATACATCCTATGGCTTTACCTCAACAGACCTTGAACACTGTATGCAAGTAAAGAATTAAATTACATAGGATATTTCCAAATCTTCTCCAAGCACTTGGGAACATTTAGTCTTCAATGCCACAAAAATTCCTCTCAAGTTATGGAAATATTTCCCAAGAGAATTTTATTCATGGGATTGGAACTATATTGCTTAGTAAATTCATTTCAAAGTGGGTGAATTCTCTCAATGGAAAACCACCACAAGTGACTGCTTTTACTGCCAACAAAACTGGGACCTACAGAAAAAGGGAAAATATTGCTACTAAAAAGAGGAAGTGTGTTTAAAAATTATCATCTCATTGCTCAAACCTTAACCAGAAGAGAGACATTTCAATCACAGAAGCAGAACAGGTGAGGAAGTGGGCATATTCCTGGGGCTGCAGCAGTACCTGCATGTGAACTGAAAACATGGACTTAATGCTCAGCAGAGGAACAAAAAGTGATGCTTGGTCATTTGGGTCCTGAAAGGAGGCATTAATATTAGCTGTGATCAGCCTTACAGCAGCCACTACCTGACTCTATAACAGATTTTATTCAGCTTGAGGCTTGGTTCACACTTAGCCTTGCATGTGCTAATAGAAGAAAAAAAGTTATTATCTCTTTTTCCTGAGGGGTATATGAGAATAGAATCAATACAATGTAATAGTAGGACTTCTTATGAAAAGGGTTAAAATTCAATACACATTTTTGCAGAATGTCAAAAGGAAATTCCAGGTATGGATCATCCAGCTCCCAGAACTCAGCCAAGGGCTCATCAGTGTCAGTGTGTCCACTGAGAACACCACCTCAGAGAAATGGAAGCTAATAGATATGTTCTTCCTTATCCAAATATTTAAGTATTGGCACAATCAGAGTCCCTAGTAGAGTATCCATTTAATTGGTAAAACTTTTCCCAAGGGACATATGGACTGGAGCCATCTATCCAGTCCTTTTCTGGTAGCAGCATTTTCCATGTTCCCCTGCACGGTTAAGCAAGAGAGGACAGAAGTGCTTTTAATACTTGTCTATATTGGCTACAGAGAAGTCATTGCCAGCTAAAATAACTGTCAATTGCCACTATTCTTGCTGAA
Organism: Myiotriccus ornatus; assembly: GCA_036023395.1. Taxonomy (NCBI): domain Eukaryota; kingdom Metazoa; phylum Chordata; class Aves; order Passeriformes; family Tyrannidae; genus Myiotriccus; species Myiotriccus ornatus. The sequence goes on along the minus strand of JAYRBT010000028.1, from coordinate 181,529 downwards.
CTCTTTCTCCAGAATGCTTTAATCTTACTGCAGTCCTTGGCACGTGCTGCAGAGCTCCTGGCCTGGCTTTTCACTCAAGATGTTTCTAATCACTATTACACTCATTTATGGTGTCCCTAAAGGAAGACCTGTGGAGACTTTACAGAATCACAGAATATTCTGTGTTAGAAAGGACCTAATAGGATTATCAAAGTGCAGCTCCTGGCTCTGCACAGGACAGTCCAAAGAATCCAACCATTTAATAGCATCACACCAAGAAAGTTGCTTTAAAGCTCTATAAAGTAAATTGAACCTTTGCAATAACCCTGATTTTCGGCACAGAGTGGACACCAAATTAATTCCACCAGACTCCACTGCCAGAGTCCCCAGAGCACAGAGCTGAGACGGCAACCTCAGGCCACCTGCCCTGGCTCTGAGAGAAGCCTGAAGGGTACTGAGCCCTGCACAGGGGACAACCTGGCCCCACCACTGCTGCAAAGATCACAATGAGAAAATTTCTCATCTCCTGGGCAATAACTCAGACAGAGACAAAGCCCATCAGGTCTCTGAATCACCGTGTAGGCTTTGTCCTGGAGAGCAGCCTGTTAAAGCCTCCCTGAGAAGTGATTCACACTCCTTGTCCTCTCTCCTCCCTGACAGGGAGCTCCCAGGGCCAGATTGCCACCTTACACCAATAAAATATTACACACTACGGCAGTTCAAATCCTTGAACCATTCCAGACACCTTTAATGGGAAACACATCCATAAATATTCGAGTTTATCCAGGAAATGCATGTAAAGAGAGGGAGAGTCTGACCCTGCCAGATTATTTCTTGCAGATGCTTCCACTGTTGCTAGAACACTCGTGACTCACCTGCTTTGTAATTAGCTAGTGAAACATTCAAGCTCTTCTTAGGTACTCAGTGGGTAAGTCTCTGAATACAAGGGAAAGAATATGATCCCAAATTGCTTTACAGATGAAGCAGAGAGTGCCATGCCCCAGATCTCCATCTGTTTGATGGAGGCCTGAAGGATAACCTCCATCCAAGTGATTCCAGCACAAGCCCTGCTCCCCAGCTAACTGCCATACCCCTCATTAGTAAGGTTTAGATCCTTAAATTCGGGTGCTGGAAGCCAGTGGTGTTCTCAGCTAATGTGTTCTCAGCCAGCGCTCTGCTGGGTACAGCCTATAGCTTACAGAAGTTCCCCTGAGAGTTCTCAGCCCCTGAACCCCACACTGCCAGCAATGCTCTGGAGATCGCAAAAGCAAGCCAAGATGCTCCTTCCTGAAAATGAAATCTGGCACAAATAGCTATCCGGGCGCTTGTCAGCAGCTCCTTGCTTCCTCCTGCCCAGGGACAAAGCCATAAATAAGTTCTGTGCTCTCAGGAAATGTGACAGTTATTATTCAATAACTGTATTAGAGGCTCATTCTTGGAAAGGAATAATGGCAGGCAAGGAAGCGAAGGGGTGGCAGCATTTTCCTTCACAGAAACTGAAATACCTGAAAGAAACCTGATAACTGTGATAGCAAACACTGGTGAGTGCTTTGTATGTTAGCAGCTTCCTCTCATTTTGGCATTACTGCTCTCAATTTTTAAAGTGTTTGTGATGCACAGAATATAGAACGGCAAACTCATTAAAAATGCATTTCCCTGTCACATTGCATCTTTGTTTTCGGAAGCTGGGAAGGCTGGGATCTGGTTGTAGGATAAGAGTGCAGGAGCCTTCCAGGGCCACGTCCTGTGTCTCCTGCACCTCCCCCATGGCTGGCAAGCTCCAAAGCAAACACTTTCACTTCAAATGCAGAACTCTGAGGTAGGGAGCAGGGAGCTCACCCCAGTTTTTCTCGTAAAGGAGAGGTCCTGAGAGCAGAGAGCCCTGGGATGAGGTGTCCAGAAACACCTCCCAACTGAAAGGATGGTGCTAAAAGTTGAGATTTTATCTTAGGAAGACAAACCTGGAATGCCAGCACAGGAGAGAAGCTGGCACACAAATATGGGGGTTTCCCTTGCCCTTTACCTGAACATTTCCAGTGTGGAGACAGACCCGTACGGCAACACACAAGATGTTTGTCCCATACCATCCTTTGGTTCACGTGCACAAACACTGAACAATATATGGATTCACTCGGCATCTGCAGGGTTTGGCGTGTTTAGATTTGTTCATCACAAAAACTGTGCTCTGTGTTTACATCTCCCTTGGAGGAACACCACCTCGCACTGCAATAACTGCTGCTGAGCCTGCCCTCATCAGTGGCAGATAGGGATTCATTCACAGGAGATTAAAGTACTCAATACTGCAAATTTTCCTTCTGCAGAAACAGGATGTAGTGTGGTTGTGATCCCTCCAAAGCCAGGGCTTGTCTTGGGAGCCCTTTAATGGAGCACCTCCACTCTGACATGCAGCCAGCCCTCCCAGCTGTGGGCAGAAGTACCAGACAGGCAGTGTGTGTCTGCTGAGGGAAACAGCACAGAATCTGAACTCCCACTGCTCCCATTTCACCTCTGAATTTACTTCAGCGTTCGTAGCTTCCACTGTGTCTGTAATAAGTCAAGCTGGAAAGAAACAGGCCATGCTAAAGCTCTTCATAGCCTTGGAGAGAAATGATCCAGCATCAATGAAATGGATTACAGATTTCTTATGTCCAGAAAATAACCACTGCTTTAGATCAGGGAATAGCAGTGGATTTAAATCCACACAATGTTATTAGTTCTGAAGGGACTGCTATGCAGAAAAGGTCTAATTAAACACTGAATAAGGAAGCTCTGGAACTGAACAGACTCATTTAGACTGAACAACCTGAGAAAGAAAGTAGGAAACAAAAGGTGTGGGAAGTTATGAGGCCCACTGCCATGTGCCTGCATGCTAATTAGCAATTTGGAA